>CAOLHI010003996.1:0-441563 GCA_948474755.1 Ctenosaura bakeri | reverse complement strand
CTAATCACTTTAAAAATTAATTCATTATCTTTAAGACCTCAAGTATATTTCATTAATTAATCAGTAGTATATAATCAATAATAGTCTATTCACCAATAATTATATTTGCAACTATTGAAAATTATAATTCATACTATCCCACAATGATTCTATTAATCCTATTTCACTCCGTCTTCTTCTCTGTCGTTTCTCTCCGCCACTGTTCTCTCCACTGCCATTTCTATTTCCCTGCTCGCTGTCTGTCGTTCGTCGTCTCGAGTCCATCTTTGTTGTATATCGTCCCTAGTCACAAATCTTCTCTTTCTGTCTTCTTAAAATGAACTTTACTTTAACCAGTTAATAGGTAAACAGTTAATTTTTGGGGAGATTATATAAATAAAGTCTATCCAGTTTAGTCCTGTCTTATAAAAGTCCTTTCCTCTTCATGGGAGTCGCCATTACCCTCTCTGTATCTCGTCGTCTTTCACTTGCCGCTCAAGTTTATTTCTCCTTCTACTAACAGTCCTTCTTATTAATACAAATCCTTTAATCCTTTAACTTCCAACTGTAAGTCCATAGCAAAGAAAGTATTTTAAATAGATTGTCCAAACATATAGTTTATACAGGGAAGCGGTCTAATTTAAAAATCAAAAGTTTTTCCGCTGGCTCCCAAGTCACTTGACCCGACTGCTAGCGTGTCGCTTTACTTGTCTCACTCACCCTTTACCTGTCACTATCCAGTGAAAATATCTCAGTCTGAATTTCTTACCCTTTTAGTCTTCCGATGGATATAAATCTCTTTCTAGAATGAGAAAACAAGAACTTCAAAAGTGTTCTTTTATGAAAGTTCTATTAAAAGATCTGCAGGCGCTGCTTGTGTGCCAGAGTGTTGTCAGGTGGTAGTGGTTGCTCCAATCTCCCTCACTCCTTCCGCTGCCATCTTTTGCGAAGTTTTCCGCTTAGATGGAAGCTGGGAAGTGCGTTATCGATCTCCGGAGCCCCTTCTCATTCTCCCTGTACCAAGGACGACTTCAGTTGGTTCCCCAACCTTCTCCTGCCACCTGAATAAAGGTTCTCCTTTAGCCAAACTTCACGGAGAGCCTTGTCACGGTGCCATAGTCAGACCAGAAGTCCTAGATTTGGACAGTTTAATGTCATCCATAACCAATTGTTATGTTACAATGTCATAGAGCTGTCAGTGACCATTGTGCTATGGGACCTATATACAGCAGGATGTACATTGCATTAGTCCCAATGCACGCAATTTCAATCCAAATGTGCATCACAACTGTCTCAGTGCATTAGGCGCCAATCTGTAACAAGCGCCAGTGTCATGTTACAGGTCATAATTCACTAAAAGGTTTTTTAAAACAGGAAAAAGTGTAGGCTTGTTGTGCAATATATGTAAAGTTACATGACATTATACACTGGACAAGAAACCCAAATTCCAAATAGGAATATACTGAGTGAGATATCCTGTTCAGTAGTGCTCAAATGGAAGGGAGTTCATGATAAGGGGGAGTTCTTTAGAGATGATTCTTGCTTCTTCTGTTGTATTACCTGGACTGACTTAACTGTCCAATAGCTTGCTGACTGGAGTGTCAGACATGGCTAAGGAAATCAGAGTTGATATACAAAGAACTTTCAGATAAGATATAAGAGAGACATGTATAAGAAATGAAAGCAACTAGACACAACCATAGAGAAATAAAATACAAAATATATCCTAAAAGCTAAGGATCAGAATGAGTTCAGGCTTTCTTGAGAAGTTAGATAATAAAGGAGAGGGATTAGTGTAGGTTTATAGCCAGAAGAAGAGAGAGGCTGCAGCTAGAATACCATCCAACACAAAACAAAAGATTACAGCTATTAGGCAGATATCTTTAGTTAAGAGCTCTTGGACAGTTGAACAGTTGCTTCAGAGAGGTATGGACATCTTTGCAGGTCTTCAAACAAAGTGGTTTCAGGAATACTTTAGTTGTTGCTTACCTGCATGGAAGGGGGGGGGGTAGATTGAATTGGCTGCCTCTTCCAACTATTGTATGCAGAGCATCTTTAACACATTCGTTATACAAGCTGATCGGCACAGGTTGTGCATTTTGTCTGAAACGCACAAACCTTTTTTTGCAACCGCCCATACCACAGTATTGGCATGGATAAAGTTACAGTCATTTTATAGGTAGGCCAACTAGACCAGTCTTATTGAACCAAGACTATTTATCTAAATGTCCACTAACTTAAAATTTTCCATCAACTCACTCTTTAGCAATCCCTGAAAACTGAAGGCAGAGGGAGTATTCACACTCCTTTTTCTCTAATACTGTATCCATTTTTATCCAGTACCACATACTGTTAGGAGAAATGCTTGAAACAACATAGGAGTATTGATGGACCAACTTGGAGGGATCATTTTAGTGTAGTGTCCAGACAGCCCACAAAGATTGTGAATGTTTGTTTTTCAAACAGTGAGGAAATGTATGCCTTCAATTAATTTCTGACATGATGACAAGTAATTTCTGACTGAAAGGGTTTTCTTTGCATGGTAGGTTTAAAGGAACTTTGTTTTTCCTGAGAGGATGAGAGAATGTGACTTGCACGAGATCTTCCAGTGGGTTTTCATGGCTGAGTAAGGATTTTAACACTATTTTGCAGAGTCTTCAAGGTTATGAGCCAATGCTCAAACCATTATACTATGCTGTCTCTCATTAAATGGTTTCTTAAGAGTTTTTTTTTCTTTAGCAGAATCCCAAAATGGAAAAAAGAGCAACTATTCATCAGCACTTTAATCGGAAATTGCAGAATTGCTGGTTTGACCTTAAAGCCAAGAACCACATTTGGACAACATGTAAACATTTCTAAAGAAAAGCAAGCTGGGTTTCTGTTCCACATTCTGCTCACTATCCCTGTGAACCTCATGTCTCTGCTCATCATCTGTTCTAATCATTCCACTATCTAGTGCCAAAATTGCAGCAGTGGATTGAAATCCTGTAATTTACTTTGCCCAAGGTTTCATGTTGGCAGGCACAAATCAGAATTCAGGCAAGGTTGCAATCACTAAATTTCTAACCAAGCCCTCTTACATAAGCAGACTGGTTTGCATGTAGAAATAACATCACCTTCAAGAGAACTGATGGAAGAATTAACTCAAAGGTCTCTCTGTGGGGAAGCTCATGTAAACATAAGCAACTGTGGCACAAGAACCATTGATTTGCTCATATTTCCATTTCTGAAGAGTCTTTCTCTATTGAGGCCCTCTATTGAAACTGTGCACTAAAATGACAAGAAAGATTTTTTAACGCCCCTGCACACTACAGGCAGCCAACCAGTGATTTATACCAGGTGCCATAGACAATTGAGTATGCCATAGACAATTGAATATTTTCAGCAAATCACAACAGAAACACATTTCAGAGCCTGGAAGTTATTTTTTGAACTATATCTCCTAGAATCCTCCAGCTGGTTAAGTGATCCTAGTAGTCTTAGTTTTGATACATAACTTTTTAAAATCTCTTTTGTCCTACCATTCCCTGCATCCCAAGCTTTCACTTACCATAAAGTCTGTAGATTCCCCACATCTCATCCTGTGAAATGGTATTTTTCCCAGTCAGTGTCGCATTGATGTGCATGAGTGCATTGGGGTCCAGGGAGTGCATAAGACCCAGGGCATGGCCGATCTCATGCGCTGCAACATGGACCAGGTCTGTAAGCCAAACACCTGAAGAAAGGGGAAGAAGGAAGCAAAAACACCACTAGAGGCTTTTGACATCACTTACTTTGTGGTAGATTTACCCACTCGAGAGACCGTTTCAGTCCTGCAGAGCCAAGTTCTGTTGTAGAACTCAGGATGTACAGTTTTTACATGGATGTGTGTTTTGGGGGAGGGGTGTCAGTTTTTCTAGAGATACACACACTGTATACACTAAGTGAAACAGCAAGTCACCAAGACCCATTCGCATATTCCTCTTTAAGGCGACCAAGACACATTCAGTGTAATAGCAGGCCGGAGATAAGCACCATAGTTCCCCTACAGGAGAGGCATAAGCTGAGGCCTTGCTCTTTGGACTCTTCGAAGTGTTAAGTTTCATAAATGTGATGGGGGAGGTTCTTGTCATCACTACTGCATTCTTTACTAATTTTGATAAAATTGATACAGTTCTGGATATGTGTCATGAGCATCAGAACAATGCCAGCCATGATGCAAAGTAGCATCGACCCCAAAGGGCTATAGATGTGGCTCATTTACCCTTTTTCCAGCTGAACCGTGTATCTCCTACAATCCAATATTCGTGGTCATCAAAATGTATCTCCCCTGTCTGAGGAAAAAAGGCATGAGCTAGTTCCCCCGTCGTGCCATCAAAGCAATGGTGGATCTGGGACTCGAGGCAGTCAGTGTGGTTGATGGAATAGAAACCTGGGAGATAGTTCACGGAGAAAGGAAGTGTGAAAAAGAATGTCATTTGGTCTCAATTGGTCAAGGTGAACCAGCATGGTGTACTGATTCGAACGTTTCCCTACGACCCTGCAGACAAGGGTTCGATTCCCTCCTTGGCCATGGAAATCCATGGAAGACCACTGTACATCACAGTCTCAGAAAACTGTGGTAGATCAGCCATAGCATCACCTTCAGTCAGAAGGCCCACAACAACAGATGCAGTCCTGTTTTTCAGCAGCTCCATTGAACTGGTGTTATAAAATGCACTGAGTTCCTGAACACTTTCTGTACTGAGCACTTTCAGGCTGTGAGGAAGGAAAATTTTAGATATATGAAAAAGTATGCTGGCTGTTTATGAGCCAGTGTGGCAGGCTTACTGTTCGCTTCAAATGCTCAAACTCCAACTCATCTTGCCATGAAAACTGAACAATTGTTTTGACTTAGCATAACCTTATTGGAAACTTGATGGCTCATAATCAAAACGAGCAATGAAGATGTACTCAAAATTTTGAAAACTGGATAATGCAGTGAAAACAAGGAAACAGTGGCTTAGTTTTATGTATATATCCATGTCAGAAATTCCTTTGCTATATCAAAGCAAAGAAACCTCACTGCTAGCTTGACTTGTCTCCTGTGTGATCTGTTTTTTAATCTAGCAAAAGGGAAGAGCTGGAACAATAGTCTGGCCAATGCCTAAGCACTAGTTTCAACCATCTAATCTGGGAAAGGATACAAATCACTCGACCAAACACAAATGAGTCGAGATATCCTGTTCTCCAGGTCTAAGAGTTTGCTGTAAAAATAATAAACCCAGTAATGGAAACACATTATTTTATCTGAGAAATAAAAATAAAAAAAGGAAGAAGGCAAATTCTGAGGAACTAAAACTATTGTTCTACCATCTATGCATCTATGGCTGTCCAGGTAGTCAAGAACTAGAATTGAAAAAGTCTAGTTCTAAGGCCATATTCTGTTAGTTTTTGTTTCCTGCAGATTTTTTTACTATCTAGTGAGCACTGAGCGCTCAAATACAACAGGATCTGAATTCCTGTTTGGCCAAGGAAACCCACTAGATGACTTAGAATCATACTCATTGAGCAAGAAATGAACAAAACACACCTGACATGACCATACAGCAGTTTAAAGACCTCCAAGAAGGACAGTTGACCACTCTGCAGCAGCATATTCCACTGTTGAACTACTCTTGCCAAAACATTTAAATGGAATCTCTTTTGCACTAGTTTGAAGAAATTGCTTCATGATATAGTATGTGGAGCAGCAAAAACAAGCCATGTAACACTCCTTCATGTATTTAAAAATAGGTCATTATAGTGAGCAACAAATTTAACAGTTTTAGGAATCAACTTTAAGTACATTTATTTAAGTAGTTGTCCACAACAAGGGCCAGCACCACTTTCAGTTATTTATTTAAATTATTTCTTTGGTCAATTTTTGTTGGTTAAGTTTAAATGTGTTTTGTGTTAAACAATTTAAAGATGTGTGTAATTTTTAGGTAAATTGTGTCTCTTAAGTGCTCTTAAAAGTAGCTATCATTCCATCAGTGTTTTCCCAATACTAAAAATATCCATCTTCCATAGTAGAATCTCTGCTTTCCAGGTTTTTGATTACTTGGCCTCCATTCTCTTAACACATTTCAGCTTGAATTGTGGTACCCAGAACTGGAAACACTATTCCAGGTGGAGTCTGACCAAAGGAGAACACTTCTTGATGAAGGTAAGAAAAAAAAATACCACTCCATTCTGCTTTGGTCAGTCCCTGCTAGAATACCGGTGAAACCAAACTCTAAGAGAAAGTCTAAGCTCAAACAAAAGTTAAAACCAACCTAAAGGTGGAACGCAGCCTGCACAAAGTGAGGCCACGAGGTTCTATTTGTTTGCTCTTTGTAACCTTTAGTGCTAATGATTTCATACCAGAGTAAAGCCAAAGTTAGGGAGTGATTTTGGGACCATCATGTGCCCAGTCCTTGCATTCTGCCTTGGCTCATGGATGGCAAACCATGAGCCATGGTTCCTCTACCAAATTTTGCAGAAACGTTAAACATTTGTCCTATGATTTTAAGGCACAAATATACAGCAAAAATCTGATAAAATGAGAACATAGGCCAGTTTCTTTTTGGGCTACAGTTCCAAGAATCCCCAATCCAAAAATCAAATTCTCTGGGGCTGTACTGAGACTTCCTTGAACTGTTCTAAGGTGCCTTCATACATTTAATACTCTGAATTAAATGCAAAGTGAACGTAACCAATTTTGAGGTCGCTAGCCATGTTTGGTGGCACCTCTCGAAAGCTGAAGGGAGAGACGTCACTCCACATACGGAAAGCTGCAGCCAATCCTTTCCTTGTCTGGCTCTCATTTATGAGGTTTCTGGGAAAAGACAGAATCCTGCAAAATAAAATGTAATTTTTAAAGGATAGTAGTGTCAAAAAAAAGTGTTTCTTAAAATTGCTTGATATTGCTACACCCAGCTGAAGAATCAAAGCTGAAAGCGCTCACATTTCTCAAGTAAGCCCTGAAGAAGCTGTGCTAAACCAGTAGCCATCCAGATAGTTTCTGAACATTTGTTGTGTTTGACTGCTTGTGTAGGTGAATTTCCCTGACCACATGCTCAGAACCAAACAGAAACACACAATCCTTTAAAAACAATCCTTTGGGAATTCTGTGTCACTGATTCGTTTGGGGGTGGATCTACCAATAGCTCTATATGGTTAATGCCAGAACCACAACTGAGGCCTGTGTATCTACTCTTTATAAGAGAGCAGATGGATTTAATGAATAGAACAGAGCAGGCCATTCTCAAAGAAGAACACAGGTGATGTCTCTGAGCACTTTTGGTCTAAGATTAAGAAGGATGGAACTGCAGAAAGTGCAGATATAAGATGTATGGCACCTGGCTTGAAAAGAGTACATGAAGCATCTAGGAATGTTAGGGGAAAACAATCTGAACATGTCAACAGTGTGATGTGGCAGGTACAGAAGCCAGTGGAATTCTAGATCTCATCACTAAGACTATATTGAGGAAGCCATGGGACGTAATAATACTATGCTTGCTTTGGTTGCACCTCACCTGGAATATTCTAATTCTTGTCACTGCCATTCATTACTGTGACATGTTTCTAATTTCCATTTCCTATTATTCATCACTGTTTGCCATCCTGGATAGCACTGATTCGAACTGCAGCTGAACAACTGTTGCAAGACATCTTGAAATATATGCCTTTTGGGGTAGTATATTCCCAGAATCTTCTAAATATGGCCAATTTAGTCATGCTGGTTGGTGGAACTGTAATCCAAAACTGTTTAAAAAATCTGCTCACTAAGGTTAAGAAGGATGGACCTGCAAATATGTTAGGGTCAGCATCATGACTATCACCTTCAAGTATGTGAAAGGGTGTCAGAAGAAGAAGGGGAACTCTGAGAGGGAAAAGACCAGATCTTTTGTGATGGGAAGGGTCAATTTTTAGTTGCAAATGAAGTTAATGGCACTAGTACATGGTGAATGGGCTTCAACAGGTTCAGAAATACTCATCTGAAATGGCTACATTATTGTACCTTAATAATAGAAGAACAGAATGGGAATAGTAAATGACAGTCCTCTGCGTAACTTGTTGTCTGATTTTGTTTCTAGTAATGCATTCCTCAAGCCAATGCCCACCTGTTATGAAAACTGAGACAATTCTTAAACAGCAGATGCCATGCAGCTTGTCCTAGCCCTTTAAACTATCCTAAACTGGAAGCATTAAAGAAATATTCAGTTCCCAGGACAGTCACCATTTGTCCATGATCTTTTGACTTAAGAAGCAAAATTGTTAGCCTAACCTTTCCAAGTGTATATGAAAGTACATATTGAATTTTTAAGCTCTATAGAGCATCAAAAAACAATACCCAAACCATCCTTACTTGTAAGTGAGATTGAAATGGTCCCACTTCAGGTGTCCCGGCGTCAGTGTATATCGTTTCTTCCGGATATGGGGTTGAGGAGGAAAGGTAAGGTTGCAAGGAGCTGAGCAAACACCCTGAGGAAAATTGGGAGGTGCAGCAGGTGCCTTAAAAATTCAGACAAGCTGGTCAATATAATTTGGAAGAGAATTCAGGACTTCAGGCAAGTGAAGCAAACTTTACCATTAACTGACTCCCATGGTCTCTCTAATGAAAATGATAAGGTGTGACATGTTTGGGTGGAGGGATAGGAGGGATTTTTCTCTTCTAATGGTGTGTGTCTGTGTGTCTGTGTATTTATATGTATATATGTACATATATATATATATATATATATATATATATGCGCGTGTGTGTATGTGCTATGAACAATAAAGTTGACATGCTTTGACATATTATTCCCCACAGATACCATGCTACAGAAGCTGATAAATGTATTTATTTTGTTGTCTGCATTTAATCCAGTGTTCTGTAGAACTTCCAATGCTCTTGAGAATATCTGCAGTTGTTAACTGCCATTCTCTTTGACTGTCAATGCTAGGAATGAGACACCTCGAAGTGACTTTATTTATTTATTTATTTGTATCCCGCCTCTCCATATGGATCGAGGCGGCGAACAACTTACAAATAGCATGTATTTTGAAACATTTCTATACATGCCCCCAACAAGCTGGGTCCTCATTTTACCGACCTGCGAAAGGATGGAAGGCTGAGTCAACCTTGGAACCGGGCAGGATCGAACTCACAACCTTGTGGCTTGCAGTACTGGCATTTAACCACTGCGCCACCATGGCACGACTTATTTGGTTGTGCAGATTGTGCTGTGGTTTTGTCTGTCTTATTTATCTACAATGTGGTGCTCCCCTTTTCTTACTGCCTGACAGTACACAATAGGGAGGTAAAATGCAGCTTCCATTGGTTAGTGGAAACCTTTCTGTTTTTCCATAATGCAGTTTTCTGGTCAGTGGCAAAGCTAGGAGGGGCCGGGGTGCTCCACCCCCAGTGGCACTTTTGGCAGGGGTGCTACCGCACAGAGGAGAGCAACTGAGTGAGCCAGATCTCTGCCTCGCTCCCGTTTACACAGCTTGCCCTTCCTCCCTCTTACACACACACAAGTGTGCGCATGCGCGCACACACACACACACACACACACACACAACAACTAGCATGTTGGTTGCCACGGCAGCTGCCACGGCTAGTGGCTCCCAGCACCACACACACAATTAGAGCAAGAGAGACAGGAGAGGAAATGATCACCCACCCGCCCTCCTCCCTTCCCCCATTGCTCACCCCCTTTTCATCTTCCCTTTTCCCCACCTAGTCAGAAGACAGGGAACAGGAGTTGCTGGAGCAGCAGCAGCAACCCCTGCACGCCTCTCTGAGCCTTCCTCCCACCGTCCCTTCCTCCTCCTCTCCCTCTCCCCCACTACAAGGCAAAGGAAACTCCAAAGGCACTCTGACGCAAAAGCGAGGGACAAGAGCCACCCACAGCAGCCCATCACTTCCCACCCCACGGACCTCACGGCAATGTCCAAGGACTTGGAGAAGAAAAGCCACTGGATGAGCCAGCCAGGTGCACTTAGTTCGTGAGGAACTAAGAGGGCCAGCTAGGTTTTGAGCTCAAGGGGGGAGCCAAGAATTAGCAGAGAGACGAATGGCAAGCGAGCATCTATGGCAGAGAGGGGGCCTTTGCTGCAGAACAAAGTGGGGAGGCCCAAGGCGATTGTGGGGCAGGAGGGTGTTGCCATGATGGTGCCTCTTAGTGGGCAACTTTTTTTTCCTCTTTGGGGCAGTTTGCTTGTCTTTCATTCCTCCCCTCTTTCCTCCTTGGAGCAGAGGAAACAACCCTGGGCTTTGTCTTATGAGGTCTGGTGCTGCTCTATGTCTTGATGGTCTTGACCAGGTGAATTAAATGTGCGTCAGGCAGAGTGCTTGAAGTGCCTGACTGCCCCAAAGCAGGGAAAGTTTGGGCAAGACCAAAGCTAGGACAAAACACAGGCAGCTGGGGGGAGGCTGCTAAGCGGGGGAAGAGAGGGAGGAAGGCCTTAAAATATAGATCCCAGAATTTGCCCACCTTCTCATCCTCACCCTCTACACACCAGAGCTGGATCCTGGAATACACAGAGAAAGAAGGAAAACCTAGGGATTCTGAGAGAATGCAGAGGACTTCTGAAAGAGTGGAGGGCCCATCCCTTCCCCATCATAGAATCATAGAATCAGAGAGTTGGAAGAGACCCCAGGGCCATCCAATCCAATCCCCTGCTATGCAGGAACACCCATCAAAGCATTTCCAACAGGTGGCCATCCAGCTTCTGCTTAAAAACTTCCACAGAAGGAGACTCCACCACACTCCATTGAGGCAGCATATTCCACTGCCGGACAGCTCTGACTGTCAGGAAGTTCTTCCTGAGGTTCAAGTGGAATCTCCTTTCCTGCAGTTTGAATCCATTGCTCCTTGTCCTAGTCTCTGGAGCAGCAGAGAACAAGCCTGCTCCCTCCTCAACATGACATCCCTTCAAATATTTAAACATGGCTATCATGTCCCCTCTTAACCTTCTGCAGACTAAACATACCCAGCTCCCTAAGCCATTCTTCATAGGGCATGGCTTCCAGACTCTTCACCATTTTGGTCACCCTCCTCTGGACATGTTCTAGCTTGTCCCCTAATCTGAGAAGGAATCCGGAACCACATTGGAGCGGGTGGTACTGACCTAGGGAACGGTCAGTTGAGTTGCTTTAGAACGCTGGTAGGCAGGCAAGTGTGTGCTAGACCTCAGCACTTAGAATCCCAGCCCACGATAGGCCCAAGATGGGGAGGTGATTCCCAGGGCAAGACGAAAGAGGGGGAGGAGCAAATTTCCACCCGATAGAATTACTTCACACAAACGCTGGGATTCTAAGTGCTGAGGTCTAGCACATTAGGAACAGTCCACACGCATACAACACTCTAGTAGCAAGGCACATGAAAAACACTTAGGGAGGGAGCAACCCCTCTCAGACTCCTTCCCCTGCTCCCTTTTGAGTTTTGGTTGTTAAAGTAGAGAAGGCATGGGTGCGTCCCGGCTTCTCAGCTCGCGGGTGCGTCCCGACTTTGCTATAGGTGTGGGAGGATCCCCGGGCTGGTTTAGGGCTTGCAAGAGGTTTGTCCCAAGGTGTAGGAAGGGCCCCCTCACCCGAAAAACTGTTAGGGATGGTTTGGTTTTGGTTACTTGCCCCTTTTTCCCCGCTGCTTGGCCAGGCGGCGTAGTAAGTTCTGTAGTGTTCGTCACCCCCCTTCAGGCAGGCGGAGTACTCCTGAGAGTTCCCTGGGTCTAGGTGACCTCCCCGTCCGCCAACCGTTTCCTCGTCCTCTCGTCCCCAGTGCTGTCGAGGTGCAAAACCGGGCTTGGGTGTACCAGAGTGACTTTGGGCAGGTTAGAGATAGGTTCCTGTCTGTCTTTCCTAGAATAGTTCCGCAGAGTTCGTCTCCCCAAGTCCCCCAGGGGTCTAGGTGACCCTACCCGTCACTCCAGTTCCTGGTCCCATGTTTTGTGTGTGTTAGTGAGCTTAGTTGTGTTTTGGTAGGAAAAATGGCTAAGGAGAGCCCCGTTGCTATTGAGGACCTCATGTGTGAGGAAGAGGTCTGAGGGAAATTAGAGAGATGGGTTTTGAGTAAGGGGAAATGCCCCTGGAAGGACTCTTGTCTTTCAGTCAGCTGATCCCTTTACCTCCATCCACGAAGCAGATGCCCTGGCGCATAAATCAAGGAACGCATTCGGGCCATCGAAGGATGCGTTGGACACTTGGGGACTCTGACTTGCGGCCAGAGATGCTAGTAGTGCCCTAGTTGAGACCCAGGGGGAAGCTAGCAGAAATGGAGAAGGAAAACACCCGGCTTCAGGCCGAGATTGAGGCGTTGCGGGCAGACAAGGTAACTTTTGCGTCTGTCGCGCAGGCCTCTGTACAGAAGCTCAGTGATCTTACCCTAGTGGTCCAAACTTGGGAAGAGAAAGCCCACGCCTTAGAGGCTGAACTGGATCATGCCCGAGCGGTGGCCAAGTTTATGGTGGGGCAAGTTAAGGAACAGCACGAGGCTGTTAGTCATGCGGCCTGCCATAAGCAAATTGCTGCACTGCAGAGTCAGCTCCAAATGCGCAAGGCCCTGATTGTGTGCCTGGAGCTGCTCCCCTCGTTTGCTCAGGACTTTTCCGGGGAGCCCTTGTCCGAGGAAGCTCTGGCCTCCCCTCCCGTTAATCCGGACTGGAGCGACCCTAAGGTCCCAGTCCACCCCATAGAGACGTGGTCCATGACTCGCAGGACCGTTCCTGCAGGAGAAAGCAGTTCTGAAAGGGCAGAGACACAGGAGACGCAGGTCACAGAGACTAGGTTCCCCTGGCATGCCACTGAGGCTAAGGCTATCGCAGACCAATTGGGTCCCCTAACTCAGTCCACTGGTATCATGTGGTTGAACACGGTGATACATTCTCACCTGACAGCCAATGGTCAGGACCTGACCCAGTTGGCCCAGCTCTGCATGTCCCCATCTTAGCTTCCTACTCTTGAGTCAGCCATTGCGGCTCGAGGCCTGGTTAGGCTGGAGGCCCATGACTGGATGAGAGAGGTAGTGAAGATCCTTTGGCCCAGACGGAGTGCTAGCGTGCTCTACGTCATGGAGCAACAGGGTCCTCGTGAGAACCCTAAGGCTTATGTGGCGCGGAAGCAGCTGCTCGCCATTCTGGCCGAGAAGGTTCCCTTGACCGCCCGCGAGTACCATTTTGATACCGTGGAGTTCAAGACTCTGCTATATGGAGGCTTGAACCACGAAATGAAGATGGCCCTCAGTCTGGTGGATCCGGTCACGACGCCGTGGGAGGACTTTGGGAACAACCTCCATTGGGTCGCTGACCTGTTATGAGAGGGTGGCTCCCTTAGACCCTCCATTAAGGCCCAGAAGAGAGACATAGGAAACTGGGAACCCATATCGGAGGTAACGTACTCCAACTACGGGCCCCATTCCCAACATAGGAAAACCACGCTGAATTTGGTTCCCTGCAGGAATTGGAACTCGCACCCAGCTCCCAGGCAGTGGCAAGGGAGAGACCCCCACAGCCAGCCCGGCAAAGCAGGGAGTCCCCCTCAGCAGCCCACTGCCCCCAAACAGCCCTCTGAGTTGGGACCTCCCAAGGAGACATCTGGCAGGTACGACCCCACGGCCCAGACGTACTCCTCGGACAGAGCCAGGATCTGGGGCATGCTACGTAAGTTCGGGTTGGACATGAGCCAATTTGACAAATCTGGATAAGCAGCTTTCTGCGGGTGGTAAACAGCTGGTCCAGGCTGTGACGAACGGCCCACCTCTGGCTGGATCCTACCCAACTTTGGACTTTCAGGAATAGGGATGCCCTCGGTCCAGGAGGCTTCCCCGCAACATTGTGGCCAAGTTGCAGCCAGACAAGTGGGGAAGGTTCTGGGTGAAGGCAGGCCTAGGGACCGAGGGGGAAACTCCTGCCACCCTTCCAGTGGATTCTGGTGCGGCACTAAACGTGCTGCACCCCAAACTGGTTAGACATGGTGAACCCATGCCCGAACGTGTCCAGCTTTCTGGATATGGTGGGGGGGTCACCTTGCCCGAGCTTGGAAGGACATTCCAATGTCCATAGAGAAGTTCCGTTTTCAGCTTTGGGCTTGCAAGAACCGCAGCAAGGACGATGGCCTTTTGGGCATCGGCTTCCTGCGGGGAAACAGGCTCGCTGTTGATTACGCAAACGGGTTTCTGTGGAAGTTAGACCAGGGACCGAGGAAATTTCGGCTGTGCACCGTGGCGGTGCCATTTAAGCCCTAACCCCTGTCCCGTCAGCAATTGAGCAATCGATATGCCTGTATGCGGAGGTGACTATGGCTACCACCTACCCCTCTGTTCAGATGTTTTGTTGCCACATTGTCCTTAAGGGCCCCAGCAGCACCCTGATTGTGACTTTGGTAATCGTGAAAGTGGCCAGGATAGTTAATGGCTCTATCTCGGTCACCATTATACCTGATGAGGCAGTCATTCCGGAGGTACATGGGTTCAAGACCAACCTCCGCTCCAATTTGAGGGTGTGGGTTCCAAACCAGGAGCAAGTGCTCCCGCTCCTGCTGGTAATTCCGGAGACCCAGAACAAGGACTGGAAGGGGAAACCTCCCGATGAGGGAGCCCTTTCGGCAGAACAGCAAAGCAAAGGACAGGCTTTGCTTCCCTTCATGGGATGGCAGCTCACTTGAAGAGGAGGCTGCTCCAGCATCCCTCTTGTCCCCTTTGTAAATAGCCCCCATAGATTTTTAGAAGTTATGGTAATGGAGCCCCACCTCTGTGTTCCCTACAGGGAGGGAACACAGAATGGGACTGTTTGCTTGGATTATCATGTTACTTCCATTGATTATACGCACCCTCAGAGCCACACCAGAATTCACCACTCACCTCACTCTGGACTGGTACTATAACTTGATGGCAGTATGTTACTGGAACCCGTACCCGGAAGCAGAACATCTGTTGTGTAAATCCCAATTGTTACCGTGGTTCCAAAAACGGTACCCCTTTGAGTTGTTTACCCAGATTCAGGTACAACGGGGGAATAGGCTTAGCTCAGGCTTGAGACTAGCTATCACCGGCCACAATTCCAAACTTTATACAGAAATGGCCACAACCTCTGCTCCCATGACCATCTGAATGGTCCGGAGCACCCACCACAATGCGTCGTTATTTGTAATTAGGTTCACCTATGAAAACTGCCTCCCAGCATGGGAGTGGAAAACCTTCCTGTTCTCATGCCATAACATAACCCGAACTCCGACAGGCTGTAAGTTTTCCTGTGGGACAATGTGGTGCCCTGACATATCTACCCCTCCTTTTCCTTCTGAGAGACACCCGGCCATGTATGTGGGTAGCTCAATTCGCAAAGACATAGAAATGGTCGCTTACTCGAACGCTCAGCCCATCGTGACGACAGTGGTGTTAAATTTTACTGTAGTTAATGTTTCAAGAGTCCTCCCGACCTCCCAGCCTTATTTAAGATTGGCTTGGGCACAATGGGAACACTGGGAGAAGCAATGGCCGTCATTCTCCCACCCACACACTCGCCCTAAGCGAGACGTCATAGGGACTGTATTAGGAGGACTTGGGACTGGCGGCGCAATTCTAAATGCTATGGATAACGAGGTATTGGCAAACAAATTAGGCATGATTGGTACCAAAACAAAACAAATTGGAGTCTCCTCCACTGCTGGTTTAATTAACCTAGCGAAGGGCATGGATCTAATTAGTCAACTGCTACCGCAGTGGGTTGATGTTGAGTGCAACATAGTATCCGACCTCGGGCGTGTCTTAAAAGGCATGACCCACGATCTGTCTGTTGCCATACAATGCACGCAACTGCAAAGCAACGTGATCACCTTTGCAGCACAGGTGATCCAGACCAGGCTCATGGGACTAATGCACCCAGAGATCCTGAGCCTGCTGAGGGAGCGCTACCCAGAATCATTGGAACACCCCACCACTTTGGCAAAAAGCCAACACACCACCTGGAAGGGCTTAACCCTCACGGTAAGACGTCTTGCACGAATGGATCTTAGATCCTGTAATTTTGCACCCGCTGTCTCACCACTGCCAATGCTACATTATTGCCACAACAAATGTACCATTGGTCCAACGGTACACACTCTTATGACCTATCTGGCTGCATGTTTCACCAATATTGGGCACAGTTTTAGTCATGGTAACACCTCAGAATATGTTTTAGCACCTGTCAATTATACAGTCATTTCTCAAATTAGTAGCGAGTGCTTTTGCTTATGAACCCCATGTGTAAATGTGACCGTATTGCCCAGCAGTGCCACCGTAAGGCTCAACCGCACCACTGGCAACCCATGCTTTTGTGATCAACACGTGCAGGACTGTTTTGGTAAAGACTTTTATCTTAGACAAGAAATACGTGAATATGCTACCTGCCTACTGAATCTGAGTTAACCGGATTTCACTTAGAGAATGAGATCACCATGTCCGCCTGGCTCAGGAATCTCAGCAGCCTGGCAGACAGAGTAAAGGAGGTGTTGCATTCCCTCCATCAGATCGCCTTGTAGGTCAATCATACGGCCAAGGTGATTGTCAAAAAGTCAGAAGAATTGGAGGAAGTCGCCAAACATTAACTGGTCGTCCACTGGGCAAGCAATTGCCCATTATGCACTGCACTCCTTGATAATATTGGTCACATTTCAGGTCATACTTGCCATATGCTTGATTGGCCTCACACTGTGGTTTAAAAAACAGATTTTCCAGCTTCAAGCTGGCAGGTTCTACTAAGGGCTCTGAGGTGTATGTTGTAATATTTGTAAATAATTTAATGTTAGTGTAGCGTTTTGTCTTAACTGTTCCATTTGGCTTCAAAAAGCCTGTCCGAGGGCGGCCAATCTTTAGGTCTTCCCTCGAAGTCCAGCTTACACTTTGTGAGGTAGTGGGATTGCGTGTTCGGGCTCAGCATTGGCCCGCCAGTCTATGCCGCCCCAGGCCCTTGCAGTGACATCATCAGGCCTGGAGCTTCGGCTTTGATCTGGAAGAGGAGCGTGCAGGCCTGTGTTATGCGGACCAGAGTGCGAATGGCATTTTAGGGTGGCCATCTTGCAGGCTGGGAGGGTAACATCAGCCCTGTTAGACCGACTGGGTAAATGCAGAGCCTGAACCAGCAGTCTCACTGCCTTGACCAACAGCCCTCCTCCGGCCCATACAGTCTTAAACTCAGTTGCTATTTATATCCCTACCGGCTAGCAACCCTGAAAGTCATGGTGAGCTGAATTTCATGATTCGAACCCAGCTCCCGGCAGGCTCCATGCCATTAATTTGTATTGATTGTACACATTGGCTATAACCCATGTCAGTCTTCCTCCATCATTCTATAGGTCGACGGTTCCAGAAAGCCGAGACTACTGCTGGACTCGTCCACCACCCCCAAGCACCATGGTGTGTGTGTGTGTGTGTCAAGACTCCACTGTTCCAGTCGAGGGGCCAAGCCTGAGATGACGACTTGTTTCTGTTACAGCAGTTGGGGACGCAGACGAGGCGATCCAGCTGCTCCCCAATGGACTTTATGAACTATTTTGCCATTACCACGGATTACAAAGTTTTCTGCTGCTTGGACTATTCCGCTTGCCGCTCTGCAAGCCACATCCTGCAAAGAGCTAGCACGCCCCGGCTAGCTTGACTATGAACTTGGACATTTTGCTATTGTTCCAGCCCAACTTGGACTTATTTTGCTGTTTGCTCCAGCCACCAGACTTTTCCTGTACCCAGGAGGGGGGGCAGAGACTTTTGCTTGCACCTCACCTCCCCCAGACTACGAACTCTCAGTATCCAGTACTCCAGTATCCACACAGAACAGTATTTCATTTTGCCATTGCTCATTTCCATTTTTGCATTACTGTTTTGCCGTTCTCCATTGGCGGAAGAGTTTTTGTTCATTGCTCACCATTCATTGCTACTGTTAATTGCCATTGATATTGCTTCAGTTGCCATTACCATTGTTGATTCTATGTTTGTCTGTGTGAATGTGGTTAGGTTTAGAATTTTGTTAGATAAGGACTGCTTTTTACTAGATAGGAAAGTTGCAAAAAGCCTTGTCCCTGGAGTGATACGACCCCAGAATCTGTAGACCTCCATTCGGCACTAAATTTGGTTTTAAATTTTTAATTGGAAAATGTCTGATATTGTCCCAATACCGCCCATTTTCGGGGGGATTGTTACTTCGGCCCAGGCCTACCCAGTGATAGCGCTAGATATCTCTTTTGATATCAAAACCATTTGGCCCTCCTCTGCCACCCCGCTCCACATGTTTGCGAGGCCTCTGGACAAGCACGTAAACAGGCACAGTCAGTAATTTTTGGACATTCCATTCTCCACCTAGGCAGGCAGAACAGAGCCACTCCGTTGCTTCAGGGACCTCTCCTGCAAACACCCTTTTGCTTAAGCGCGACACTAACAAAGGCGCCCGGCTCTGAGCCGATAGTCTTACAAAGCCGGACTAAGCACTTTGTATTTGCATACTGGCTACACTATTGTTAAATCAGCGCTAAGCTGATCATGTTAAACTTGACCTTTTCCAAAGCTTTGTCCTGTCCCAAAATTGCATTGTTCTCACCGAGCAAGGCATGGCCTGCAGTCACAATTCACCCTATAAAAAGCCCCCAATTCCGAGAACACCTCGGATCGCTTGCCCCACTCGGATCGCTCCCAAGTTCCAGACCGCCTTGCTGCCATTTTGTCCAGCAAGCTCCCCTCAGCGACTCGCACTGGGCTTTCTCTCCTGCACCCCAACGAACTCTATCTTCCAGCTTCTTCAGGACTACAAGAAAGGTGTTGTATTACCCATTTCCCCCAAAAATCCGTATTTCTAATTCCTTCGTTAGCTGTGTGATTGTGGTGTTTTTACTGTTTGTCTTTTAATAAAAACGCCATTTTTGCTATTTTAAAATTGTCTGAGTGGTTAACTGACCTGACCCCGTAGACGCTGGGCTACAAGATCCCTGCTAAGTTACCCTGCCTCTCGCTAGCTTTAGTGAGTGCTCCAGCTAATTTCCCCAAGTTGTGTTACTGTGTTTTGGTTATTTGGGCACCCCTCCCGGGACCCCCAGAGAACAGGGTAACACAATGCAGAATAGAGTGGTACCATTACCTCCCTTGATCTAGACACCATACTCCTATTGATGCAACCAAGAATCGCGTTGGCTTTCTTGGCTGCCGCATCACACTGCTAACTTATGTTCAGCCCGTGATCCACCAAGACTTCTAGATCCCTTTCACACGTACTGCTATTCAGCCATGCGTCCCCCATCCTATATTTGTGCCTTCCATTTTTTCTGCCTAATTGTAGGACTTTACGTTTCTCTCTGTTGAAATTCATTTTGTTAGCTTTGGCCCAGCTCTCCAATCTGTCAACGTTGTTTTGAAATTTGATCCTGTGCTCTGGGGTATTAGCAACCCCTCCCAATTTCGGATCATCTGCAAATTTAATCAGCATGCCCTCCACTCCTTCATCCAAGTCATTGATGAAGCTGTTGAATAGCACTGGGCTCAGGAGAGAACCCTGTGGCACCACGCTAGTCACTTCTCTCTGGGATGAAAAGCAGACACTGGTGATCACCCTTTGGATTCGGTCAGTCAACCAATTTCAAATTCACCTAACAGTAGCCCTGTCCAGCCTGCATTTTACTAGCTTCTTTGCAAGAATGTCATGGGGAACTTTGTCAAAGGTCAAGATATGCTACATCTACAGCATTCCCTTCATCTATCAAGCTTGTAATCCTGACATAAAAAGAGATAAGATTAGTCTGGCATGACTTATTTTTGAGAAATTCATGTTGGCTTTTAGTGATTACGGCATTGCTTTCTAAGTAATTACAAACTGACTGTTCACATAGTGCTGTGTTTCTGCAGCATTGCGGAGGTCTCTCTAGAGCTCCAATCCCTGTGTGAGAGGGAACTGTCTTGCGTTTAAAGGATTAGGAGTATCCATGCAATTTGCTCCAGAGTAAACAGTCATGGGATGACATGCTGCAGCCAAGATCCTTGCTTCCCTGAGAATGAGTCCTTTTGACCTCATGTCAGTAAAAATATGCATAGTATTGTCCAGGTTTGAGGACAAATGGTGTGGTTTCTAGATGGACAGCACTAACTAGCAAACCAGCCCTCTGCCCATAAGTCCTGGACCTGAATGGGACTGAATTGTTCCTGGGATATTTTAGATGATAGAGAGATAAAGATAGAGATAGAGATATAGATATAAATGAGCATGTGCAATGTTTCAAACAGAAACACTGCACATACTAACTCCTACCACCATGACCAGTTCAAATCACTGAAGTGGTCACGGTGATTGGAGTGTTCCTTTAACATTCATAGTCTTATAACAGTTAGAGAGTCATATTTGATTATCTGTGTTCAAAGGTATTCTATGTGGTGTTACCATGCAATATTTTACTGTTGGTAATTGTTACTGCGGCCCAGGCCTACCCAGAGATAGCACTTGATATCGCTTTGATATCAAACCATTCGGCCTTCCTCTGCCACCCTGCTCCACATGTTTGCGAGGGCTCCGGACAAGCACATAAACAGGCGTGGCCAATAATAGCTGGACATTCCATTCCCCACCTAGGCAGGCTGAACTGAGCCGGTTCGTCGCTTCAGGGACCTCTCCGGCAAACACCCTTTTGCTTATGCGCGATACTAACAAAGGCACCCCTGCCCTGAGCAGGTAGCTGCACAAAGCCGTGCCAAGCGCTCCACATTTGCATACTGGTTACACTTTTGTTGATTCAGCACTAAGCCAATCACGCTAAACTCTGACCTTTCCAAGGCTTTGTCCCACTCCAAACTCGCATTGTTCTCACCGAGTAAGGTATGGCCTGCAGTCACAATTCACCCTATATAAACCCCCCGATTCCGAGACCACCTCAGATCGCTCTGAACTTCCATCCTGCCTTGCTGCAGCTGTGTCTGGTGAGCTCCCCTTGGCGAACCAGGCTGAGCTTCTTCCCTGCACCCCAATGAACTCAATCTTCAAACTTCTTCAGGACTATGAGACAGCTGTCGTATCACCCATTTCCCCCGAAAATCCCTATTTCCAGTTCTTCCGTTAGCTGTGTGATTGTGGTGTCTTTACTGTATGTTTGTCTTTCAATGAAAACGTCATTTTTGATATTTTAAAACTGTCTGACTGCTTGACTGAGCTGACCCCGTAGACGCTGGGTTGCAAGATCCCGCTACATTACCCTGCCTCTCGCTAGCTTTAGTGAGTGCTCCAGCTAATTTTCCCCCAAGGTTGTGTTATTGTGGTTTGGTATTTTGGGCGCCCCTCCCCGGACCCCCAGAGAACAGGGTAACGTAGTCATACCCCAAACAATCCTAAGTATTTTTTTATCTCATGGACAAAATGTGAGAAATAATGTATATATCATACAATCACTCCATAATACACTGCATATATAATTTGAGGAAAATATGCTCATAAAATAGTATTTTATCATTTGCCAAAAGAAAAGCATGAAAAATAACATTTTAGAATGTTGGAATTAAAGCTTTACTTCAAAAATAAACACAGTGCTTTATTTTATTTCGCTATGCATCATTTTGAATTTTTGTAGGATTTTTTGTGTGTATTGAGAAGGGCAGCAAACTCAGGAACTGGCCCCAGGTGGCAAAAGCTCTTGCTACACCACTGTTTCCAGTGGCCTCTTCTCCTCATAATGGTTATATATCTATACAATGAAGTGATTGGCAAGTCTAGGAGAAATCAAAACTCACGTCTCCATTCATCTCTGCAGCCCATCATTTGCTGGACGGGTGAGCCTAATCCATCTCACTAGGTTGTAATAGAAACCTCTACTTTGTTACTCAGAACTAAATGCCACTCATTAGTCAAAGACAGTTAAACACAAGTATGTGTCCATTGCATTGGAAGCCTTCAAGGAATTTTCCCCCTCCGTTGTTTGGACTTTAACCCTGGGAACACAGTCCTTCAGTCCTTTGCAAGCTATAAGGTAGAGATGCTAGAACCTTGAGTTACATTTTCTCTTTGTTACATAAAATGGTTCAGTTCTATTTGTTGCTTTTAAAATTTTATGATTGGTCTGTTTATATTTAATGAAGGAACATTTCTCCATTTATGAGTCCATTAGAGCCTTCAGATAATCTGGAAAGGGCCTTTTTCTCTGTCTACCACACTCTCGGACATGTTTGGTTTGGAACAAGAGAGACTGTGGAACTCCCTCTTGAGAGTCCAGGATGCTCTAAAAACCATAAATACATTAACTGCAGATTCCATACAACTAACCTTCCAGTTCTCTCCACAGGAATATAGAGGGACAGCGGAAGGTAAGAGATGGCTCTGTATTCCAGATACTGAACTTTTTTGAGTTCAACTTTTCACTGAGACATAAAATGTCACTGGGTCAGTCACTTTCATTGTCTCCTTGACCTATCTTTGAGGTAGGGCTGCCAGAAAATGGAAATTAATGAATGGCATGGAAGCAACATAATTGTTGAAGGCATTCTTACCTGAATTTTCTGTGCTTCGGTTTGAAACAGGGCGCCAAGCACGGCAAGCAGAACCAAAATTGGAGAAAGGCGAAAGAAACTCAGGGTGCATCGATAACCATGATTTGTCTGCCTATCAGCTCGTAGAAAAAAATAAAAAATGCTCTTAGACAGCTCTTTACTGTTAGCCATGGCTCCCTTTAATTAAAACAATACAAAGAAGAAGAAGAGGGAAAGAAAGAAAGAAAGAAAGAAAGAAAGAAAGAAAGAAAGAGAAAGAAAGGATAAATAAATATACTGGGCTTTTTTGAAAGGAGGAGATATAATCCTTCTAAATCCTGGGTTGCAGAATTGCAGCAGTGGCAAACTTCTCTGAAAATTCACAAATCCTTCTTTTTTTCCTTGGGGGAAAAAAGAGGAGAGGCTTTACATTAAACCTCTTTGACACGCCAAGGATTTTCATCAGACTGTGCCAAGATGTATCATATTACTGAAACTCTCTTACTAGAGGAGGGAGGGAGGGAGAAACTGTAGCAAAACAGCTGTGTTCATGGAAGAGAGGCAGTTTAACCAGCTGTGTTTAAGCATCTGCAAAAACAACCACTAAGCTGGGAAAAGAGAAAGAACTCTCCCTCCCCTTCCAGAAAAGAGTGGAAGGGAGAGGAAATGGTGAAATCACAATGTTCTGATTCAGAACATCTCCCTGGAATGCTTCATCAAGAGGACATTCTTTACTTCTTTTAGCTCACTTGGTCATATAAAGGCATGACAGCCTCAGTTTTGTCGTCTTGGCATCTAGAAGAGTTCAGGTTCGATCTGCTTTTCGAACCATTTAAACTTTTTGAACCATTAGCAGTCCACAGCATCTGTAGCAATCTAACCCAGCACCACATTTAAAATGAGTCGATCTTACTATTAGATAGCTTCACTGTTCAGCTTTCACAACCTTACAAGGAAATTGGAAATATAATAGAATGAACAATACAACTGTTATATTCAAAGAATGATACAGGTCCACAATGCATAATGTTCAAAAAAGTGGAATGGTGGTAACCTGGTAGTCTAAAAAAGTGGTGAATCTCTGTCCCCAATTATTGTCTTATATAAAAGCCAGTGCAATAGAATCTGCTCAGCCCTGGAAACCTTCTGTCCCAACATGTTCACAGGGAAGTAGAGTTAGTGTTGCTAGTTTCAATGGTGCTTCCAAAGTCTTGTACACATTTTCCCATACTTTCCTTTATCATGTCTTGTTCTTGATCTGGTTTGGCTCTGGATCCAAACTAGATCTGGATTCCCAAATATCACACTTTTTTCACGGTGTAGTTTATCATAGCCATTAATTTCCCTCTTCCCATTTTGATAGAATTTTTAAGTAATGTTGGGTTTTTTCTTTTCACTTTGAAGCCTGAGCCTTCTCCAAATTCCTGTGTTACTCTGGTTCAGGCCTACCCGGTGATAGCACTAGATATCTCTTTTTGATATCAAAACCATTCGGCCTTCCTCTGCCACCCCGCTCCACGTGTTTGCGAGGCCTCCAGACAAGCACGTACACAGGCGCAGCTGGTAAGTGTTGGATATTCCATTCTCCACCTAGGCATGCAGAACAAAGCCACTCCGTTGCTTCAGGGTCCTCTCCTGCAAACACCCTTGCTTAAGCGCGACTCTAAACAAAGATGCCCGGCCTCGAGCCGATAGTCTTACAAAGTCAAGCTAAGCACCTTGTATTTGCATACTGGCTATACTATTGTCAAATCTGCGCTAAGCCGATCATGTTAAACTTGACCTGTTCCAATGTCCAACGCTTACCCGCTCCAAACTCGCATTGTTCTCACCGAGTATGGCATGGCCTGCAGTCACAATTCACCCTATAAAAAGCCCCCGATTCCAAGACTACCTCGGATCGCTCCCGAGTTCCAGACCGCCTTGCTGCCATTTTGTCCGGCGAGCTCCCCTCAGCAAATTGCTCTGAGCTCTCTTCCCTGCAATCTTCAACTTCAGGACTACGAGAAAAGGTGTTGTATCACCCGTTTCCCCCGAAAATCCATATTTCTAATTCTTACTTTAGTTATGTGATTGTGGCATCTTTACTGTTTGTTTGTCTTTTAATAATGATGTTATTTTTACTATTTTAAACCTGTCTGACTGCTCAACTGACCTGACCCCGTAGACATTGGGTTACAAGATCCCTGCTAAGTTACCCTGCCTCTCGCTAGCTTAAGAGAGTGCTCCAGTTAATTCCCCCAACTTGTGTTTGTGTTTGGTTATTTGGGCGCCCCTTCCGGGACCCCCAGAGAACAGGGTAACACCTGGACTATATCTCGTCATGCTTTGAATTGATTGTTCTAAGAGAATAGTCAGATTATCTGTGAAGGCCAATAATTTGTGTTTCCTTTCTTGAGTTCCATTTATTACTTGGTCAGACCTGATTTTCTTATTTAATATCTCTATTACCATTTGAAACAACAAGTGATGTGTGTGTGTGTGTGCGTGCGTGTGCATGTAAGAAAGCATGGCTCAAGTGTGGGACTAAGACCCTGGACACCAGGGTTCATTGGATGATCTTGAGGGGGGACCTCACTAAGTCTCATCTGCTGAAAACTACCTCAGGGTTGCCATCACACAGATCAGACTTCAATGAATACAACAACAAGAAAGTTGAGAGTGAGTGAATTATTATAGCAGAGAATTATAGCAATGTATGATTACATGCGCTGACTGAGCCATCATGTTCAGATGCAGTGTATCTCAGTATAACAATTACAATAGCAAAAGCATCGCTTTTCTGAATTGATGTTGCACTTTAATTTTGTTTCTTGATGTTTTAGGTGACAAGTTTTGGGTGTCATGTAAAAGACAGTACAGTAAAGGCTTGGTTATTTAGTATTCCTTTATCATTTCTATGTAGACTGTCGGATTTTCTGCCAGGATTTGCCTGCTTGACAATTAATTTTGGTGGCATGCCAATGCCCAGTTTACCTCATGCTGAATCATGATCACTATTTGTTTAAAACAACAGAGATAATTTTTTTGGAAAGCACATTGAGACCTCTTGTACATCATGACTCCAAACATGCAGCTCTAAGATGATGATTGGAATGGTTTTCTTTTCTTTTTTTTAATGTATTATATAAAGAGTAGCTCACTGTTGGCTCTGAACCTGAGAGTGCCAAAGAAAATCTCTCCTTATGCAGTAGGCACAGCTGCCAAGGATTGAAAGGGGAAAGGAGGAGGAGAGTAAGTCAGAAGGAGAGTGCCATTTATGCTTTTTATCATTTTTGGTATCAAGTGGGAAAGGATTTTTTTTTAAGTACAGTCCAGCCAGGATTCTACCAATGAAATAGTCAGGTCAAGTCATTTTACTTCCTCAGGGGGAACAGGACTGCTCCCTTTGCGAACAGAGACTCACAGAACCGTTCCTCAAGATTTTTAATTTAAGTCAGGGAAGGAAAGAAGGACTGCCTTGTCCTTCGCTGACTTTTCTCCATCTTTCTTCTGTTTTTCTTTTTTTTTAAGCTTTGCCCTGTTTATATGCCTTGATACAGAGCCACAATAAATGGTATTACATAATAAGCACAACAGGCAATTCTTAATTTTCACTTCTAATAGGAAAGGGTGACTGGAGGTGTTTCTGCTGGGTTTGGCTGGTTCTCAAAGAGCACTGAGTCCAGCTCAATTTCATAGGTAGGAACCATTTACAACTTGTTAAATCCCAAGGCATCAGTGGGTCTACTCGTAGGTAACAGCCAGTTACACATAGGTAAATTCCAAAGCATCAGTGGGTCTGCACATAGATATGAGCCACTTAAACCTAGGTAAATCCCAAGGCATCAGTGGGTCTCCTCATATGTAAGAGCCACTTACAACCAGGTAGATCCCAAGACATCAGTGGGTCTACTCATAGCTAAGACCCACTTACATTTACGTAAATCCCAAAGCATTTGTGGGTATGAATCACTTAGGTATCACTGAGTCTACGTGTAGGTTAGATCCACCTACACCTAGGTAAATCCCAAGGTATCAGTGGGTCTTCTACGTAAGAGCCACAGCTAGGTAAATTCGAAAGCATCAGTGGGTATAGTTGTAGGTAAGAGCCACTTACATGTAGGTAAATCCCAAGGCATCGGGGATATACTCGTAGGTAAGAGCCACTTACACCTAGTTAAATCCAAAAGGCATCAGTGGGTCTATTCGTAGGTAAGAACCACCTACACCTGCATAAATCCCAAGGCATCAGTGAGTCTCCTCATACATAAAAGCTACTAACATCAAGGTAAATCCAATGCATCAGTGGGTCTACTCATATGTAAGAGCCACTTACACCTAGGTAAATCCCAAGGCATGACAGGCTCTACTGGTAGGTAAGAACCATTTACAGCTTTTTCAATCCCAAGGCATCAGTGAGTCTCTTGGTAGGTAAGAGCCACTTGAACCTACGTAAATCCCAAGGCATCAGTGGGTCTACTCGTAGGTAAGAGCACATGTAGGTAAATCCAAAACATCAGTGGGTCTACTCGTAGGTAAGAGCCTCTTACACCTAACAACTAACAATCAATGATCCAAAGTCAAAAGTGATGGTGTTCTCTAAGAAAAAAATGAGGCATAAATGGAAGATCGATAATAAGCATATTGAACAAGTGATTGTTTTTTAAATTCCTGGGTATAACTTTTCATGCCAGAGGCTCATGGGATGCCCACATAAAACATCCCTCTTCAAATGTGCTAAGGAACACCAAGGCAATAATAAGGTTCTTTTATGAAAAAGGAGGCCAGTTTATCCCTGCTGCTTCACAAGTATTTACAGCCAAAGTTATCTCTCAGGTTTGCACTTTTAAGAGTGTTTCCCCTTTTGAAATGGTACAAAGTCTCTTAGTAATTTGTTAGGGGTTCCTTCCTGTGTCCCAAATGCAGTAGTCCCGCTGGAGGTGGGACAGATCTCAGTTGAGGCCCAGATGTGGATACTTAGGATTCATTACTGGCTAAAACTGATTTTTCTCCCAGTAGGTCTGGCTCCTCCAACATTACTAGACTTAGCCCAGACTATGTGGAAGTCCACACTCTTGGAGAAGTTAAGAATCTTGGTTATGAAAAAGCCAAATGGACAATTAAGCAGCGCATTTTGGATACAGACCTACAAAGCCACCAGAGCGAAATGGGCAGGTATTTGGAATTTAATGACAGTGGGGGGTCTTTTTGTTGGAAAATTGCCAGCATTCTCCCCCCATTTTGTTGTTAGAACAAATGGGATAGTCAGATCAGGGCTGCCTCTTGTGTGTGCATGCTCTATCTTTCACACTTACTCTCTCTGCTTTTATTGCATGATCATAAATACCTTTGGGGCCCAGGTCATCAGATCATGTGATCCAGAACTGTATCCTGATAGGAAGAAAGTTAAGTCTTCCCTGATAGAAGAAGACATCTTGAGTCTTCTTTGTTCCTTCTTCTCTTCCTCGCTCTATCATGGATCCTATCCTATGAAATCTGCATGTTCTCCAAACCATCAAGATGGTGGTGAGTCATACCGGAGATTATCCTCTACCTCTTTAGTTAGTTAAGGTAGCAAGCTATCAATGGATATGTAAATGAAGAAGTCGTTAGTAAAGTTCTAAGTGTTTATTCAAAGCTACCTGTGTGTGTATTGCATTTAACTGGATCAAGTATTCTCAAGCCACGGGTTCTTTAACAAAGAGAACTTTAACCCGCTTCTTCTGCACAATTCTGCTAATAAGATTAAATCATAACCGGTTTGGTCTTATTTCGTACACTTTTACACTGGCAAGATATCTTTTCCAACTAAACATCCCTAAGTACAGGAAAGTCTTCACACTAGCGAGATTTAATGTCTTGCCATCCCCGGTACTGCAGGGCAGATTTAATAGAACTCCTTACCCCGAGCAACTTTGCCCATGTGTACTTGAAGAAGTGGAATGGGTTAAGCATGTCTTATTCCATTGCCTTTTTTATAAAGAGATTCGACTTTCTTTTAATTCGTTTATACTTGTGCGTATATCTGTGTAAGATCTTATTGACTTTGTTATATTTCTATTTATGAATTGGATTTAGACTATATGATGGTAACTTGCTATTTTATCCCTTCTACTGTTATTTTACATTCTAGGTTTACGATTGAAATAATTTAGATGGGCCTAATCAGCTTTTCTCAAAATTCTGAGTTATAAACGTGTTTTAGGAGGTCGTTTTTAGCTCTATGTTTAATTTGGAATTATTATTATCAAATCAATTGTATTTTACTGGATTTTAAAAAATTGTATTTTACTGTTGGCTCTTCGCCACTTGCCTCTTTTACTCTGTATGCTATTTAAGTGTTTGTCATGCTGGTCTATGACCCTAATAATAAAGATTGGATTGGATTCGAGCCTCTTACACCTAAGTCAATCTCAAAGCATCAGTGGGTCTACTTGTAGGTGAAAGCCACTTACACCTAGGTAGACTCCAAGGCATCAGTGGCAGTACTTGTAGGTAAGAACCATTTACACCTAGGTAAATCAAAAGGTATCAGGGCATCTACTCATAGGTAAAAGCCACTTACACCTAGGGAAATCCCATGGTATCATTGGGTCTTCTTGTAGGTAAGAGCCACTTACACCTAGGTAAATCCCAAGGTCTCAGTGGGTCAACTTGTAGGTAAGCCACTTACATCTAGATAAATCCCAGGCCATCAGTGCTTGTATGTGTACTTGTATGTTAGAGCGATTTTACACCTAGGTAAAAGCGTCAGTGGGTCTACTTGGATGTAAGAGCTACTTATACCTAGGTAAATTTCAAGTCCTCAGTGGGTCTACTTGGAGGAAATAGCCTCTTACAGCTATTCTACTCGCAGCTAGGCTACTCGCAGCTATTCTACTTACAGCTAGTCTACTCGCAGATAAATCCCAAGACATCAGTCGGTTTCCTCGGAGGTAAGAGCCACAGACACGTAGGTAAATCCCAAGGCCTAAATTGGTCTACTTGGAGGTAAGAGGCACTTACATGTAGGAAAATCCCAATATGTCAGTGGGTCTACTCAGAAGTAAGAACCACTGACATGTAGGTAAATCCTAATGCCTCAGTGGATCTACTTGGAGGAAAGAGCCACATACACCTATGTAAATCCCAAGGCGTCAGTGGGTCTACTCGGATGTAAGAACCACTTACACGGAGGTAAATCACAAGGATTCAGTGGGTCTACTTGGAGGTAAGAGCCACTTACACCTAGGTAAATCCCAAGGCCTGAGTGGATCTACTTGGAGGTAAGAGGCACTTCCACCGAGGTAAATATGAAGACGTCAGTGGGTCTACTCAGAGGTAAGAGCCAGTTATACCAAAGGAGCGAAGCCCACCGGAGGGTGGGTGCGTACGGCCTCCAGGGGAGCTAAGCCTACAAGTGGGTGGGGGGTGCTTGGGCCCACCAAAGGATCGAAGCCCTCCAGTGTGTGCGTGGAGCCAAACTCACAGGTGTTTGGCTTAGTAGGTGGGTGGGGTTGCCAGAGGAGCCAAGTCAAGCAGAGGGTGGGTGGGTGCATGGGGCCGCCAAAGGAGTCAAGCCCACCAGTGGCTCGGTGGCTGTGTGACTGTGTAGGGCTGCCAAAGGAGCCAAGCCCACCGGTGGGTGCATGGGGCCTCCAAAGGAGCGAAGCACACCGGTGGGTGGGAGGGTGGGTGGGGTCACCAAAGAGCAAAAACCACTGGTGGGCTCGTGGGGCTGCCCACGGAGCTAAGCCCACCGGTGAGTGTGTGTGTGTGTGTCTCGGTGTGTGGGGTTGTCCATGGAGCCAAGCCTACTGGTTAGTGAGTGCTTTGGTGGCTTTGTGAGTGTGAACACTCAAGGAGCAAAACCCACTGGTGGGTGGGTGGATGGGTTCATGGAGCTGCCCACAGAGCCAAGCCCACTGGTGAGTGAGTAGCTGGGAGGGTGCACGGGGCTGCCCACAGAGCTAAGCCCACTGGTGGGTGAGTGGGTGGGTGCGTGGGGCTGCCCATGGAACCAAGTCCACCGTTGTGTGTGTGTGTGTGGGTGGAGGCGTCGGCCCAACCACGGAGCCAAGCCCACCAGTGTGGGTGTGAGTAGATGCGTGGACCACCCACAGAGAGAAGATCAACGGTGGGTGGGTGGGTGGGTGCGTGGGGTCTCCAACAGAGCCAAGCCCACCGGTGAGTGAGTGGGTTGGTGGATTTCTGCGTGGGACCACCCACGGAGCCAAACCCACCAGTGGGTGGGTGGGTAAGTGTGTGGGTATGTGGGGCTGCCCACAGGTACAAGCCCACTGGTGTGTGGGTGGGCGGGTTGGTGTGGAACCACCCACGGAGACAAGCCCTCCAGTTGGTGGGGTCGTGGGTGAGTACATGAGACCACCCATGGAGCCAAGCCCACAGATGAGTGAGTGCTTTGGTGGGTTTGTGCTTGGGAATGCAAACGGAGCCAAGCCCACTGGTGGTTGGGTGGGTGGGTGGTTACATCATGCCATCCACAGTGCTAAGCCCACAGGTGAATCAGTGTGTGGGTGGGTGGGTGCGTGGGCTGCCCACGGAGCCAAGCCCACCGTTGAGAAAGTGGGTGGGTGCGTGGGGCTGCCCATGTAACCAAGCCCACTGTTAGTGAGTGGGGGGGGTGCATGGGGCCGCCCACGGAGCCAAGCTCACCGCTGTGAGTGGGTGGGCGAGAGGGTGTGTATAAGAGAGTGAGTGGGTGAGTGAGTGGGTGGGTGTGGATGAGTGGGTGGGTGAGTCAGTGAGTGCGTGAGTGGGTGTGTCAGTGGGTTGGTGAATGAGTGGGTGGGTGGTTGAGTGGATGTGTGAGTGGGTGGGTCAGTGTGTGGGTGGGTGGGTGGGTGAGTGGGTGTGAAAGTGGGTGAGTGGGTCAAGGGGTGGGTGTGGGTGAGTGGGTGATTGGGTGTGTAAGTGGGAGATTGGTTCATGAGTGGGTGGGTGTGGGCGAGTGGGTGGGTGAGTGGGTTGGTGGGTGAGTGGGTCGGTGAGCGGGTGGGTGGTTGAGTGGGTATGTCAGTGTGTGGGTGAGTGGGTGGGTGAGAGTGGGTGTGGGTGGGTGACTGGTTGAGTGGGCTGTTGAGTGTATAGGTGAGTGGGTGGGTGAGTGGTTGGTAAGTGGGTGAGTGGATAAGTGGGTGTGTAAGGGGGTGAGTGTGTGGGTGAGTGTGTGAGTGGGTGAGTGGGTAGGTGAGTGTGCAGTTCAGTGGGTGGATGAGTGGATGAGTGGGTGGGTGAGTGGGTAGGTGTGGGTGAGTAGGTTAGTGGGTCAGTATGTAGGTGAGCGGGTGGGTGTGGGTGGGTGGGTGAATGGGTGTCTAAGTGGGTGAGCAGGTGATTTGGTGGGTGTGGGTGAGTGGGTGCATGAGGGTGAGTTGGTCGCTGAGTGGGTGAGTGGGTGTGTATGTGAGTGGGTGTTTTTGTGGGTGTGTGAGTGGGTGATTAGGTCAGTGGGTGGGTGAGTGGATGTATAAGTGGGTGGGGGTGAGTGGGTGGGTGTGTATGGTGAGTAGGTGGTTGAGTGTGTGAGTGGGAGGTTAAATTAGTTGGGTGAGTGGGTAAGTGGGTGTGTGTGAGTGGCTGGGAGAGTGCGTTTGTGGGTGAGTGGGCAGATGAATGGGTGGGTGAGTTGGTGCTTGGGTGAGTGGGTGAGTGTGAGGATGTGGGTGGGTGTGTGAGTGCGTGAGTGGATGGGTGTTGGTCAGTGGGTGAGTGGGTGTTAGAGTGTGTGAGTGGGTGGGTAATGGGTCATTGGGTGAATGGGTGGGTGAGTTAGTGCAAGTGTAATAGGGTGAGTGGGTGGTTGTGCTTGGGTAAGTTGGCAGTTTAGTGGGTGGCTGACTGTGTGAGTGGGTGGGTTAGTGGGTGATTCGGTGAGTGTGTAGTTGATTGGGTTCCTGAGTGTGTGAGTGGGGGAGTTGGTGAGTGGGTGGGTGTTGGAGGGTGAGAGGGTGCGTGGGTGTGTAAGTGCTTGAGTGGGTGGGTGACTCAGTGGGTGTGGGTGGGGGAGTGGGTGAATGAGTGGGTGTGGGTCAGTGAGTGGGAGTGGGGGTGGGTGAGGGTGAATGGTGTAAGTGGGTGAGCAGGTGAGAGGTTGTGGGTGGGTGAGTGTACAGTTCAGAGGGTGGTTGAGTGGTTGGGTGGGTGGGTGAGTGAGTGGAAGAGTGTGTGAGTGGGTGTGTAACTGGCTGAGTGTGTGAGTGGGAGGGTGGGGGTGGGGGAGCGGGTGAGTGGGACTGTGTGGGTGAGTGGGTGTTTGGGTATGGGAGGGTGAGTTGGTGTGTTAGGGGGTGAGAGGGTGTGTAAGTGGGTGAGTCAGTGTGTGGATGGATGAGTGGGTGGGTTAGAGAATGGGTGGGTGAGTGGGTGAGTGTGGATGGGTGAGTGGGTTGGTGAATGGGCAGTTGAATGTGTGGGTGAGTGGATGAGTGAGTGGGTGCATGTGTGTGTGAGTGGCTGGTTAGTGGGTGAGTGGGTGTGTAAGTGGGTGGGTGTGGGTGAGTGAATGGTTGAGTTGGTTAGTTGATGAATGGGTGAGTGGTTGGGTGTGGGTGGGTGAGTGGGTGCTTGGGTGGGTGTGGGTGGTTGAGTGGGCAATTGAGTGTGTAGGTGAGTGGGTGAATGGGTGGTTGAGTGGATGGGGGAGTGAGTGAGCAGGTGGGTGAGTGAGTGGTTAGTGGATGAGTGGGTTAATTGGTGAGTGGGTAAGTTGGTGAGCAGGTGGCTGAGTGGGTGGGTGTAGATGAGTGAGTGGGTGAGACTGTGGGTGAGTGAGAGGGTGAGTGGGTGAGTGGGTGAGAGAGTGGGTGAGAGAGATCTCACCCAGGGGAGATCCAGTGGCTTTGGATGTGTCACATTCAGTCCCAGAAAACCCTGTAACAGAGTCACCTTAGGGTCACCATTTGTTGGAATACCAAAGGCTGTGTCTCTACTATGATTCTGTTGGATAAAAATAATAGGAAAAGTTTTGGACATTCTATGTTTTGTGTTTGCACACCGGCATGAATGGTGTGTGTGTGTGTGTGTGTGAGAGAGAGAGAGATGGTTTCTAGTTATTATTGCAAAGATACATGGTCAATTTCTGCTAGAATCAAAGAATTCTGAATAATTTTTTCAATTGTTTGTTTTTGGTGTATTTCTAGCAAACTACTTCTCCATTTATTTAGCAGAGAAATGATAAATAAAAAAATAAATAAATAAGAAAGCTCTACACCTGCATAACTCACAGCCCTGTCCACTTTTTTTTCAACCTATTATATCTTATAGTATGTTTGATGGTAATTTTGAAGGCCAAGTAACACCTGGTCTGGATGCTGGTTTGCTTTATTTTGGTTGCTTGCATCCAGGGAAGTTGCCTCCTTTACTCTTTACCATTTTGTGGATATTGCTTTAGAAGAGAAAAGCACTAGAGTTACCGGAACCTTATGTACTGTAAGAATGCAAGCAGGCCTAGGAGTGCTGGGAATGACTACTGTGAGGTCAATTGGGTTGTGTGTGTCAATGCCTGGGGGAAGTCAATGTCCAGGAACAAACCAGGAGCTGAAATTAATCACAGCTAGTCTGCATCAATGACAGGTAACTTCTGATCCTCTAGACATTGTTGACCTGAAATTTGTATCACCCTATCCAACATAATAACCAACTGTGAGGAATACTGGAACCTGCAGTCCTACACCATCAGGAAGCTGTTACCGCAGTTTCTAGCCCGGGCTTGTGGGATATTAGATATCATTTGATATCAACAATTCAGCCTTCTTTACCTATTCTTCCCCAAGTGCTTGCGGGTCCCCGGACAAGCACGCATACAGGCACGGCTGCTAAATGCTGAAATATTCCAAACAAATACAGGCAGGCCAGAAATAGCCAGACTGCCACTTTTAGGAGACCTCAAGGCAAGTACCACATTATGTATGCACACTACTTACAAAGGACTCCCTGCCCCGAGCAGGCAGCTTGACGAGCCAAATACTCAACTGTCAAGCACTCCGCGTTTGCATACTGGCTCCTCTATTAACAACTTGGTCTTAATCATGTAAAATACTGACCTTTCGGAGGCTTTGTCTCCAGCCCGAAACTCTTTGTTATCCCTGAGAATGGACTAGCCTACAACCACATTTTCTTCTACAAGACCCCCTGACTTTGAGTGCTTCCTCGGATCGCTCCTGGCTTCCATTCCGCCTTGCTGTCCCTTCGTTCAGCGAGCCTCCCCCTCAGCTCCACATGGTGAGAAAGCCCGTTTCCACGAACAACTTCTTCTGACTACCCGGGCTTCAGGACAGGTGCAGTATTTCCCATAACAAACCTCCTCTAAAAATCTCTCCATCCAACTCCAATCTTTATTTCTATAGTTATCTGTGTGAATGTGTTGCATACACTTGTTTGGCTGTATATTAATAAAAACAACAATTATTAGTTTACTTCTGTTTGCTCCTTGACTTGGCCTGACCCTGTAGACATTGGGTAAAAAGATCTTGCTACGCTGCTCTGCCTCTTGTAGTGCTAGCTTGTGCTCTTGACTAATTCCCAACCTTGGAGTGCACTTAGGTGTCCCTCACAGGATCCCCAGAAATCAGGGTAACAAAGCCCCTTGGAAGTATTAAGTATGGATGCAGGAAACATTGCTCATACTTCAGATAGTTTCTAATATAAGATATTATAAAATATAAGACAAAAAATACAGTTGTTTTAGATCAATACTAGACAACCTGGTCCATGGTGGCCAGATAAATTCTTCTTGGCATACAAATAGCAGGCTTACAAGTGATGTTTCGTCCCCTGGTAACTGAGATTTAATTGCATTCCTCTTTTGGGCTTAAGAGGTTCTACTCAGGTTCTGTAACTAAGCGGATCTGTGAGTTTTATGGTTGTTATACAGTCTCATGGCAATCTGATCTATATATTATAAGACACTATTCAGTTCCATACAACATAAACAGATTAGTTGTTCTGTTTTCATTCTTCTTAGGACGACCAAAACTACTATGCAGGTGATGGAAACCCTCCTTTCCACACTGAAACCTTACCCAGCTCTCTTTCCTGATTCAGAGATTTCAGCCATGAGACCTAGGAAGCTAAATAAACAAAAGTTCCTTGGACAGTTGAGATTCTTTCAAACACATGCTGATGAGGAAGACATGACACACTTACAGAGACTCGGCATTTGACTGGGTACTTCAAAGGAATAAGGCCAATCTACTATATAAAGACCAACTTCATTGCCAGAATGTTCCCAAAAGGTGATAAATTGGCCAAATCACCTATGAACACAATGATGATGTGAATGAATAATAATCTATGTTCATGGCGTGACTACTCAGACCAATAAAATCACACACCTTAAGGTGCAACTGAAGAATCAAGACTAAATCCAATTTTAGTCCCAACTAGAAACCAATGGGACTCATAGAAGTTCTGTCCTATTTGTTTCAATGGGTTTATTCCAATTAGGGCTAAAAATGGGTTTAGCTCATAAAAGTCAGAAGTCTATGCCAATAAACAACAAATTACCCAGCAATCCACCAGTAATCCATAAGTACTTGCTGTACAAAATAGATTGTTGTTAACCCTGAACATAATGGAATTAGAAAACAAAATGGAATAGAATACCCTGGAAGAGGACAGCCCTCATTGGTGTATTTCATTGCACTTTTGTAATAAAATGTGTAACACTCTGACCCTCATTGTGTGAAATACACAGCTGCAAAAGAAAACTGGCACATATAAAACTAAATGCTTCAGTTTTTAATAAGCTAGCGACCATGCCATACATCAGAAATTGACAGGTTGTGCTAAATACCACATATTATGTGCTGGGAACGTCAAACATTCGCTGTGCTGTGGAATCTGAATCATGTCAGAGATGCATGTTTAAATTCTAGTGGACAGACATAGTAGCTTGGAGTGAGGCGGTGCAAAATTAATAGCAAAATTAAAGGTACCAGTAGCCCTTTCAAACTAGAGCAGCGGTTTTTGAATTTCCTGAAGCACCACTAAGTGTCACAAGATCTCTGCCTTTTGCAGAAGTCTGGTAACTGTTATCCATTCTGTCACCCATTCCTTCTACACTCAGCTTTCCAAGGCCTTTCCTCGCGTCTAGAGATGAAACAACAGCATACCCTCTAACTCTCCTGATTTGTCAGAGACAGTGCTGATTAATCATTCGTCAATACATCTTCTCAGCTGCTTTTAAAATGTCTCATTTTTCCACTTTGTCCTGTTTAGTTATGGCAAGCTGAGTTCAAAGTGCAAAAGCAGTTTGCACTCAACTGACTGACCAGGAGGGAGAGGACAGGAGAGGGAATCTTGCCCTTCCCTGCAGGCTAAGGCAAAAGCACGCTGCTGCAGTCTCTCCTAGCTTGTGTGCTCTTCCTCATTCATCACTTTTCCCCTCTTGAGAACATTCTCATGTTCCTTGGCTACCTGTGCCCTTGTTTTCATCTGTGAAATACTGGAGGGTATGAAACAGTTAATCGCTGTGAGTCTGCCTGCATGTTACCGCAGTTTCTTAGCCCGAGCCTGTGGGATATTAGATATCATTTGATATCAGTAATTTGGCCTTCTTTACCTATTCCTCTCCACATGTTTGCGAGGCCCCCGGACAAGCACGCATACAGGCACGGCTGCAAATCGCTGAAATATTCCAAACTAATTCAGGCAGGCCAGAAACAGCCAGACTGCTGCTTTAGGAGACCTCAAGGCAAGTACCACATTATGTATGCACGCTACCTACAAAGAACTCCCTGCCCCGAGCAGGCAGCTTGCCCAGCCGAATACTCAACTGTCAAGCACTCCGCATTTGCATACTGGCTACTCTATTGACAACTCTGTCATAACTCAATCATGGAAATCACTGACCTTTTGGAGGCTTTGTCTCTAGCCCAAAACTCATTGTTATCCCCGAGAACAGATTAGCCTGCGGCCACATTTTCCCCTATAAGACCCCCTGACTTTGAGCGCTTCCTCGGATCGCTCTTGGCTTCCACCCCACCTTCCTGTCGCTTCGTTCGACGAGCCTTCCCCTCAGCTCCCCGCGTTGAGAACTCTACTTCAACGGACCTTTTCTTTCAGATTTTCCAGGCTCCAGGACAGGTGTAGTATTTCCCATACCAAACCTCCTCTTAAAATCCCTCTATCCAACTCCTACCTTTATTTCTATAGTTCTCTGTGTGAGTGTGGCATACACGTGTTTGACTGTATATCAATAAAACAACAATTATTATTTATTTCGGCTTGCTCCTTGACTCGGCTGGACCCCGTAGACATTGGGTAAAAGATCTTGCTATATTGCTCTGTCTCTTGTAGTGCTAGCTTGTGCTCTTTGCTAATTCCCAACTTTGTAATATTTGGAGCACACTCAGGTGTCCCTCACGGGACCCCCAGAAATCAGGGTAACAGAGTGGTGGAGTAACATGGGCAACCCCCCTGTACCCCTAATTTGAGTGGGAGTCGCAAACCTTCTCAAATCAGGCTGGTACAGACTTAGGGAATGGCCATGGTTGAGTCTTGAGGTGTTAGGAACACATGTGCGTGAAATCTGTGTGCTTGAGCTCCAGGAGCTACTCTATCTGAGCTGGAAATCTGTACCCTTTTCTTGCTTGGTTTGTGTGTGTCAGCTACCCCAGCTTGGTCACTAGCTCTCGGGCAATGAATCAAGACCAATAGCAAGGGGTGTGCACAAACTGTCCTGGGAATCACATCCCTAACTTGGGGTCTATTGTGGGCTGGGATCCGAAGCGCTGGGGTGTTAGGAACAGTCCACACACATCCAACATTCTAGCAGCAAGGCAAAAAACACTTAGGGAAGAACCCCCCCCCAGAGTAGAACACGGGTGCGTCCCGTCCTTAGTGTGAAAAATGGGTGCGTTCCGTTTATAATATAGAAAGCATGGGTGAATTGGAACTCGGATGCCTCCCGATGGCTAGCAAAGTAGGTGCGGGTGGTAAGTCCCAATCTAGAATAGGGTTTAGAAGGTTTGGCCCGAGGTAGAGGAAGGCGCCCCTCACCGAAAAAACTGTTAGGGATGGCTCAGTTTTGGTTCCTTGCCCCCTTTTCCCTGGCTGCTTGGCCAGGCGGCGCTGTAGGTTCCACTGGGTTCGTTTTCCCCTTCATTGGCAGGCAGAATACTCGTGAAGGTTTCCCCCTGGAGTCTAGGTGACTCTCCCTGTCCCTGAACCGTTTCCTCATCCTTTTGTCCCTAAGCTGTCAAGGTGGAAGGCTGGGCAAAAAAGTCACAAAAGTGACTTTTTCTTGGGCAGGCTGGAGTTAGGTTCCCACACCTCTTCCCTCGCTTAGTTCCATACAGTTCGTTTCCCTAGAATCCCCCAGGGGTCTCGGTGATCCTGCCCTTCCCTCCAAATCCTGGTCCCGCTTGTGAGTTTAGAATGGCTGAGAGCAGCAAGGTAGAAGTTAAGAACCTCATGCTTGAGATCAAGGGGAAGTTAGAAAAATGGGTGTTGAGCAAGGGGAAATGACACTTCCAGAAGGCAGATCCCTTTGCCACTTTAAGGGAGGCGTACACTCAGGTGCGCCAGTCAAAGAACCCATTCGGGCCATCAAAGGATGCTTTGGCCGCATGGGGACTTTGGCTGACAGCCAAGGATGCCACAAGGGCCCTGGTAGAGACTAGAGACAAGCTTGTAGTGTCCCGAGAAAGAGAATGCCCGGCTTCATGCCAAGATGAAGGCTCTGCGTGTGGACAAAGTAACGTTCGCATCTGTTGCGCAGACCACCACACAGAAATTGAGTGCTGCCACTCTGCAAGCTCAGACTTGGGAGGAGAGAGCTCACGCTTTAGAAGCTGAGCTAGCTCGCACCAGGTCTGCGGCCAAATTCATGGTAGAGGCTGTCATGCGGCTTTCCATAAGCAGATAGAGGCATTGGAGAGCCAGCTTAACACCAGAAGGGCACTGATCTCCACGGTCTGACCTGAGCTTCTCCCCCATTTTCCCTTGAGGATCCACTGCCAGAGGATGCTCTGGCCATCCTTCTCCACAACCCAGACTGGAGCGACCACAGGGTCCCAGTCCAGCATGAGATTCAGTTGATGACCAAAAGGATTGCTCCCACTGGAGAGGGAGGCGTAGAAAGGGCAGAGGTGCAGGAAACCCAAGAGATAGAAACCCAGGTCCCCTGGAGAGCCACAGAGGCCAAGGCAATCGCAGATCAGCTTGGCCCTCTCAATAAACAGACTGGGTTCATGTGGCTCAACGCAGTGATCCACACACATCCCACAGCCAACAGCCAGGACTTAACCCAACTGGCTCAGTTGTGCATGTCCCCTTCAGAGCTCCCCACAATGGAATCAGCCATGGCTGCCCAAGGACTAGCTCGCTTGGAGCCCATGACTGGATGAGGGAGGTAATTAGGATTCTGTGGCCTGGGCAGAACACTAGTGTTCTGTATGTCATGGAGCAACAGGGTCCTAGAGAGAACCCTGAAGCTTACGTGGCTTGGAAGCAACTTCTGGCCGTCCTAGCTGAGAAGGTCCCCTTGGCCCCAGGAGGGTACAATTTCAATCATGTTGAGTTTAAGACTCTCCTTTATGGAGGTCTTAACCATGAAACGAAAATGGCCCTGGGCTTAGTGGACCCCACAACAACTGGCTGGGAAGAATTTGGAAACAACCTCCAGTGGGTTGCTGACCTGCTTCGTGAGGCTGGTTCTCTGAAGCCCCTTCCTAAGCCTCATAAATGTGATGCTGGGAATTGGGAGCCCATTCAGGAGGTGACATACTTCAATTATGGGCCCCATTCTTAGCACAGGAAGACGGCCCCAAATTCTGTCCCAAAAGGGAATTGGAACTCGCGCCCTCCTCCCAGACAGGACAATAGGCAGTTGCAGGCTAGGAATTCCTGTAGTCAGCCCAGCAGGGCAGGGAACTCTGCTCAGCTGCCTCAGCCCCAAAGCATATCCCGAACACTGGTGCTCCTAGGGAGACGTCTGGTGGTTATGACACAGCAGCCCAGACTTACTCTTCCGACAGAGTAAAGATCTGGGGCATGCTAAGAAAGTTTGGACTGGACATGAGCCAGTTCGATGGGAGACCCACGATCGAGCTCCTTGATGCCCTAGAAAGGCATTTACCACTGGGAAATAGCCAACCTGTGAATGCAGTGACCAGCGGTCCTCCTCTGGCTGGATACTACCCTGACTTAGAGCTATCAGGATAGGGGTGACCTCAGTCCCAGGATTTCCCCCAGAGGGTTGTGGCTCGACTGAAGCCCGACAAATGGGGTAGATCTAGGGTGAAGGCAGGCACTGGGACTGATAGGGAAAAGACCCCTGCCACCACTCTTGCAGACTCTGGCACAGCGCTACAGGTGCTGCTCCCTAACCTGAGAAGAAAGGGTGAGCCCACCCCTGACGCTATCCGTTTCACCGGGTACAGCGGGGGGGGGACCCAATCCAAGCCCTTCAGAAAACCCAAGAGCCCCAGGCACACCAGAGCCAGACAGATTGCACCTCCTCCTGACTCAGCCCCAAGTGCGAATCCAACTACATCTGAGACAGTGGTGCTTTCAGAGCACCGAGAAGGATCGCGCCAGGCTAAGGTTCAGGAGGAAGGCCCCACCAAGTTTGACAAGGCACAGAACATTGCCAGCACATGTGAGAGCCAGGAAGAGGAGAGCACACAGCCAGGGGAAGCCAGCCCGAAGCTTCCAAAGCTCGCCCATAGACATTGGGTAAAATGATCCAGTAGACATTGGGTAAAAGATCTCGCCACATTGCTCTGCCTCTCGTAGTGCTAGCTTGTGCTCTTTGCTAATTCCCAACTTCGTAATATTTGGAGTGCACTTAGGTGTCCCTCACGGGACCCCCAGAAATCAGGGTAACATGCAGGCAACACCAAATAGTAGTTAAGCTTCCTTAAAGTTAAGTTGTGGTGTGACAGCTCAACTCATGTTTTGTGTATGGTATGTATTCTATTTGCATTGAGAGTTTAGGGTGTGCACATATAAGGTGGGTCTTTTTCCTCATTCTTAATTTATTGTACCATCTCAAAGAACAAAGATACTGCAGATGAGAAAGAAAGAAACTTAACCACCAGATAGAAGAATATTTCTGTTGCCATGCTGTATTTTTGCCAGTATTCACTACTTGAGCTCAAAGGCACAGCACTCCCCCTCTCTTTCACACTTGCTCGCTCACTCACCTCACTCACACATACTTTTTTCACTCACATAGACACAGATATAGACAGAGTCCCTCTCTTGCTTAATCCCCATCTAAGGCCAAACATAGCCCATAAAATCCAGGGATTTTAATGCCAGGTGCAACAGAAAAGCTTTGTTGCATGCATACACTCTCTTCAGCCTGCCTTTCCTACTGGAAGAGTAGTCTGATGCTACCTCATCTTTTAAAGTGCAAGAATATTGCTTTTCCATGAACGGAAAGAAACATTGCTGTCTTTTGAAGATAATGTATTTCTCCCCTGTTGAAGCTGGATAAGGCTATGAAGAAAAGACAACAAACCCACACCGATGCCTCCAACACAGTGGTGCCTCCACGCTCAAACTGACATGCCAGGGGCTTCAGCGTATTGTGTCATTTGGGCATCTCGCTTGTGGGCTATCAAAGAGAAAGGAAAGAATGCAGTATTGGCCCTGTAAGGCTATGCTTTAAGCCCACATACTCCATTCACAGTTGTTTACGAATGCACTAGACCTGCTGCGATTTCCAACAAAACCAAAATTGAATTCAAAAGATGATTTTTGAAAGGTATAGGCTAGTGGTGGGGTGGAGGAGACCAGACAGTTTGCATTCTCAAACAAAGATCTGTATCCTTTCACGGATAGTCTGTCGGCAGATGGGGCAGACAGTTAGGGCAGTGCTGCACTCATGGCACGATCCATGTCCACACTGGAAGATCAGTTTGATTTGGTTGTCAATACAGATAGGGCATGTGATACGTTCCTCCATTTGCCGGTAACGATTCTGGAGGTCTTCCATGAGCTGCTTCTGCTGGTCAGTGGATTCCGAAACGGGGCTGCACTCCACTTCTGAGCTATCTGTTTAAAGGAAGAGGGAGGGGCTTAGTCCAGGCCTGGAATGTTTACTGTAACTGAGGCCTGTAAAAAAATGTAGTATAGTCTCAGAGCTTGCAAGCAACATGGTACAAAGAATATAAATACCTGTAACAGGTTAACCCTCATTATCCCTTTTTAGTGACATGGGCATAATGAAGCCACATTTAATTTTTAAAAAATAAACACAAAGAGCAGGAGCAAATGGATTCCACTGAGATAACAATTAGTTTTTGCTAGTTACTGCTACAAAACTTCTCATTTCTGTACCTGTTTGTGAAACAGGTGACAGGGAGAACTGAAATGTGGAGCTGGAGGACAGTTCTAAAGATCACATGGACTGCCCAAATGACCAACAAACAGGTGAAAAAGCAAATCTCCCTAAAAGTGAAAATGACTAAACTTTGGACTTATCATGAGACAACATGACTCTCTAGAAAAGGACAATAAAGTGGGACCCAGTAGGAACAGAGGAAGATCATGTTACAAGTATATAATTTTTTGTTTTTGTTTTTTGTTTGTTATATAATCAATAAAAAATTATAAAAAAAAAACAAAAAACACAAGTATATAAATTCAGTCAAGGGAGCCACAACATTTGTTTTCACGATCCAAGCAGAATGTTGATAAAAGGGTGACCTGGTGGTCTCTCATTCATAAGACTGGCATAAATGAAAGCAGACCTGATGACAATTAACAAGATTAAAATTACTTTTAGAGGAAATATTAAGGCATTTTGCAGGGTTTTTTTTTCAAATTAACCAGATTTTTTCAGTTTTATGCCATTTCTTATCCATCTTATTTTTTAAAAAATATACAGTGAGTGCTCTACTTTTGCGAGGGCTAGGGATGCAAGAGCTCTCCAAAAGTGGGGAAAATGTGAATAAAAATCACGACTGCTACTCTTTTTTAATCTGAGAAGACTTCTCTAGGAATCTCTAAGTGGATGTGGGCCATAGAGTCATGTTGGAAGACCTAACAATACCTAGAGAAGTGTTCTCTCTAGGAAGTGGGTCATGGAATTATGCTGGAAGACCAAGAGTGAAAACATATTTGTTCCATGACGGGGGCAAATAGAATAATTTTTAAGAAATAAACTTAATAAATAACCTGAGAATGGACTTCCAGTTCCGCAATGGTGAAGAGAAGGTGAAGTCTCTCTAGCTCCAGAGAGACTTCACCGCATTTCACGATTGGGGGGGGGGTCTGCAGGATTGCAAACACCCCCAAAAATCTCTGGTAGGTAGAGAACTCGAATGGAACCACGGAGACCTGTTTCCTCTCTTGTTCGAGTGGGGTAATTACCATCTAAACCACCCGCGCAAGGGAGAGGGGATCGGACGGCAGCCATCATCATGAAATGTAGCTGAGCTTGTTCTCAGCCTTTCCTCGCTGTGGAATTTTAAAAACACCTGATTGGCCTTGTGCCAGGGAGATCTGTTTATTTCTGAGAAAGGCATAGTTAATTCTGCAATAAGGAGGTATTTATACATTTTATCCCTTTTCTGGATTTGGCATTACTGGAACTTACATATAGGTGTGGACTTTGTTCGGGTTGGCGAGAAATGTTCGTGTGGCCAAGATGGCTCCCAAGTTTAGAAGAAGGGCACAGCTCAGCCAGGAGGGCGAAAACGAACAGCGTCATTAAATCTTTGCCTTTGTGGTGAAGAGGAAGGTATTTCAACACAACTGGTGGGTGAGATTTCGGCATGGCGGCAGAAGGGTAAGCCTCCCGGTGAAGTGTTCTGGAGTCAATTTGAGGCTTTGGAGCCTGGAGTGATTAGGTGGAGGTGGTATTTTGGCGTGCAGGCCAGCGCGCAGGGGGAATCTTGGTGTGCAGGTCAGCGTGCAGGGTGATTGCGGGCCCGAGCCTGGATTGCTGGAGTGGAGGCTTACTGGGGTGAGACTTGACGAGAGCCCTGGTTGATGGAATGGGCCGACGTGATTGGTGAGGGCAGGGGTGCGGCGCGCAGATCAGCGTGCAGAGAGGTGAGATGCGTGAGCTCAGCTGGGGAGAGGTAGCAGGCGAGAGTGCGTCGAGGTGACGGGTTGTCAATGTTTGGGAAACTCGGCGCGTGGATCGGCACACAGGGAGGACTCGGCACGCAGGTCGGCGCGCGGGGGAGGACTCGGCGCGTGGATCAGTGCGCGGAGAGCAGCTGTGGAACTTGAAAGAGCCAGTGAAGATTTGAACTGTCCTCTGAGGAAGAAAGAGTTTTACACCCTTAATAGATCTTAATTAATTAATTTGTCATTTGAGTTTGATAGTGGTTATTGTTGTGGAAGAGACAGAGAGAATGAATTTTGGTATGAATTTGAGTAGATTTTGATTTTGGAAATTCACTGGGTGACTTGAAAGTTTGGTTCTGAGGAGTTTAATGAATTGAGAAAATATTGTTTCTATATTTAATTACTTTATATCTTTATTTTTATACCCTTACATATATATTTATATCTTTAGTGTAAATTAGATATACTGAACCTTCAATCAATTGAATTGATTGCTTGTATATGGTGGGGTATTGAGAATATTGATGTTTTGATTGGCGGAACTGATAAATAGACAAAGTGGGAAACTGACAAAGGCAGAAACTGGTAAATTGATGAACTGATAACCTGTAAGGGTAGAAGTGTAAAAAGTGATAAATTAGACCGTGTGAATTTAAAAATTGATATATTGCTGATTATTGGGTAAGAATTACAGGAAGGAATAATCTATGATTGTATAATTTGCTGAATGGACACAAGATCAAGAGTTAAAATGGCAAAGCAAACAAAGGGAACTCCTTTTGATCCAAAACAATCAACTTTATCAGTACGTACAATGCCTAAACAAACAGAACAGAATATAATATTGGAAGAGATCAGGTTGATGCAGGTGGAACAGGTGCAAATGAGAGCAGAACGGTCAGAAATGAGGTCGGAATGGCGGAAAGATATGAAGGATTTACGCAGTGAGTTAAAATCTGACTTTAAGAGAGAATTTAAGGAAATAAGAGAAACAATTAGCGCTCTCTCTGAAGAGATTAAAGACACTACAAGCAGAGTGAATAAGTTAGAAGAGGAACTGAAATTGGCTCAGGATAAATGCGCAATATTAACATGGGAACATGAAAAAGATATAGATGAGAGAGCTTTCTTGGAACTTAAGATGCATGAAAATTCCTTTAAAATTTGTGGATTAAAAGAACAGAGTTCGGAAGATTTTAGACAGATCTCAATCCCAGCGTTAGCAAACTTGATTGAGATGGACTCTCAAGCATTGGACTGGGATATAGATCGGATTTTTAGAATTGGCTCTTTAAGAAATAGGAGGGAAGACTTTCCAAGAGACGTGCTTGTATCTTGTGTTAAGAAATCCACAAGAGATCTTATCCTCCAGGCTGGCGCCAAAACAGGACTTGAAGCCAGAGGTCAGAAGTTATTATTATTATATAAAGATATACCAATAAGAATACTGCAGAAAAGGCGGGAATATAATTTTCTGACCTCTCAACTTCGTCAGCATGGAATTCAATATAGATGGGTGCGATTAGAGGGTGTGACTTTTCGATATCGGAAGAAGCTATTTGTGATTTCTTCGATATAAGAAGCTAAAGATTTTTTGATGAGATATGGTAAAAACCTCTTGGAGAAGAAAGAGAAATCAAAGGATGATCAACGAGGAGCAGAAGGAGGTAAGCCCTTAGAGAAAGAAGAAGGTGAAGAGACAACTTTGTCCTCCTCGGAGGAAAGCTTAGACAAGGAGTCACAGAAAATAAAACAAAAGGATAAATTAGAAGAGGATTTTGCACATCAAGTTAGTCCTGCGACCTTGGTATTGGCGTCACTGGATAGCAGCGAATCAGCTGCATAGAGGGAAGCATAACAATGGCGGATTTGAGGATTTTGTCGTAGAATATAAAAGGAATATGTACACCTGAAAAAAGACAAAAATTTTTTCATTATTTGGGAAAACAAAAACTGGATATGATTTGTTTGCAAGAAACTAGAATTAAACAATGTAAAGAACACCTTTTAAAGAATAGGAAATTTGGGAAAGAATATGCATTTTGCCTGACGAGAAGAAACGAGGAGTAGTGATATATGTGAATGAAAAAAATTTGTCAAAAGAAGTTTTTCAAGATGAATATGGCCATTATGTAGCGGCAGAAATAGAATGGCAAGCACAACAACTGTTATTGGTGGGGGTATATGGCCCGCATAATGGGAGAGATAAGTTTTACAAGGATCTCCAAACTCAGATTATGGATAGAGAATAAGATCAAATTATTTTAATGGGAGATTGGAACGGAGTGATATGCCCATCTTTGGATAGAAAATCAGATAAAAAAAATAAAAAAAGAACCAAGGTAAACTCCCTGTATCTTTTGATAATTTGATACAGGACACAGAAACAATTGATTTATGGTGATTTCTGTATGGAAAATCACAAGCACATACTTTCTATTCAGAACCGCATGCGTCTTTCTCACGTATAGATATGTTTTTTTGTTTCAAAGTCTCTATGTCCACAGGTAAAATTGATGGAGATTCAACCTGCTACTTTCTCAGATCATAATGCAATCGTTATGAATTTTAAAAAGAAGAGAACTGAATATAATTGGAGACTTAATGAGCACTCATTGAGAGACGGGAAAATTCTGGGCAAAGGAAAAGGAATCTTGCATAATTATTTTTTGGAAAATATTCCAGGAGAGACAACCCTCCATATGATATGAGATGCTAGCAAAGCAGTTATTCGAGGTTTTTTTATTCAGCAAAATGCAATGCTGAATAAAAAGAGGAGGGAGAAGATACAAAAGATAAGTGAATTAATTCGAAGTAAAGAGATAGAATTACAAATGAAACCATTGGATAAAAAGATTAAAGAGGAAATAAAAACACTGCAAAAACAATTAGAATTGATAATGACAGAAGAAATAAGTAAAAAAATTGAGGATACAGAAGCAGAAGCATTATGAATGGGCGAATAAGCCCGGGAAATGGTTGGCTCAGAGATTGAGACATAAAAACCAAAATCCACCTATCCTGAAAACAAGTGATGGAAAAAACACTTATCATGAGACAGAGAAGATAAAAAAAGTGTTTGCACAATTTTATTTTAATTTATACCAGAGAAGAGAAATTCGAGAAGATATTGAAAGACTCATATCTTCTACAAAACTGAAGGAACTGAGGGAAGAGCAAAGAATTAAATTAAACGCATCTATTTCGATAGCTGAAGTTGTTGAAGTGATAAGACTTCAGAAGAAGAACAAGGCTCCTGGCCCAGATGGACTGCCTTCAGAGTATTATGGACTGCTGCAAGATGAATTAATTCTACCCCTTCAGGCGGTTATGAATGAAGTTAAAAATGGTAAAATGCCAGAGTCCTGGAGACAAGCTTTCATAACTTTGATACCAAAAGAAGAGCTGGATACAACCCTTCCAAAAAACTATCGTCCGATCTCACTTCTAAATGTGGATTATAAATTATTTATGTGGATAATGGCAAATAGACTGAAAATAACACTGAAAGATATTATTTCAGAAGATCAAGCCGGATTTTTGCCAAATAGGCAAATAAAACGTAATATTATATATTGGATATAATTGAGGCCTTTGATAAGCAGCCAAGTAGGAAGTTGGCTATGTTATTTTTGGACGCTGAGAAAGCCTTTGATAGCGTGAATTGCTAGTATATGTTCAAGATGATAAGTAAGCTAAAAATGGGAGATAACTTTATGATGGCTATTAGAACTATATATAAGAACCAGTATGCACAGATCTTGATAAACAGAGAGAAATCGGAAAGTTTTAATATCGAAAGGGGTACAAGGCAAGGTTGTTCGCTATCTCCTTTGCTCTTCCTCATATGCATGGAAACTTTGATTGTAAAGCTTAATGAAGAAAAAGAAGTGAAAGGAGTTCGGATCCAAGGTATGGACTATAAGATAAGAGTTTTTGCAGCTGACGTGGTTTTGCTTATGGAGGACCCAAAGGGTGATCACGAATGGCTGCTTTTCATCCTGGAGAGAAGTGACTAGCGGGGTGCCACAGGGTTCTGTCCTGGGCCCAGTGCTGTTCAATATTTTTATCAATGACTTGGATGAAGGAATAGAGGGCATGCTCATCAAATTTGCAGATGATACCAAATTGGGAAGGGTTGCTAATACGCCAGAGGACAGGATCAAAATTCAAAATGACCTGGATAGATTGGAGAGCTGGGCCAAGGCGAACAAAATGAAATTCAACAGAGAGAAGTGTAAGGTCCTACACTTGAGTAGAAAAAATGGAATACAGAAATACAGGATGGGGGGCACGTGGCTGGATAGCAGTACGTGTGAAAGGGATCTAGGAGTCTTCATAGATCACAAGCTGAACATGAGTCAGCAGTGTGATGTGGCAGCCAAGAAAGCCAATGCAATTCTTGGCTGCATCAATAGGAATATGGTGTCTAGATCGAGGGAGGTACTGGTACCACTCTACTCTGATTTGGTGAGACCCCATCTTGAATACTGGGTCCAGTTCTGGGCACCCCAATTCAAGAAGGATATTGACAAGCTGGAGCAAGTCCAGAGGAGGCCGACCAAAATGGTGAGAGGCCTGGAAACCATGCCCTATGAGGATAGACTTAGAGAGCTGGGTATGTTTAGTCTACAGAAGAGAAGGTTAAAAGGGGACATGATAACCATGTTTAAATATTTGAAGGGAGGCCACGTAGAGGAGGGGGAGGGCTTGTTTTCTGCTGCTCCAGAGACCAGGACAAGGAGCAATGGATTCAAGCTGCAGGAAAGGAGATTCCACCTGAACCTCAGGAAGAACTTCCTGACAGTCAGGGCTGTCCAGCAGTGGAATATGCTGCCTCAGAGTGTAGTGGAGTCTCCTTCCTTGGAGGTTTTTAAGCAGAGGCTAGATGGCCATCTGTCGGGAGTGCTTTGAGGGTGTTCCTGCATGGCAGGGGGTTGGACTGGATGGCCCCTGTGGTCTCTTCCAACTCTAAATTTCTATGATTCTATGATTCTAGGACCCTTCGGAAAATATTGAAAAACTGAAAACCATATTAGAAGATTTCTCAGCTGTTTCTGGTTTAAAGGTTAAAGAGGACAAGACGTATTTTTTGGTTAAAAATATCCCTAAAAAAGAGGAAAAAGATTTAGAAGCATTGACAGGCTTTTCAATAAGATCCAAAGTGAAATATTTAGGAATCCATTTGACTAATAAGAATTCAGATCTTCTTAAGAATAATTATGAAAGGACTTGGAAAGAGATAAAAAAAGATTTTGGGAGTTGGAAAAGTAAGAATCTCTTGTTATTAGGCCGAATTTCAGCTTTTAAGATGGTGGCATTACCAAAAATGCTTTTTTTATTTCAGAATATTCCAGTAATAAATAATGAATTGATATTTAAGGAGTGGCAAAAAGACCTTACAAAGTTTATCTGGAATGGAAAGAAACCTCGTGCCAGATTTAAAATACTTTGCGATGATAAGAAATGTGGAGGACTGGCGCTACCTAATTTGAAATTGTACTTTTAGGCTTGCTGTTTGGATTGGCTTCGTGAATGGATAAAGCTGACAGATTATAGACTTCTTACACTTGAGGGGGTACAGTTGGCTTTTGGTTGACATGCGTATTTGGGCTTCTTTAAGGATATGACATTGCAAGATTTTAATCATCATTTTGTAAGGAGACCCATACTTAAAACATGGAACAAATATTAATTTAGATTTTATTCGAAAACCCTGCTATGGATATCACCACATGAAGCCTTTTATAAGCGAGAAAATATTTTTCATGGTAAATGGATGATCTATGGAGACTTCTTAAAAGTAATGGGAACGAAAATAAGAATGAAGACCTTAGAGGAATTGCGAGAAGAAGGCATGAACTGTCATTGGCTATTATATTGTCAGTTGTATGAGAAATTTAAGATGGAAAATAAATTGAATGGGTTTCAAATAGAAAAAAATTGGTTCAATTTGGTAATGTTTGAAAAGAATAAAGGATCTATCTCTGTAATATATCAACATTTATTGGAATGGTTCACTGAAGAAGAAGTAGTAAAAGAATCAATGATTTGATGGGCCCAAAATGTGGGCAGGGAGATAAGTCTCGATCAATGGCAAAAAAAAACTTGGCAAAAAAGATTGAAATATACAGCTTGTCAACATCTGTGAGAGAATGTCTATAAAATGCATCTTAGATGGTATCTTCCTCCCGAAAGGTTGGCAAAAATGTATAATTGTGATGATAGATGTTGGAAATGCCAAACAGAAAAAGGTACTTTTTATCACCAGTGGTGGCTTTGTAATTATGCACAGGAATACTAGAAATATGTTCATTTGACTATGGAAAAAAATTTAGGGATCAAATATGTGATGCTTCCAGGAATGTATTTGTTGAATATTATGGAGGATGAATTGGAGAAAAAGTTTGGAAAGATTGTTTTTTATATGATAACATGTGCCAGAATAGTTTATACAAGATACTGGAAACCATACCTGAGGAAGGGGAATGGGAAAAAGCTTTGTGGGATATGATGATTATAGATAAATTGACTTTGTTCCTCAGCAATAAGGATCCAGCAGATTTCAACAAGGATTGGAAGCCGCTTATATGTTACTTCAAAGAAAAACAGAAAGATAACATACTTGCAGAAGGATTTTAGAATATAGTTATAAGTTTGTCAGCAAATCTTGAAAATATAGTTTTGCCTATTCTCAGTAGATAAGATTTGTATCTGTTGAATACTGAAGGCCTTAAGATGATATTATTTGGCAGATCAAATAGGTATAATTCAGATCCTGTAAAGATTGTTTTTTAAATATAAGCAGATGATATATCGAGACTAATTAGGTGGGAAATGTTTTTTGTTTTATGTTGTTATATTTGATGTATGTTTTGTTATATGTTTTAATGTCCTGAAAATCTAATAAAAAAATAATAAAATAAATAAATAAATAAATAACCTGAGAATAATCAAATCTGTGAGAGCTGATCTCAAGAAAGTGGAGGGCCCACTGTATAAAGATACCACAAAAAGTAATGAAAAAGCAAGAAATAATGCAGCAAACATTTCAATTTTAACAATGGTAAATACTTTTGAAAACACTGTGATGTGTAGTGGGAACCTGTTACTTTTGAAAAATAACTTTCCAGGCTCCAGCAATTCCCTCCTTTCTATTTTTTTCCTTCTTCTCCATCTTTTTCTCCTTCTTCTCTAACCACCTTTCTGTGTAACAATGAAGCCACTCATGACCCTGCCAAAGTTTCTGGACTACATCTCCCATCAGCACTAGCCAGAAGAACCAAAGGTTAGTGATTATGAGGGTTACATGTTAACCACTTGTGCTTTTAATTGATGGGGTTGAGTGAGACAAGTTTGTCTCTTTTGGACACTCACAGGGCACCGTGCAGCATGTAGTAATATTTTTGGCACTGGACGGTCAAAATATCACACATTTAGTTACAGCCATTACAGTATGTGAAATGTGTGGGTTCATGATACTGGGGAGAATCTCCATTCCCATTGAAGGAGCAAGTGTGTAGCCATGGAATACTCCTAGTACACTGGAGGCCCAAAATGGACTCTGTCGCTCAGAGTACTTGATGCCACATTCAACTGGTCTGCCAGCTACAGCCTTTGCTGGACAGAGATAACCTAGCCATAGCAGTTCATGCACTGGTAATCTGGTTGGACTACATGGGCTTGAAAAAGGCCTGGATGCTGCACCTGCTAGTGGAAATGCAGCACTCAGCTGCTAACTAGAATTCCATATAAACAGCACATGCAGAAAGCCCTCCACTTTTGTGGGGGCTAGGGATGCAAGACCCCTGTGAAAATGGAAAAAAGTGAATAAAAATAACCACAAATAACCACAAACATTTTTTTTTAACCTGAGAATACTCTTTTAGATTCCTTTAGGAATCTCTAGATTCTCCAGCATGGTCACCTTCTGGCAAAAGTGGGCCACTGAGTCACACTGTGTGACACAGCAATGTCTAGAGAAGTGATCTCTCTTAAGAATCTCAAGATCTTCCAGTGCAATTCTATGGTCCACTTCCATGAGAAATGGACCATAGAATCATGCTGGAGAATCTAGATATTATTAGGGAGAACATATTTGTTCTGTGGTGGGGCAAATAAAGTAAACTTTTTAAAAAATAAATAAAATGAAATAACCTGTGATTAATCGAATCTGCAAGTGCTGAACCCTCAGAAATGGAGGGCCAACTGTAACGGCAGTCTTAAAGGACTGAGCTGGTTGCTGATATGCTTCTAGTCTGACTTCAATGTTCTTGGAAAAGTTTAAAATCTCCTAAACTCTAGCAGTGATGTACACAGAACGTTTTGGGTGTTTGATGACATCTCTCATAGAAAATGCAGCCCTGTTGAGTGTATTGCCAATGGTTTTCCATAACATCAACCATGGTTACCCTAGGGAACAACACTATTTTGTGCTGGTTCATCCTAGATACCAGGCTCCTGCAGGTACTGCTGGAGGATGTTTGTCTCTAGAACTGTTTACTTGACTGGCAGAAGCTCTCCAATACCTGCAGCAGTCATTCCATCATTTGCAATGTGAACCTTCTTCCTGAAGGTGCCAGACTTTGAACCTGGAGCAACCTACGGGCAAACCCATACTGCTAAGCTACAGTACTTACCTCTTCAAATGCAATTACTAATCCATGCTTTTGGGTTTTAAAAGGCTGGGGAGATGGCCAGAGTGCCAGGTGAATTCTGCTTACCTTGTTTTAACTTCTTGGTAATTGTCACCTGGCATTTTATACATTTCTTCATCCTTCTAGAGCACTCTACAGAGGGAGGTAGTGGAGACAGAAAAAAATTGTTGAAACTGACAGAGATTTATTTATTATCCTCTCTCATAAAAATTTACATAAAAAAGAAACACAAACCTATAAATAGATCAAGAAGTGAGCATGACAGAGAAACAACCTTTTGAACTGTTAAGAGAATTTCTCTGATGCTAAATGCCAAAGAAATTTTAAAAGTGTGTTGCTTGTGTAAGTACAGTGGAGCCCAAAGGGTATGGTGGTTTGGCTTTTGACTACGACTCTAAGAGACCAGCATTCAAATCTCTGCTCAGCCATGAAAAACCCACTGGGTTGCCATGGGCAAGTTGCATTCTCTCAGCCTCAAAGGAAGGGAAAGGTGAGCCCCTCTGAACAAATATTGTCAAGAAAACCCCATAGTAAGTTCACCATAAGTCAAAAACAACTGAAGGCACACGACAGCAACAACAGTGTAAGTACATACTGTATGTACTTGTGTATAAGTTGACCTCAGGTATAAGTTGAGGGCAGTTTTTGAGACCAGAATTATGAATTTTGATATGACCCATGAATAAACTGAGGGTCATTTTGTAGAGGAGCAAAGCATCAGTGCCATATCAGGCCACTGCCATTTTCCTACTAGGCTTCAAAAAGGCCTTTTGCCATAGTACTCAGAGAAGGGGATGTTTTCTGTTTTTTTTAAATAAAAGTTAAGGTACAGTATTAACTCATATTTTTTTAAATTATTTTTATTTATTTATTTGTATCCCGCCTCTCCATAGGGATCGAGGCGGCGAACAACTTACAAATAGCATGTATTTCGAAACATTTCTATACATGCCCCCAACAAGCTGGGTACTCATTTTACCGACCTGCGAAAGGATGGAAGGCTGAGTCAACCTTGGAGTCCAGCAGGATCGAACTCACAACCTTTTGGCTTGCAGTACTGGCATTTAACGGACATTTTAGTAAAAAAAATCAACCTCCAAAATCTGGATCAATTTATCCCATCTAAGTACTGTACCTTAACTCTTTGTCGAACAAAAGGAACTATCCCCTTCTCTGAGTGGAGTGGCAAAAAGTGAGAGAAAGGTAAGAGCTCAGTCTGTCCCAGGAAAACCTAAAGACAATGCTGTCCCACTGTGCTCTCTTGGCACTTCTTTGAAGGGATGCATCAAAGAACCACTGCTGCCACTTTCCCACCCATTCTAAAAAACCAGAAGCAGCACGGCAGCAGAAAGAGTAGTGGGATTGATTAAATTGACCCAGGTTTTTTGGGATGATTTTTTGACTAAAATTTCAGCACAAATACATGAGCATATACTATATATTTGTTTGTATGTGTGCATGCGCACATGCATGCCTGTCTGGAGGCGCAATAAATTATGTACCAGGCATCATTTCATTTGCCAGGCAACAGCAACAGCTCTGTATGATTTCCCATTAGTGAGCTCCAAGAAAGAAATCTGAATGAGAAATGAAAAGATCCTCCAGGGTCAGAAGTCATATATCATACCTTCACATACGATGCTGTGCTGGCAAGGGAAGAAGAGAACAAGTAGTGCCAGCTCTGAGCAGACCAAGCACTCTGAAGGAGCTGCTGCCTTTGCCACACTGAGGTTCGTCATGGTGTTGGGGGTGGCATGGACTTGACTCAAGTTGCATGTCACTGTGGAGCTCTCTAATGAGTCTTGGTGTTCTCTGCAACCATCAAAATTGGGGGCCGGGGCAGGGGAAAGAGATTACGTGTGTGTGAGAGACAGCGCAAATGAGAAAAGAGATGGAGTTCAGCTGTCTTTACTGGTAGCAAGGTCTTCTCAGTGACTGCATCACTCTGGCAAAATTTCTCATCTACCCACATTAAGACCTAGTTCTTTAACAGGTCTTTTTGGCCTAAATCAGTCTGTTATGAGTAGATTATATTTATAATGATCCAGAGCTTGAGAAAGACGGCATTTTTGAAGCAAAATTCCCACAATCTCTGAGCAGCCAAAAACCTACTTGTCCAAACTTTCTTATGAGCAGAAGCTAGATCCAATTTTACTATCAATTAGGGCAGACTGTAGACACCAGCAGGGTCTGTGCAACATTAAAAAGTCCTGTTTATTTCAGTGGGTCCACTTTAGTTGGGATTACTTTTGGATTTTACCACATCTGACACACTGAAAATGGAATAATGACATAAATGAATTAGGGCGGGGGGAAAGGAAAACAAGGAAGCCATATGATTTATCTGGTTTGGTTATCAGTACATTCAACTTAGCTCTTCTATGTACAGCAATTGTTTCTACTCAGCCACCTGCTGAGTGATGTATAGGGCCTTTTCTGATCAGCAAACCCCGATATGATATTCTTTTGTTCTTTTTCAAGGCTACATGTGGGACATCGGCTTCCTTGTTTTCCTTGTTTTTTTATTTAGCAGTTGTTTTTGTAACAATGGAGTGTTTGCTAAGCTTTTGTGTATTTAATCTCTACAAATCACAGCAGTTCTCAACCAACAGGAAAAGAGATTCTAAGAGAGGGGTGAGGAACCTGGACTCAATCCAGTCTATCTGAGGTCCCAATCCAGACCTCTTGGGTCCCCTCACATGAGCACAATTATAGTTATGATTTACCAGCTTTTGCATGCATTTTCTTCCCATTCTAAAAGGGTAACATGTCTATCTTAAAGCTTAGTTATGACCAGTAAAGCTCTATATGTGTTATTTGAAGGGTTGGAAACTTCCATACAAACCTGCCCACACTTTAAAATCTGCTGGGGAGGCCTTTCTCTCTGTCCCACCACCTTCTGAGGTACATTTGGTGGGAACATAAGAGATGGCCTTCTCAGTTGCTGCTCCTGGAATTCCCTTTCCAGGGAACTTAGACTGGCAATTTCCTTACTATTTCTACAGCCAGGTGAAGGCCTTTTCATTCCAGCAAGCCTCTGAAAATTGATTCTTTTGGGAACTGGATTTCTATATGCTTTTAAAAATGTTTTATGTTTTCACCATTGTTATTTTTTTTATAGTTTAATTACTTTTAAATTTTTGTATGCTGTAAATTTTAAGTACATTTGTTTTAACTATTCTAAGCTGCTTGAGTCCTGAACTGGGAAAAAGATCAGACAATGACAACAACAACAATTTCATACTGGCCACTAACAACAACAACAACAACAATTACTGTGGTTGTTGCTGGCAGTGTGAGTGTCAAGCTAAAACAGGCTGGTATTTTGAGTCCCAGCCTTTTGTTCTTGGATCCTACTGACCACCAGAATGTAGCCCCCAAAATTTTCTCTGGAACAGAATTCAGCATTTGAGCTAAAAGAGATTTCCCAGATTTATTCTAAGGACTCAACCTCATACTTTACAGATGAAAGACGCACATAGCCCTCATAATGATATCCCAGGGGGAAAAATGCAGGTAACATTTGACCCTATAAACCCTGGAACCCCTCAAACTGCTGTAGCTCCAGACCTTGGAGGTCTGGTCTGAGGTGCCGCAGCTCCAGTCATTGGTATGAATGTGTTAACACTGAAATAACAAACTTGTTAGTTAAACTGTTGAATTAAAAAAAAACAACCCTAGAAATACCAGCCTGTTTTAGCTTGACACTCACACTGCCAGCAACAAGTTTCTTGCTTGTCTTGCAGACAACTTCATGGTCCAGAAGGTGGAAGAGGCCACAAGGGGATCAAATATTCTAGATCTGATCCTGACCAACAGGGATGACCTTGTTAATGAGGTAGAAGTGGTTGGATCTTTAGGGGGGAGTGACCATGTCCTGTTGGAATTTGGCATTCAGTGGGAAGGAGAAGATAAGGGTAGCCAGACACTCACCTTAGATTTTAAAAAAGCGGACTTCTGTAAACTTAGGGAGCTGCTGGCTGGAATTCTGTGGTCAGGAATAGTGAAAGAGAAAGGAGTTCAGGAGGCATGGGAGTTCCTTAAAAAGGAGATACTGAAGGCACAGTCTAAAACGGTGCCAATAAGGAGAAAAAATGGAAAGCATCTGAAGAAACCAGAATGGTTGATTAAAGAACTCTCAGCTGAGCTGAGTGTTAAGAGAAACACGTATAGGAAATGGAAGAAGGGGGAAACCACCAAAGAAGAATTTAAGCAAGTTGCCAGGAGATGTAGGGAGGCGGTCAGAAAGGTTAAAGCACAGAACGAACTTAGGCTGGCCAGAGACATTAAGAACAATAAAAAGGGCTTTTTTAAATATGTCTGCAGCAAAAGGAAAAAGAAGGAGACAGTAGGGTCGCTGCGCAGAGAGATGGTGAATTACTGGCTTTGGCTGATACGCCAGCTGCGCCCCTTCCTGGAGCTGGAACACCTAAAAACAGTGGTACATGCGCTGGTAACTTCACGGCTTGACTTCTGTAATGCGCTCTACATAGGGCTACCCATGTGCTTACTTCGGAAACTTCAATTAATTCAGAATACGGCAGCCAGGTTGGTCACCAGAAGATCTAAAACTGACCACATAACGCCTATTCTGAAGTCTTTACACTGGCTGCCTATTAGTTTCCGGGCACAGTACAAGGTGTTGGTTCTTACCTTTAAAGCCCTCCATGGCTTGGGGCCAGCCTACCTGCGGGATCGCCTTCTCCCATATAATCCGCCCCGCACACTAAGGTCCTCTGGGAGGAATTTACTGCAGCCAATCAGAACTAGGTTGGCTGCAGTTACCCAGAGGACCTTTTCTTCTGTTGCTCCTAAGTTATGGAATGGCCTGCTGGAGGAGACCCGGCACATTACCAGTCTTGACTGCTTTAAAAAAGCAGTCAAGACTGTTCTCTTCCGACAGGCCTTCCCAGATTAGTGTTCCACCGCCTCTCATCATTTGTCTTTTTGTTTTTAATTTGTTTTAATAATTAATATGTTTTAGGGGGATAGAAGGGTTGGTGGGTGGGGAGGATGGGGTACATTTTAATGTTCTAATGTATTTATATATTTTTGTAATGCCGCCTCGATCCACTGGGAGAGGCGAGATAGAAATAAATATTCTTCTTCTTATTCTTCTTCTTCTTCTTCTTCTTCTTCACAGGGGGAAGAGAAAAGGCAGAACTACTTAACACCTTCTTTGCCTCAGTTTTTCCCCAGAAGGATACAAGCACTCAACCTGGCGGTTGGGGAGCAGGGGAGGAAGCAGACGAAATGAGGCACATAATAGGTAGAGAGGTGGTACAGGAATACCTGGCCACATTGGATGAATTCAAGTCTCCAGGGCGAGATGAATTGCATCCTAGGATATTAAAAGAGCTGGCAGAGGTCATTTCGGAACCACTTGCTATAATTTTTGAGAAATCTTGGAGGACAGGAGAAGTTCCAGCAGATTGGAGGAGAGCAAATGTTATCCCCATCTTCAAGAAGGGAAAAAAGAGGACCCAAACAATTATCGCCCAGTCAGCCTGACATCAATACCCGGAAAGATCCTGGAGCACATCATTAAGCAGTCAGTTTCTAATCACTTAGAAAGCAACGCGGTAATCACGAGAAGTCAACATGGATTTCTCAAAAATAAGTCATGCCAGACTAATCTTATCTCTTTTTATGATAGAGTTACTAGCTTGATAGATGAAGGGAATGCTGTGGATGTAGCATATCTCGATTTCAGTAAGGCCTTCGACAAAGTTCCCCATGACATTCTTGCAAAGAAGCTAGTAAAATGTGGGCTGGACAGGGCTACTGTTAGTTGGATTTGTAATTGGTTGACCGACCGAACCCAAAGGGTGATCACGAATGGCTGCTTTTCATCCTGGAGAGAAGTGACTAGTGGGGTGCCACAGGGTTCTGTCAATGACTTGGATGAAGGAATAGAGGGCATGCTCATCAAATTTGCAGATGATACCAAACTGGGAGGGGTTGCTAATACGCCAGAGGACAGGATCAAAATTCAAAATAACCTGGATAGATTGGAGAGCTGGGCCAAGGCGAACAAAATGAAATTCAACAGAGAGAAGTAGAAGGTCCTACACTTAAGTAAAAAAATGGAATACAGAAATACAGGATGGGGGACATGTGGCTGGATAGCAGTACGTGTGAAAGGGATCTAGGAGTCTTCACAGACCACAAGCTGAACATGAGTCAGCAGTGTGATGTGGCAGCCAAGAAAGCCAATGCAATTCTTGGCTGCATCAATAGGAGTATGGTGTCTAGATCGAGGGAGGTACTGGTACCACTCTACTCTGCTTTGGTTAGACCTCATCTTGAATACTGTGTCCAGTTCTGGGCACCCCAATTCAAGAGGGATATTGACAAGCTGGAGCAAGTCCAGAGCAGGGCGACCAAAATGGTGAGAGGCCTGGAAACCATGCCCTATGGGGATAGACTTAGAGAGCTGGGGATGTTTAGTCTGCAGAAGAGAAGGTTAAGAAGGGACATGATAGCCATGTTTAAATATTTGAAGGGATGCCATGTAAAAGAAGGAGAGGGCTTGTTTTCTGCTGCTCCAGAGACCAGGACAAGGAGCAATAGATTCAAGCTGCAGGAAAGGAGATTCCACCTGAACCTCAGGAAGAACTTCCTGACAGTCAGGGCTGTCCAGCAGTGGAATATGCTGCCTCGGAGTGTATTGGAGTCTCCTTCCATGGAGGTTTTTAAGCAGAGGCTGGATGATCATCTGTCGGGAGTGCTCTGAGGGTGATCCTGCATGGCAGGGGGTTGGACTGGATGGCCCCTGTGGTCTCTTCCAACTCTACATTTCTATGATTCTATGAAATGCCCAGCAATGCCAAAATTGTGTTGATTGTTACTCACACGTAACCCTTTAACAATTAAAAAAACATTTCTTTCATTATTATTGAAAATTTTAATTTTGTCATTACTTGAAATTTTAATGGAAGTTTTTGGATAATTAATTATTTTTTTAACATAATTTCCAAGCTCTCAGTGAGCCTATCATTGCCAGGTAAGGATACTGGAAGCCTGAAATGGAGGATCAGGCTCATCACCAGAGTGTGCTTTGCCCAGTGCCCCTTCACACTCAGAGCATTTCGGATATTTAAATCCTTAGTTAAATCCACAGATGGTATGTTTATACAACAAAGAGAAGAGTGGGTTCAGCTGAGTAAGGACACAATTTTGGCTTCCAAGGTTGAACAACAAGGAGTGGTCCACTCCAGAGATGCTGCAGCTGACCCTACCTGAACTTTTGGGAGAAGTTTTTGATGAGTTGCACTATACTCCCATCTGAGATGAGGTCAAGAGGGGACTTGCCCCTGTGGTTGGCGTAGTTGATATCAGCCCCTTCTTGTGCCAAGTAGCATGCAATGGCAGTCCCCACGTTCAGCTCAACATTGCCAAGGAAACCGGAAACCTGGAGCTGGAATGGTAAATGGTTTTAAGAGGTCACAAAACTCCAATACCCCAAGATCTAGTCCAGTGGCCCCAATTTCATAGCAGACACTTCTTACAATCACAACAGATTGTCATGTTGTCTTCCCCTTTTCCCACTCTTATTCAGTGGTGGAGTGGATGTGGCAGCCTAGAGCTTTAAAAAACTACTTTCTTGCATAAATTCCTTGAACCCTGTTCTGGTTAAATTATTTTGATCCATAGCAAAAGAGAAAGAGGACAGGCCACAGATCAACACAGGCCTGCTCCTCTAGGTCTGAAGCAAAGGTCTTTCCTAGCTAATCCTTTTAACTGGAGATGCCAGACCAGAGACCTTCTGTGAGTTAAGGCAGGTGCTCTGTCACAAATCTTTGATTCTTTCACCAAATCTTCAAAGCGTAAGAGAACAAGGGTCACATCATGAGAATATAAAAAAACCTGTCTTACACGGTGTCAGCCTGATTGCTGATCTATTTGTCCCAGGGTTGCCTTCTCTGGCAGCAGCTCTCCAGGGTTCTGTGAGCTGTGTGCAACCTCATCCACTACCACCTGATCTTTCTGACTGGAGACTGAACCTTTTCATGCAAAGCATGCTCTGTGCACTACCATTGTGCTCCACCACTGAATTATGGCCCATACATATCTCTAGCCCTTCCCTTTCCTTGCAGGACAGACGTGTATACTATGCAAATTACCCTGGGCATCCTTAACTAGCCTTCTGCTTCAGATGGGGTAGAGGAAGTATTTCATTACCATTGTTGAATAAAAATGAGTAAAAAAGGGTGGTGGGGACAATCTCACAAGACCTTTGAGACTAACAGATTTATATATGGTAAGCTTTAATGGATATCAGTCCACTTTTTCAGATGTGCTGAGGGAGTGATATTAAGGCTGCAGGTACTTAGACACAGTTACACACTTCCAAGAGTGGGACAGAATGTAATAAAACACAGGATGAAGCACATTGTGACTGGGGCTATAAATCTTCAAAGAATTCTGCAAGATCAAACAGATCATTCAAGTAGCTGGTCTCATGGTACTGTCATGTGAAAGCAATAAATCTGCTTTCCAAAAGTCAGTTTCCCCAGAGTCAAAACCTTCTCTACGAAAATTTATTAATATTTGCACAGTGCCAATAAATCACTATCTTTGTTCATACTTTTTTTTTAAGGATTGAGATTTGTTACAATATCTCAATCCAACGTTTCCTTTCCAGTCTTCCTCTGATTTTTTGTTGTTTAGAACTGCAACTTGTAAGTCAGAGACCGGATTCTGAGTAAGATTGTAATGCCAGGCAAGTTAGTTTCAGTAAACGGAATGGAGAGAGGGCACCAATCTCTCCTTTACTTAAAGTGGTAAATAGTCTTAGGTCAGTTGTGGGTCTAGAAACAGAAATTGGTCATGCTCATTTTCAGTGGAAATATATGATAGGGTATTTACTGCAGGATCCCACAGTTGCCACATTCACTCCACAATGAACATAATCACAACCTTGAACTTATTTGTTGCACAATGGGCTGATCAGCTCCTCCCACCAAATAAGAAGTGAGATAAAGGGAGAGAGAGCTTGCAAAATGATTGGTTATACCAATCTTCCTTTAGACCTTACACATATGATTCCAGCTACAGTGAGCTACAAAATGGAGAGTCAGAGAGAGTCTACCTCTTTTGCTCTGACTGGCAGCTGCTCTTCCCATCACTTGCTACTAGATCCTTAAAACTAAAGATGTCAGGGACTGAATCTGGGACCTTCTGCACCAATAGCCTGCACTCTGCCATTGAGCTATAGACCTCTTTTTATTGGCTCCCCAGTCCTTGGTGAATTTCCATGAAAGTAAAAAGCTATTTTTAGTCAATGGGCACAAACATGGCACATTCTGTGGTACTCTGGCAGGAGGAATTACTGGTCCCCCACATCAGATAGTCCAAGAAGCTATTTTTAAGATATTTTTAAGGCAATCAATGTGTACAGGTGTTCTGCCTTAAAAGCTGGCTGTTGGAAAAGGTGCAATACAGCAAACCATAACCAAGCTTTATCACAGGGTCGAGGACCTCTACACCTGAATCAAGGCCCCTGGGATCCAAATCCAGCCCTCCAGGTTCTTCCAAATGGCTACACTGTTTTCCACATCATACCACAGTCTTGGTTTCTTTATGTGTCTCTCCTGGATCCTGTGCCCTTCAAGAATTTCTCAGAATCAATTTGGCTTTCAGGCTAATATTTTTTTCAAACCTTCATATATCAGAATGGTTCATTATCTATCTTACCTTAGCAAAGAGGCTCTCTTCTCCTTCTTGATGTTGCTCAGCCATAACTGACATCAAGTGTTCCCTCTCTAGGACAATGTGCATGGCAGTGTCACCATCCTCATCTTCGGCATTGACATCTGCACCTTCGCTCACTAGCATCTGCACCATCTCCATGTGCCCCTGTGTAACTGCTAGGTGGAGAGGTGTCTGGTTACGATTGTTCTTGAGGTTGACGTCACAGCGGCCCTGAAAAAAATTAGGATTTGGATGGGGTGGAATAACTACACTGATGCTGATTGATTAAACAGCCTACATGGCAAACACACTGGCAATCACTATTGTTACTTCTGGGGACTAGAACTTCCAGAATTTCCCGACCAGCATTCTGGAGGAATACTTGGGGCATTCAAGTCTAAAAAAAAGTAGCTTTCCTGACATGGTACTCTGACATGGTAAATGGCAGACCTTCTCTTCACCACAAATCAAAAGGGGTTGGAGGTACTATTCAGAGGCAGAGCATCTACATGGCATGCAGAAGGCTCCAGGCAGTTTATGAAACAAATCATCTATGTTTCTTCTGTGCGTTTTTCAAATGGATGCATTAATAAGCACATTAATTGATGCACACTCCTATTTATGAACATTTCAAAAACATATTCAGTGGGGTTTGTATATTTTTCAAAGGAGCACACATTGTTGAACACATTATTCTTCTTTCATGAAAGACACTGCAAGCCCAGAAACTGATGGACTTCCAACCATGTACTGTATTCACTTCTGTGTTCAGTCAGAGAGATGTGCAATGTGAAAAATCCATTAAAATTTTCTCATGCAACCCTACTCTGGATGGCTGACATCACTCAGAGAAAAGAGTAAACTGGGCTGCTGGATGGAAAAATAATTTGATATACTACACAAAGCAGCTGTGCTCCTATGAGACATTGGACATACTCTGCTTTCTTCACACAGAGAGCAGCCACTGCTTGTCTGACATCAGCCTATACTGTTCTGCAATTATACCTCTTTCTATTAAAGCAGCTGTTGGTCATTGTGCTCTGGCAGGCTCTCATTTTGGTTAATTAAGCAAAAAGTAGATGCTGCTGAAGCAACTGATAGAAAATATTTTATTTGGAGAGGGGAGGAGGGGATCTTGAAAAAGTCTCTGTAGGCCACCCGATGAAGAGAAGAAGTATGAAAGGCTGACACACAGGGGGAACAAATGTTTTCTTTCCTGCATTATTTGCTGCTCTTTGCCTTTCAAATGACAAGATAGGGATTTCAATGAAACTTTCAGAACATCTTGCTCTTTGTATAGCTGTTTGAAAATAGGATGCTGAAGTTTTTTTAAACTTCAAATGACCACTTGTTAGAGACATCATGGAAGCAGATTTCCTGCACAGAGCGGGAACTGGAATTGGACTAGATGATGTGTAAATTGGAGTGGATGATCTTTGAGGTCCCTAACAGAAGTCAAAGTAAGTCAATAATGTAAAAGTAAAGAATAACAACTGACATTATTCTGGTATGTATAAAAAAAATCTGGGCAGGATGAACTGAGGCCAGAATGAAGTTTTAAATTTCATCAGTTCTTCTTGCTTACAGAAGCTCGCATGTGCACACTGCCTGCAAAGCAAGCTGAGAGGGGGGGAAGGTGCTAAATGGGCTGAGCGACTTTTCAGGCAGCACGTGTGCGGTTAGTCCCAATAGAGTTTCCAAAAGTCCTTCATGCTCCCTACAGCACAGTACATGGGTTCTGCTTTTCAACCAATTCCGTTTTTTGACAGCGCTCTGGTTTCTAATCTGTTAGATAAATAGGGGAAGCCTGTATTCAGTAAGCTATAGTTTTAACTGTTACTGTTACTGATATCTATACATTTTAACTTTTTGTCCTGGCTGAACTATGAAATTTGACACTACTGTTACAGATAACTGTATTTTATGTTTCTATTGTATTTTTTTTTTAATTTGTAAACTACCCTGACAAAGGTTTCAGCTTTCAAGGGCAGCATGAAAATATTGCAAGGAGGCTGTTTCTTTCTTTTTTTAAATCAATCTTCTAAACAAAAAGATATCCCTCCCCCCTCCACAATATGGCTAATGTTTAATTAAGACTGACTTCTACAATTTCTTAAAAATAATTTTATAAGAAGGAAACCTTCTGCTAATATAGGCAGAGTGTGATCATAAACAGGTCCACAAGTTGTAGTAATCTGGAAATATAATCACAACTTTTGTGAGAGGTGGGAGAAATGGCACCTCTAGGTGAAAGACACTTTCTTCCTCCTACAACAAGGAAGTATATGTCTTGTAAGGCTCTTTGGCCTGAATGTTTGTTTAAAACTTGAGAATTCTTTAATGCAGCCACAGGTCGTCTTGGATAAACCACAGAAAAAGCGTAACAAGTTTTGATTCTGAGGTGATGGTTTTGAACACTGAACCTCGCACTTCCACAGAGAGAGACAAAAAACCCCATGTCTTCAAATTTACCTCTTTGATTAAGATCTCTGCTACTTCTTTGTGGTTGTTCAGGGCTGCAAGATGTAGAGCAGTGAATCCATCTTCCTTCTTGGTGTCAACCAACTGCCGGGCTCTAGTGAGGATCTTTTTGACAGCTCTGAGAGAAGCAGGGGGATCAAAAATTTCAATGAAGAAAGCAAAAGAAGAATGTCTTGAGCACTAGATGCCACAGTAAGCAAACATACTTTATAGAGACAAACTCAATCAGCAGTTATTAAAGTTTTCTTAATGGTGAGTGCTGCTGGAAACCTAGAACTACAGCTACAAAAATAGAGGGGCAGGAGACAATTTGGCTATTCATCTAAAAAAATGATCAGGAGGGGCAGTTGAAATCTTTGGATTCTGAACTGATGAACTAGAACAGTGGCTGTCAACTTTTGTTCCTCCAGATATTTTGACTTCAGTTCCCAGAATCTCTGACCACCAAACTGTATCACCTGGGGCTTCTGGGAGTAAAGTCCAAAACATTTGAGGGCCAAAGACTGAGAGCCACTGATCTAAAAAAGAGTAAGATATGTAGAAGCATTTGTCGTCCAGGTAACAATACTTTAGCACAGCCCAATACTTTAGTTCAGAGCTTTCCAAACTTCTCATGTTGGTGACACACTATTTAGACATGCATCATTTTGCGATATAGTAATTCAGTTTTACTAGCAAACTGGGGGTTAAATGGCGTGATGGCAGGGGGAGAGGCAGCTCCCTCCCACCCAGTCCTGGTGCCCTGCCTTCGCTCTTGCCAGGGAAAGGCTCCAACAAGAGCAACGGCAGTGGACCAGGCTCTGCAGGGAGATCTTTCTCAGCCAGGGAGGTGACACACCAACACACTACAGGCAACACACTAATGTGTTGCAACACACCGTTTGGAAAGCTCTGCTTTAGTTAGTTTGTTTTGTTTGTTGTGTGCCTTCAAGTGGTTTCATATGGGTTTCTGGGGCTGAGGTTGTGTGACATGCCCAAGGTCAGCCAGTGAGTTTCCATGGCTGAGCAGAGAATCAGATCCTAGTCTTCAGGTTAGTAGTCCAACTCTCAAACCATGCTGGCTCTCTACTGTTGTTGTTGTTGTTGTTGTTGTTGTGTGCCTTCATGTTGTTTCCAATCTTATGGTGACCCTAAGGCGAACCTATCACAGGGTTTTCTGTGACTGGAAGTGTATGATGCACCCAAGGGCACCCAGTGGGTTTACATGGCTGAGCAGGGAAATGAACTCTGGTCTCCAGGATCATAGTCTAATACTCACTCCACTGTGCTGGCTCTCTAGTTTATTAGCCACACATGTGGGTCCCCAGATTCTATATCTCATAGGAGCCTCACTCCATATGCTCCAAGCCTGGGGACCACTGTTTAGCACTTTCTGTCCCATCTTTTATCCACTAATAAATAAATACACTAACAGTATAAAGTACCACTAGTCATTCCCTCCTAAAATTATTAAGTCAGGAAATGAATGGCCACAAGCCTGAAGCCACATAACAAAAGAAACAACAAAAGGATTGCAGAATGATCACAGCTCAATGTTGAGCACAGACCCGCTCTGCAGGCAAAAGGTCCTGAGTCTGACCCACAGCATCCCAAGCTAAAAAAGGATCAAGTCTCAGACGGCAGGAAAGACTTTTCTCTGTGTGAAATTAAGGAGAGCTGCTACCAGACAGACCTCCGTATGACGCCTATGCATCATTCTTAATGCTCACGAAACTCCACCTCTCCTGATTTTTAATTTTGTCTTCTAATGTCTTCTTTTAAAAATCAAATTCTTTCAAATTAAATTACTTTTTTAATTTAAAAAATTAACAAACAGACCAGCACACCACAAAGTTCAACATCGACCTCCAGTACCATGTTTATTTCTAACAGTGCCAGTGGTTCTCAAAAGCATTCTAAGGAAATAAAAACAGCAGAGAATCTCATTGTGTTCTTTCATTCTGAATCACAGAATCATAGAGCTGGACATCAGAGACATCTTGGGCCATTTCGTCCAGCCCCCCTGCTCAGTGCAGGATCTGTAAGAGGTTCAGCCTCTTTTTGAAGAAATCCAGAGAAGGGTACCCCCACTACCTGTCCAAGCACTTGGTTGCATTGCTGAATTGTTCTTACTGTCAAGAAGTTCCTTCTAATGTTCAACTGAAATCTACCTTTCTGGAACTTCAAACCATTAGGGCAGACATTCTACTCTCTGGGACAACAGAGAACAGATCTGCTTGCTCCTGTGACATCCCTGGAGGTATTTAAATTGTGTTACCCCTCAGTCTTCTCTTCACCAAGCTGAACATACCTATCTCCTTCAACCTTTCTTTATATGTTATGTTCTCCATACCTCTTACCATCCTTATTGATGACAAGTATGGTGGATAATTATAAATGATTATCTATATGTGGAATTAAGACCACCTGCCCAGGAAAAGAAGGAACTTAAACTGCAGGGTAGGGGCTAAAAGGACAGAAGAAAGGAGAGGAGAACGTTTTGCTTTTGCTATATATGCAAATTGTCTGGCGGTGGATTTTGGTGTGTGATGCTGTGTGTGAGCTAGTTGGTTGGTCCATTCTGGTATGATGTTTTTGCCTGAATTTTGTGTGTTTGTGTACATGTCTACATATATGTGTTTTTTCTGGCTGTGGGACTGAAGCAGGTATGTTTTACCTGCTGATTTTTTTGGGAGAGGGTGATCTTTTGCTGCCTTGTTTTTGTGGATTAGGTTTTTCTTATTTGTGTTTTTCTTTGAAAATAGAGTTTTGTCACGATTTGGGAGGGTAAGTATGAGATTTAGCATTTTGAGGCTTCGATCCCACCTGTGCTTGGCATTCTGCTTCATGGGTCATTTATCTCCGAATCCCACTAGTTTTGTCTTTTGTGAAATGGCTTTTGGAACGAAGATTGTGCTTTTGAAAGAGCCCCTTTATGTTCTGGAACTCAGACCCCACTTCTGTCTTGCACTTATGTGCTTGGAGAAGTTATTTTAGCCTTATATTTAGGGTATTTTATGACTTATTTTATGATACATTTAGAGTGTTTTATGACTGGACATTCCCCAGAATGGGAGTCATTATGTGAATGTGCAGGGAACTTGGTAAATCAACACTCAACAATCAATTCCATTTATTCAATAGGTCTACTTTAGGATATTAAGGCCTAAATCTTGTTCACAGACTCTGGATATTTTTGTAGTTTTTGCTCCCTGATTACCAAAAAACAAGGCACCTGTTCACTCCCTTGAATGGTGCTCATCACACAAAACCACCAAAGGAAGCAGCAGTGTTACAATTCCTACTTCTCCCTTCATAGGCTACAGCATAATTTCTGTTAGAACTTTTTTGAGGGAGACAGGAGTCATCAATTCTTTTCTTACCCATCTCTCTTCTTCTTCTGAAAAAACATTGTTGTCAGTGGCATCTCCATGTGGGCAGGACTTATTTTCTGCCCCAGGTCAAAAATGAAAAACACAGAATAAAAAATAGAAGGGGAAAAAAATCTGCAAAACTTACCTGGTTGTATATCAGTAAGGTTCATAGCTGGAGTCCTGAATTAAAGATGTGACGAAGCCTTAACTCATTTTGTCACTACCTTACCATTTTGCGGTTTTATTTTTTAAATTTATAAATGCAATTAATGAACCTATCACGGGGTTTTCTGAGACTGTGTGAGGTGCCCAAAGTCACCCAGTGGATTTCCATGGCCAAGTGTAGAATCAAACCCTGGTCTCCAGGCATGGTCCAATGCACAAGCCATTACATCACCTTGGCTCTCCAACGGAGCTCACTTCTAGGTAAATATGCATAGGAATGCATTCAAAACCAACTACCTTTTTTTTTTTTTGGTCTTGCCTTTTGTAAATTTGAAAACATTTTCTTGGATTGACCTCTCCCTCCCATATGGAAATGCCATCCGTCAACATTCTAGTGCTAATAGTCTTATCCTAAGCAGTTAAAATACTAATGCAACTTCTATGAAATCAGTGAAACTCAACTAATGGGAAAAATGCAACCGTTAGTGTTATTTTACAAAAATTAAGTTTGGTGAAAAACCAATGCCTTTCTTGGAGTAAGGTACCACCTAGCACACTTTATTCCCCTTTCCACTCTGATTTTTAATTTGTAAAATGTCTGTGCTTCTTACAGTTTGTTCCCCTTCAGAGCCGAATGGTGCAACAGGTTGAACCCCTGTCGGTTCTGGATGGTGAAATCGATGCTGGGGACTTCAGTGAGGGCTTCAATGATGCATTTGAAGTCAGCAGTGATGGCGTAATGGAGGGGGGTATCTCCATACGAATCCTGAGGAGAGAGGCTAAATGTTACACAATCCAAAGTCCAGTGAAGATGAAACATATATATTATTGTGCATGTCAACCATCACCATGCTCACATATTAAATATGTGGGTCTGTAAAAATAAAAGGGGTTCATGTAGGAGTAGAGAGACAGCTTCTTAGGAGTCACATTCCCACTGTACGTGGGGGCAAAGGGCAAGACCAAAACTACCAGCAGCATGGTTTAGCTTAACTTTCTCATTGCCAGTACCAGAGCTTCTCCCTACATACACCTGACAGAGAACTGACTTCTGTTTGTAGTGGCCCTTCTCTGTGTTCCATCAATGGGAGCAATAGACTATAGGACATGCAAGAAGTTTTTCTCTGCTGTGGCACCAAAGTTATAGAATACCTTCCCCTCAGAGGGCCAAATGCACCCAACACTGGGGTCGTTCTGGGCCAAGTTAAAATACAGCTTCACATTAATACAGCTCTGGAGCATAACTGATTCATACAATTTATACAAATGCTATAGTTTACAATATTCTAGCTTGTTTAACTGGTTTTAAATTTTCTTGATTGAAACAATGAATGGTTTTAATGTACTTTTTCTCTCTGCAAATCATTGTTTCTGTTTTTAATTGTTCCAACTGATTTTATTTCATATAACTCATGCATGTGGACAGTGCGTGCTCTTCTGGTGCAACCTCTGTATGCATGAATGCAAGGTTGAGCAAAGCAGTTGTGTCCCATTACAGTCAATGGATGTGACAGACTATGCCTGCACTGCAGTGTTGCATCCACTGACTACAATGGGATGCGATGCTCATATTTTTTGTTTTACCTGGAGGTTCCTAGAACAGAATCCCCACATATATGGCAGGCACACTGTATATACCTTTAAGTCCCCTATCAACTCATGGGAACCCTGTGAACCTCCTAAGGGTTTCTTAGGCAAGGAATACTCAGAGGTGGTCTGCTTTGCCCTCTTCTGAAATTTAGCCACAACACTTGGAATTCCTTTGTGGCCTTTCATCCAAATACTACTTAGCTTCCAAGCTCAGACATGATTTGATGCCTTCAGGGTATTTAGGCCATCCTTGGATATACGGTTGAATATAAATATTGTAATGCACTCATAAATATATATCAAAATTTCGAGCAACATTTGACCCTCTAGAATGGGGAAAACATAAAAAAAAAAAATGGAGCAGGAGGCGTGCCCAGCTGGAGAACCTCAATTTCCCAGACCAGCTGGACTGAATAGATTACTCAAGATCTGCCAAAGACTCAGCAGAAAGGTGCTTTGCCAAGGTGTCTTCAAACCCACTTAAACTTACCCTCAGCAAGCCCACTCCAATAGTTTACTGACTGAAGTGGAACAGCAAAATGCCTTAACTTGTCCCCACAGGTAAGGGTGCTGATTACATGAGAGCTGCTAACTTATTTTGTTACGCAAGGCAGGAAACCTCAAAGGTGCTTGACACAATCATATGTGAAGTTGATGTGCTGCTTCCTCATGACAAACAAAACCACCCAACTGAAGCAGTCGCTTTTCTGCACTAAGTGGTAGGGACCACACTGCCTCTGAGCTTGATGCTTCAAGTACTCTCCCCCTACTGAGATAACTCTCTTGGTCAGCAATAGAGAAAACTATCTTGAAAGTAAAACACAGGGGTCCATTCAAATTACGCAAATATAGCACTATGATTCCATTTTAATTGCCTATGGCTCCATCTTATAGACTACCGGGATTTGTAGTTCAGGGAGAAGCATGTAGAATTTTCAGCCAGAGAGCTTTAGTGATTCACCAAACTACAAATCCCAGCATTCTACAGGACAGAGACATTACTGTTAAAATGGGTTCATACTGCTATAACTGGGTAGTGTGAAAGGTCCTAGGAAAAACTGAGGGTTTTCCACCTCTAAGCTCTTCTGCTGTGATAGCCTCTAGTGCCTTGGATGTTTTTTTCAGGAATGGCCAGGCATGTGGGAAGAGACCTCTTTGCTACCATGATTATATACAGTTTTTGTCTCAGGTTCTTTCTAAGGCAAGGAAAGGAACTGCGTAAGTCTCCAGATGCTGTTGTACTGCTACTTCCAGCCACCCTAGATAGCACAGCCAGTAGGCTGCTGGGGGTTCTTGGTTGTTGCAGAGGCAGGCTCTACGAATGAACATCTCTCTTCTATATCAGCCTGTCTCATCTCCTTTTCAAGTCATCCAGGCCATGGGCTGTCAAAAGCTTGGAGCAGTGACATCTCTAGCTGTCACTTCTATAGTTGCTTGGAACATACACTATTCATCAGCATACCAAATGCCATGCTGCAGAAAACTGTCCACAACTTTAAGGACCCACCGGCAGGTTAACGTTGCAGTTGTTTTCACACAAGGCCTGCACAACCTCTGTGAAGCCTTTGTTGACTGCAATGTACAGAGCTGTACACTTGGTGTTGTTCAAGAGATCTGCATTGGCACCTTTGCTGACCAGCACACGAGCAATCTCAGCCTGGTTTCTGGGCATTGAAGACATTGAAAAGAAAACATGAACCACTGAAACTCCTTCATGTTAGTTATGCAGAAGCAACAATCTTCTTAAAGGAAAAGAAACAGTGATGGTGATGCCAACATTTGTTGGGTAATACTGGGAGGTACAGTCTGAAAAGGAACTTTCTGAAGCACTAACTAGGCATCAGGTTCAACTGCTTCCATCCCATTTATACACTGATCTCACTTTCCTACAACTGCACCACATTTAATTACATACTTTCACTTTACAGATGCATTTTGAAAGCACTACAATACTTTTGAGCTACAGTCAGCCTTCACATTTGTGGGTTTGACTTTTGCAAATTTAATTATTTGTAAGTTCGAAAGTCCATACCTCCTGCTTTGTCTGGCACCACCACTCCTCTCCAAGATTCCCAGACCAGGAAAACACCCACCTTTGGAGCCACTGCCAGCAGTCTTCCATCATCCAGCGCCTTCCCCCACTTCTCTTCCCCCCTCCTCAAGCCTCTCTCCAGTCCCAACAACAGCAACCCCTCACTTCTCTTCCTGCACACATTGGAAACTCTGCCTATTCCAGATGATGGGAGGCTGTTGGTCATTTTAGTAAAACTCAGTTTAGTTTCCCTGGTCTTGAGAATCTGGGAGAAGAGTGTAGTTTCCACTATGTTCAGGAAGAGAATTGAGGGACTGCTGTTGTTGGGACTTGGAGAGAGGCATGAGGGGGGAAGAGAAGTTGGGTGAGGAACTGGATGATGCAAGGCTGCTGGAAATAGGGAGGAGGAGGAGGAGGAGGAGGGAGAGTAGGAGAAGGGTGTTGAGGAGCAAAACTGGTCATCGTTGTTGCTGCTGGCCACTTCTAAAATTGGCTTCAGTTGATTTGCTATATTTTCACTTTTGTGTGGGTCCTATGCCCCTAACTCTGACAAAAGTGGAGAGAGTACTGTACATCATAACGTTTGGGACATCTGGTGGACAACTAAATTCCAGTCTGCATATCAGTCCAAGAGTGCCAAGTTGCATTAGAACTTGCAAACAGCAAATTCCTCAACAGACTGAATTTCCAGATCACTCAGAAATCTGCAATTTGGTACAAACAGATCCACAAACCCCATTTCAGATTTTGCTAACAATCTAGGTGACATTTCTGTGTCTCAAAAGTTAAGCCATGGAACAAATCCTTAGCTGAAATGTACTAAATGTACTTAGCTGAAATGTACTAAAAAAGCTGAGATGTACTAAGCAACAGGCCAAAAGATTTTCATTCTGGGAAAAATCTTAGAATTAGAGTTGCAAGAGACCACAGGCGCCATCCAGTCCAATCCCCTGCCATACAGGAACATGCATCAAAGTAGTCCCAACAGACGACCATCCAAGTAAAGTAAAGTAAGTAAAGTAAAGAAATAGGGCAATTTTCCCATTTAGCAGCTAAAACTCAGGGCAGTATACTGGTATATACAATGCTGCTTTTCACTAGTACGCAGCATCATGATGAAATAGCAGCTGATTCTGATGTAGGGGACAAAAGGACAATGGCATTCTTGATTTAACTGGCAACAGAGGCTTTTATAAAGAAATAAGGTCATTTGCACAGGAAGATCAACTCTCAAAGAAATACATGAAGAAATACATTTTGACACCCCATTATCTAATGATTCACTCTTTTGACACTTCCAAATTAAGGATAAGTTCCATTAGTTCTATGTGGATTCCACTCTTTGATCAGTTCTTCTTGCCTATGGAGGCTTGTTTGGGACTGCTCTCTTTCTCTCTTGCTGCTTTTAACGTTAGGAGGGAAAGGCTCCAAGCTGGTTGAGAGACTTTACAACACAGCATACATGGGGTTGGTCACAAGTCAGCCTTCATTAAGTCCTTCATGCTCCCTCCTGTACAGTACATGGATTCCACTTTTCAGCCAATTCCATTTCTGAGTGGTCTGGTTTCCAACCTGTCAGATAATTGTGGGGTGTTGGACTTGCTTTGGTGTAGTCAAACCTGTGGCAAATTTTCTATTAGGAAAGTCAGGTCACTGTTCTAACTAGTAGAATAGTATCCATAGCGACTGGAAGTGGCTCTCCAGGGTTTCAGCAACCTAACTTTGAGATGCTGGGAACTGAATATTGAACTGTCTGCATACAAAGCAGGTGCTCTGCCACTGAGGTACAATCTTTGCCCTAAAAACGAAGATTTCCAGTCCCTCCGGTTATGAATGAAAGAGTGCTTTAAATAGGAAGACAGGAGGCTTCCCTATACTGAATCAGACTGCTGGCTTATCTAGCTCAGTACTTTAATTGCTAATTAGTTACAGGCTCTGCAGAGCTTACAGCAGTTCTTCCCAACTGTAATGGCTATGCTGGGAACTGAACTTGCAGCTTTCTGAATGCAACATCTAGGTTCCACCATTCAGCTATGCTTCTTTAAGAGTCACCTACCCAAATGCTGCATAATGAAGCGCTGCGTCTCCCTCTTCATCCTGCAGGTTGATGTTGGCATGGGCTTGCAACAAGATCTTCACCACTTCCACCTGGCCGAGGTAAGAGGCCACTTGCAAGGCTGTCCTGCCCTGGTTTTTTATATCAACCTGTTTTGCAGAAATTTGGTATCATTTAAATTAATAGCTGTCACACATTGTTGTCATTTTCTCTATCACCACCACTGCCACTACATTTAAAAATGATACTTCATTCCTATTCATTTGACCTTTACTGGGTATATGGCTGGCTAAGGTTATTCTTCTTTGTTACTTGCACAAGTTTTCTGTGCAGCGATTGGAAACTTGAGGCCTTGGGGATAAATCTGGCCCTCCTAGAGTTCTAATCTGGATCCCCAGAGTTCTCCAGATGGCTTTGCCCCTTTGTCATAACACAATTGCTAAATCATTTCCCTGGGTTTTATATCATTTCTCCTTTATTCTCAAAGCTAAAAATGCCTTCAGGCTTAGTTTCTGCCACAAACAACTGTAAACTAAAACATGCTGGCATTTTTGTTCCCACACTTGCCTCTGGCCCCACCCATGACTAGAACATAGCCACTAAGAACTTCTAAGATTGAATTCAGTCTTGGGATGAAAGAAGTCCCTGACTCTTATCTTAAAGCCAGAGCTGCTTTCACCATGTCTGGGACCTGTGCAGAGCATGTTCAGGTAAATCAATCTATGTTTCTTTCCGTCTAATTTATATGCTGCCTTTCTTCTGAAATGGGACCTAAGGCAGCTAACAGAGGCTTAAAAAAATAAGCTAAATCATGATAATACAAACACAAGTTAATGTCAAAGTACAATTGAATAGTTATCATACATTTTAAAATCACTAAAAATATAAAATCATTCTAAAAAAATTAAAAATACAACAACTGTCCACTAAAAGGCTCCCCACAACCAATCAAACATTAAAAACTCGCTTGAACAAAAAGTTCTTTCTCTTCTATTAAAGGAGAACACTGAAGTGGCCAACCTAGCCTCCTGTGGAAAGGGGTTCCACAGGCCGAGAGCACTCACTAAGAAGTCTCTCTCCCATATTCTCATCAGGGGATTCGGAATGAGATCATAGAGTCCTAGAGCAGGAAAGGACCTCAAGGAACATCCACACCTCTGCTCAGCAAGAATACACAACTAAAGCACTCCTTAAAGATGCAAATGCAACCTATCAGGTACAACAAATTTCTCAGTTGCCTTGCAGGCAAGGAGGAAACAAGGGGGACAGCTATTTCAGATCTGAACTTAACCAACAATGATGACTTGGCCATTTCCGCACTCAACTGTTATAGTGCCATTATTCCACTTTCAACATCCTATGGAATCCTGGGGTTTGCAGTTTAGAGAGGGGCCTCAAAGCAATAACAGTGGAATAATAGCACTGTAACAGTCTAGTGTGAAAATGGCCTTGATTAATGGGGTGGAGAGGGTGGGATCCTTAGGTGGAAGTGACCATGTTTTCCTGGAATTTATTATACAGCAGAAAGTGGAGGCCAAGCTCAGGCAGATATGCATTCTAGACTTTAAAAAGCTGATTTCAGTAAACTTAGGGAAACACTGCATAATCAGGGATACTAAAAATAGAAAGGAATTCATGATGGATGGGAGCATCTTAACAGTGAGATATCTGAAGGCACAATTTCTAACAATTCCAATGAGTAGGAAAAATGGAAGCTGTCTAAAGACTCCGGGATGGATGTCTAAAGAACATTTAATAGAGTTAAGATTTAAAAGGAACATGTACAAGAAATGGGAAAAGAGGGAAATCACCAAAGAGAAATTCAGACAAATAGCCAGGAAGTGTAGGGAGAAAGTCATACAAGTTGAAGTGCAGAATGAGCTCAGGCTTGCTAGAGAGGTTAAAAAAAATAAGAAGTGCTTTTTTGGTTATGTCTGTAGTAAAAGGAAGAACAAGGAAACAATAGGGCTTCTGCATAGAGAAGATGGTAAAACAGGTGAAAGAGAAAATGCAGAACTATTCAACATCTTTGCCTTGGTCTTCTCTCAAAAGGAGAAATGCAGCACAACACAGGTAAAGAGGTAGTACAGGAATATCTGATCACTCTACACGAATTCACATCTCTAGGACCAGATGAACTACATCCAAGGGCAAAAGTAATTTCAAAAATTCTTTGAGAATTCCTGGAGAACGGGAGAAGTCACAGCAGACTTGAGGAAGGCAAATACTGTTCCCATCTTCAAAAAGGGTAAAAAGAAGACTGAAACAATTACCTCCCCATCAGCCTGATGCCAATATCAGGAAAGATACTACAGCAGATCATTAAATAGAGAGTTTGTAAGCACTTAGAAAGGAATGCCATGATTATTAAAAATCAACATGGGTTTCTCAAGAACAAGTCATGTGAGACTAATCTTATTTCCTTTTTGTGATAGAGAACTAGCTTGGTATACGAAGGGAATGCTGTGAAGGATAGGTTGCTTACCTGTAACTGGAGTTCTTTGAGTGATCATCTATGAACTCACACAGATGGGATTATCTGTGTCTGTGCAGTACTGACCACGGAAACTTCTAGAGCTCTAGACCTAGCATTTTGGCGGGAACTCAGCCCCCTTCCCCCGAAGGCATATAAAGGCCCTGGTGCACTTGCTGTTAGTTCCTTGACTGCTGCAGCATATTTTGTGCCAGGAAGATGGTATGGCATAAAGAGGGGAGGTAGGGTGGGACTGTGTGAGTTCACAGATGACCACTCGAAGAACTTTAGTTACAGGTAAGCAACTTGTCCTTCTTCGTGATCTCTGTGACTCACACAGATGAGAGACTAGCAAGCTACACTTTAGGAGGAGGGAGTGCCATGAGGCACCCATAACAAATCAATCCCAGAGTAAAACCAGCCCACCATAAGAAATGCTAGGCAAAATTAGGTGAAGTTTATCATAACCAAGGCAGAAGACCCATGAGAAGACGCCAAATACCAACATGTGGTACAATGATACAAAGGTGAAACATGAACAAGAGCAACAATTACCATATAGGATTGACATCACTGAACAGAGGAAAATAAGACCGCCCACCTGAATGTAACATCATTGTAGGAGCGTTGGTCAATCCTGTAGTGAGAAATAAAAGTCATGGGCTGTGACCAAATGGCTGCCTTGCAAATGTCCTGCAGCGGAATTCCTTTCAGAAAGGCTGCCGAGACAGAGAGGGCTCTGGTGGCATGACTCCTAATCTGGAGAGGAGGGATCTGTCCCTGCCAGTTTGTAAACCAGTCTAATAGTGGAGGCTACCCATTTAGAGAGTCTTTGTGAGGAAACCGGTAGTCCTTTCTTTGTAGAAGAATAGCAGAGAAACAGTCTCTGGAATCTCCTAAATTCCACAGTGTGCTGGATATAAAAGTCCAGGACCCTGTGGACATCCATCTAGATCCAAGCTTGGATTCTGGAAGAAAGCTGGAAGGACAATATCTTGATTAAGGTGGAAAGCCAAGACTACCTTAGGCAGGAATGTAATGTCAAGTCTGAGGACCACATTTGACCTCTGAACATTAGATGCCAAGAGTAGGTGACCCAGCCCTCTAAGAGATGCATCTGTCATAACCAACATTGAGGGATCTGGAAGATGGAATGGCATACCGATCAGAATGTTTCGCAACTCCCAGAATGTTTGGGACCGAAGAACTTGTCTTGGTACCAAAAGGTGATGGTGCAGGCTGTCAATGAGAGGGTCAAAGATGCTTAAGAACCAACTCTACAGAGGTCGCATGTGCAATCTTGAAAATGGAACTATGGCCACTGTCAAAGCCATAAGGCCCAGGAGAATCTGGATTGAGCAAACAGAGGTTTGCCGGTTTTGTTGCAGTCTCAATATCGAGTCAGATGACTTGGCCCTGTGGCGGAAAGGCGAGCTGCCTAGTGGAGTTGAGAACTGCCCCAATGAACTGTATGCAGCGAGTTGGATGGAGATGTGACTTGTCCAGGTTGATCGTGAGGTCCAGTCTCCTGAGGAGAGGAAGAGTTGTTTCGAGGTTGTGGAGAAGTTGCATCCTGGAATGGGAGACAATCAGCCAATCATCTATATATGGGAAGAGGACAACCCCGCGTTGCCAAAGAGCCACTGCTACCACCAACATACATTTGGTGAATACTCATGAAGCTGTGTTTAGGCCAAAAGTAAGCACTCAAAACTGGAATGCCTTCCTGCCAATCACAAAGACGAGGAATTTCCTGTGGTCCCATCAGAAGGCAATATGAAAATGCGCATCTTTGAGGTCCAACATGGTGAACCAGCCTCCCTCTCTTCTGAAGGAGGGGAAGAATGGACTTGAGGGATATCATTCAGAACTTGCCAGGTCTGATGTATCAATTTACTCCCCAGATATCTAGGATGGTACATACTTCTTGCCCTTTCTTGAAGACTAGGAAGTACCTGGATGAGAAACTGGTTCGAAGGGTGGAGAAGGGAATTGTTTCTATACTGTCTTTTTTCCGGAGGCCACAGATCTTCTCCAAAAGGGGAGTCGACAGAAGCATTACACAGATGTGGCTGACTGGGGGGCCTCGAAAGAATTTGAATGCGTATCCTTTTGCCACCATGTTGAGAACCCAGACGTCTGTGGTGATCAACCACCAGGTATGGAAGTGTTTCCTGAGCTTGGACCCAAATAACAGGTCAGGTAGATGGTGTATAGGTAGCTTTGGTTTTGTGACTACCTTGGTGTCTGTGGTGGTGGGCGAATCTATAATAGATGATTCTGTAGTGGCGGCGTCTGTAAAGTTGAGGTCGTCCTCAAAACCATCAAAACCTGGCACGTAGGGAGGTTGTTCTTTTTTTTGTAGGCAATCTTCTGCGGGTGCTGAGGCAAATGGCAAGAAGGCTGGATTGGCTGAGGTTGAGAGGAGCACTGGGGCAGGTAAGGGCTATAGGTACAGTGAGTCAAGAGTTGATACCGACAGTAGCGGTACTTCTGGAGCTGCTGTGGCAGTTGCATGCCATATTTCTTTATGGAGCAGCGTATTTTGTGTGCGTGCTCCAGTTTCTCATCCGTGGCACTGTTGAACAGCTCGGTTGAGTCGAAGGGAAGATCTTCAACTAGGGTCTGGGGTGATTGTGAGAGTCTGGAGGAGTGAAGCTATGAATGGTGCTGGAGTGACACTGAGGAGGCAAAGGCTTTAGAAGCGCAGTCAACGATATGTCTTGCCATCATAATTTGCTGACTGGTGAGGCGTTGAACCTCTTCTAGAAATACACCTGCCACGTGTTTCTTCTCCTCTGGTAGTCTGGTGACAAAGACCCTGATCTCGTTCCATAGCCATTGACCGTATGTTGATATCCATGCTGATTAGTTTGTCTTTTTAAATATTAGGGCTGCATTAGAGTAGTTCTTGCGGCCCACAGCATCCAATTGTTTTCCCTCTTTGTCTGGTGGGCTAGCATGCAATGCCTGTCAGGTCTTCGTCTGTGTCGCATTGACAATTACCTAGTTGGCTTAGGGATGGTTTTGAAGCCAGGGCTTGGTTGTGTTGATAACTTTATAAAGAGAGTCCAAGTTCCTTGAGATGGCTGGAGTGAGGCAGGTGCTGAGCATGGCTTCTTGAAGATGTGAAGCAGGTAAGGCGAGAGTGGGATGGCTGATATTGATGGGGCCTGCTCCTGAGGCTGGTGGTAGACAGGATTGTCTATAGCCTCCTTGGATGCCTCAGTGGCAAAGCTAAAGTTCTTTGCCATCCGAGATATCAAGTCTGAGAATGTCCTGATGTCATGAGATGAGTAGATAGGCTCGCCCTGGGAAGCAGTGGCATCTGGAGGCTTTCTTTTCTATGCTCCGTAGAATTGGTGGAAAGAGAAGGGAACCTGGATGGTGACTGACGGCTAGGTAGGTCAGGCGATCCACCTCTAGACTCCTTGCGTCTGGGTGACAGACATGGCTCTGTCCGATGGCCACAGGGAAATTAGAGAAAGTGCTTGCTGTGCAGTTGTCTCCTTGGTCATGTGAGAGCATGGGCGTTTTGGAGGCAGCAAGGGTCTGGAGTCAGAGTAAGTCGGGGTCAAAGAGCAATATCAACATCGAGAAACGACTTCCTCATAGTACCCATGGTGCCTATGATGACGTCAAGGTACATATATTTCCTCAGAGGAGAACTCGTCTGAGGTACAATGGTGGTGAGATTGGGACTGGTCTCAGTAAGTATGCCTCTGGTGTCATGAGTGCTGGGATCGACCAGAGGAGGAGCATGACATGGACTCCGATCTCCGTCGATGAGAACTTCGACAGTCTCATTGACACCGCGTGGCAGTTGAGCTTGAAGAGGAGCATGATCGGCGTCTCTTGGATCCGTGGGCCGAGGACCTGAGAGAGGCTCCATGCAGAGGGAGGGGAGGTGGGTGGACTCCAACTGATCTCTCTCAAACAGCTGTAACCTCTGCCTGATGTTGTTTCCCAATTCTCAAGGAAGATCCCGAGTTGGGGTAGGCTCAACTATTTCCCTGTTGAAGGTTGGGATTTTTCTGAGGGTGAGACAGAATGAAGTCGACCTTCAAGTATGGAGGCCTGTAGGGAAGTCTCTCTGTGGGGTCTCCTCTCGCAGGGCAGTGTTCGTCTCTGAAATAGTCACCACCGTAAGTGGTTCAACCTGCTCCTGGGTGGAGGAACTCTCGTTGTCCTTCCTTCTGTGGGACCTAGCAAAGTCCTTCTTGAGAGAGTGGCCTGCGGTAGGAGGTGGATCCACCATCATCGACCTGGGAGCTGGAGGCCTTGACTTACTCGAAGTCAATGTCGCAGGGAGCTCCAAGTGGGAAGTCGACGGTACCGAGGCCGACTGATCAGACTGCGCCTCCTTCAATGAAGGAGGGTCCCACTCTGGAAGACCTTTTTGATGCAGTCTTGCTTCCTGGAGGCGTCGAGGTGGCTGAGGCTGCCAATGTGATCGAAGGCTTCAGAGCCTGTTCATAGAGGTTGGCACAAAGCCTAGCCTCCTTGTTTCTCCAAGTTTGCAGAGTGAACATCTAGCAGTGAGAGCAGGTAGCAACTTTGTGAGTCTCCCTGAGGCAGACAAGGCACTTGGAGTGCTCATCACAATCTGGGATCTTCATGTTGCATGAATGACAGTGTTTGAAGAACGTTGTCGGTGCCATAAAAGAGAGATCCAAAATTGTGAGGCTGAGACGAAGTGAAGCAAAGCAGGATCAATTCTAAAGAAGCAGTAAAGAAGACACTCAAATAGAAGCTCCAAAACCAGCGGATTTCCTCCGGAAAAGGAACTAAAGGCAAGCCCACCAGGGCCCATATATGCCCTCAGGGGAAGGGGGCAGAGTTCCTGGCAAAATGCTAGCCCTAGAGCTCTAGAAGTTTCTGTAGTCAGTACTGCGCAGGCACAGATAATCCCATCTGTGTGAGTCACAGAGACCATTAAGAACATAGCATATCTTCACCTGAGTAAGGTCTTTGACAAGGTCCCCCATGATATTCTTGCAAACAAACTAATACAATGTGGGTTATACAATGCTACTATTGGGTGGATTTGTAACTGGTTGACCGACTAAATCCAAATGGTGCTCACCAAAGGTTCCTCTTCATTCTGAGGAGAAGTGACTACTGGGGTGCCATAGATTCTCTGCTGAGCCCAGTGATATCTAATATCTTTGTCAATGATTTGGATGAGGAAATAGAGAGCATTCTTATTAAATTTGCAAATCACAGATGACACCAAATTAGGAGGAGCAGCTAATACCTCAGAGGACAGGATTAGAATTGAGAATGATCTTCACAGATTAGAGGGCTGGGCCAAAACTAACAAAATGAATTTCAGCACTGAGAAGTGTAAGATACTACACTTGGCCAGAAAAAAATGAAATGCACAGATATATGATGGGTGACACCTGGTTTGACCACAGTACATGTGAAAAGGATCTAGGAGTCTTAGTCGACTACAAGCTGAACATGAGTCATGAGTCAGCAGTGTGATGCAGCAGCTAAAAAAGCCAATGTGATTCTAGGCTGCATCAATAGGAGTACAGTGTCTAAGTCAATAGCACCACTTGTATTATGCTTTGGTCAGATCCCACCTGGAATTGTCTCCCCAGTTCTGGGCACCACTGTTCATGAAGGATATTAACGAGCTGGAATGTGTCAAGAACATGGCAACCAAAATGGTAGAAGTCTTGGAAACCATAGCTGATGAGGACCAGCTTAGGGAACTGTGTATGTTTAGCCTGGAGAAGAGAAGGTTAACAGGCAACATGACAGCCATGTTTAAATATTTGAAGGGATGTCATATGGATGACGGAGCAAGCCTGTTTTCTGCTTCTCCAGAGACTAAGACATGGAGCTATCATTTCAAATGTCAGGAAAAAGAAATTCCATCTAGACATTAGGAAGAACTTCCTGATGGTCAGAGAAGTGACAGTGGTGTATGCTCCTTTGGAATGTGGTGGAGCCACCTTCTTTGGAGGTTTTTAAACAGAGGCTGGGTGTTCATCTGTTGGGAATGTTTTGATGGTTCATTCCTACACAACAGGGGGTTGAACTCAATGGCGCTTGTGCTATCTTCCAACTCTACGATTCTATGTTTAAAGATCTCCAAAGATGGAGAGTTCACAACCCTCCAAGGCTATTTATTTCACTACTGAACAGCTCTTACAATCAAAAGGTTCTTCCTAATGTTTAGCTAGAATCCCCTGTCATATAATTTTAAACAAAAAAACCAAGCTGGCTCCATCTTCTACATGACACCCCTTCAGATATTTAAAGACAATTGTCATGTCATCTCTCCACTTTCTCTTCTCCAAGCTAAACATACCCAGCTCTCTAAGGTGTTCCTCATACAGCTTGATTTCTACACCTTTGATCTACACCTTTGATCATCCTGGCTGTCCTCTTCTGAACACTTTCATTTGTCAATATCCTTCTTGAACAGGGGTGCCCAGAACTGCAAACATTTTTCCAGTGAGGTCTGTCCAAAGCAAAATAGAGTGGCACTACTACTACTACACCTCTTGATTGGAATGCTATACTCCTCTTGATGTGGCCCAGACTTGCATGGGCTTTCTTGGCCACTGTATCACAGTGCTGACTCATATTCAGCTTGTCGTCTACTAAGACCCTTCAATTCTTTTCACATGTACTGCTCTCAAGTCATGTGTCAGCCATTCTATATTTGTGCATTTCATTCTTCTTGCCTAGGTGTAGTACCTCAAATTTATTCCTGCTGCAATTCATTTTGTTAGTTTTGTCCAGTTCTCCAATGTGTCAAGGTCATTTTGAATACTGATCTTGTCCTCTGGGATGTTAGCTACCCCTCCATTTAGTATCATCTGCAAATTTGGTAAGAATGCCTTCTATGGCATAATTTAAGTCATTTATAAAGATACTGAACAACACCGGGCCCAGGAGAGAATCATGAAGCATCCCATTGGTTATTACTCCCCAAGATGAAGAATATCCATTTGTGAGCACTCTCTGGGTTCTGTCTGTGAACCAATTACAAGCTGACCTAACTGTAAATGTAACTGTGTAGCCCACAGTTCACCAGCATGCTTATCAGAACATCTTGGGGGACATTGTCAAAAGCCTTATTGAAGTCAAGATATGCTACATCCACAGCATTCCTCTGATCTACTAGGCTTGTAATTCTATAAAAAAAGAAGTAAAATTAGTTTGGCATGACCTGTTTTTGAGAAACCCATGCTGATAATGACAGCATTCCTTTTTAAGTGTTCTAGAACCCTTCTTGATATCAACATCAAGCTGACTGGTCAGTCAGTTACTTGTCAAAGTCTTGTTTGTCACTGGCACTGAAAAACTTTTATTTTTGTCAGTATTACATTTTAGTATTTCAAAATCTTAGTTGCACAAAGAAAACATTTATATGCTGAAGGACAGGAAAGGAATGAAAATCAAACAGAGATAACAGAAAATCCCCCTGACTCATAATTACAACAACTTGCCTTGTCAGAGTATTTCTGAACCAGATCACGAACTTTGGAGGCATTTCCATGAGCTGCCTCTATGACCAGGCGGCCTGGATTATCTGATTCCATCTTCTGAGAAAGCAATCTTCCCAACACAGAGAGCAATGTGCCTGTTTGGAGGCAAAAAACAGAATGCAACTCAATTCCCCCAGCACTATGAAACTGCATTTGGACCACTCCCTAGGAGTCTCTGTTTAGACAAGCTAGTTCAAACTGTGGTAATTTTTCTATTAGGAAAGCTAGTAGTCACTACATGTGTCCTAAACCATGTTACTTGCCTCTGACCACTGGGAATCTCTTCCAAATTCTTACTCCTTGGTCCTTCTTCCCAGAATAAAATTTTATAGTGCAATTTTCTATTCTGCATCTTTCATTTAACCTCTTTCTTCTAACCACTCTAACCATTTTAGATTCCTTCTCTCCCAGGAGGTCTCAGTCTTTAGTTAGCCTTATAAAGTATACTATAGGGTCTACGTAAGGATCTAAAGGTTTCCCTTTCCTTCACAAGATGACCTACTAACAGTTTTTTTCTAACACAGTGGAACATTTCTGAACATTCTATGTCTTCACACCAACATAGTCAATTTGTGCCAAACAAGTCAAAGACAAGAGTGCTGCACAACACAGATTTTGCTTGCTTTCACGGTCCTCACTTTTGGATTCCTTGGCATCTTCGGTAGTCATGAGGTTAGCATCCTCCTCTCTTTGATAGGCTGTTAGGCAGGCAGGGTTAAAAGTCCAAGACTGGCCAGAGAAAGACACCCGCAAGTCCCCATCTCCAAACACTTTGATCACCTTGCCAATATGCCCCAGGGTCTACAAATGGAAAAGGAAATTCATTTCATATAGAAAGAGAAAGAGAGATAACAGCCATGCACTAGCCATTCTTGCAATCTGATCTCAGATATGTGGGACTTGCAACAAAATGTTGCAGTATGGAACACTAGAATTCAAGACTCCAGCCAGCAAGATCCAACCTTTTTTTCAGGATACAGGATTACCCTACCCTACCAGTTTCTTGACACACCCCCATCATAATTCTGTGGGCATTGAGCCTGCTCCAGCTTCACTGGGGATCTTTTATCCTAATGCTTTCTCCCTAAAGCTACTTTGGACTTCTGCTAGCACCAAACATTCTGATATCTTCTACTGGGGATGTCTAGAAGGTGCCATTTTGGCTACAAAGGTACTGCTACTTGGTTAATGTGTTTGTTGTCACTATAGACCCAGAACATGGAACTGGTACAATTTATGGAATGAATCTCCCATGTAACATGGCCTCTCATTCATAGTGGCTGGGGAATTCTGGCAGTCCAAAAATAACATTTTCAAACCCAGCTATATAGCAGCCTTCATCAATGTAGTGTTTTCCAGGCTATTTTAGATTACAACTTCCCATGATGTAGCTAGCATGGTAAATGGCCAAGGATGATGGGTTCTATAGTCCAAAATGCTCAGTTGGGAAAGGCTAGTATACAGGGATTCTAAGATAACAAGTCCTAGTTGTTGTTTTTTTAAGCCAGACACTTAAAAAAATTAAAAAGATCAATAGACAACTTCTCACAATGAACCTGCTTATTTCTATACTGGCTATACTAGAAATTCAACCAGACGATAGCCTGTGATGGGCATGTCTCCAAAAACATACAGCGAGCCCTTGTGGGTACAAGACCCCTGTGAAAGTTGAACAAAAAAGTGAATAAAAATACAAAAAACACTAATGTTATATATTTAATTTTTTTTTTTACCTGAGAACATTTCTTTAGGAAACTCTGGATCCTCCAGTGGAATTCTATGGCCAATTTCCAGCAGAAATGGGTCACAGAGTCATGCTGGAGAACATAGCAGTAGCCAGAGAAATTTCCTCTCTAGAATCTTCAAGTCAAGGGCACATAAAATAAAAATATTTTAACATAAAATAAAATAACCTGTGAATAATCAAATCTGCAAGTGCTGAACCCGCAAAAGTGAAGGGCTCATTGTAATTACTCTGGATAGATGGTCTGGGAAATACTCACAGGCAGTATCCTGGGTGTAACCTCTTCCTTCCCTCCCTCCAAGCATAGGCATCAACAGAGGCTTTGTTGGTGTTTTCTTATGCTATTTGCACTGGTCAACAAATGGTTAAAGAGCCCTTTGCTCATGACTCAGCTAGGAAGAAAGTGGCCAATCATATAAACTGAATAAGTGCTCCACTACAGCCTCCACTGCTATCTGTGCCTCAGCTGGGTAGAAAGTGGCCAAAGTACCTAACACATCAAAACCTTCCCCTGATGTTCACAGTGTGCTGCATGTGTTTAAACAGCCTCTTTTCAACTTGGAAAGAAGTTAATCAACATGGCTGAACCAATAATATCAGTCCACTGGCCTGCTGGCTCTGCTTAAAACACGGCCCAATTATTTTTTTAAAAAATTAACTTGCCAATCAGGATTAAAATTTTAGAACACATCAAATGGGAAGAAAAAAAAACACAGATTGGATGTTTTAAATTATTGCACTGTCTTGGAATAGAAACACACTCACAGGTGCCATCTCATCTGTCCATTCCCCATGACCAGCTTGCAACTGCTTGACTGTTTCCATATCATCTATCACCCGGACAACATCATCAACCCAAAACGTGTTGAGCTACAAGAAAAAGAAAACCAGAAGCTTTTTTTTTTTGTATGTGTGAGTGTGTGTGGGCGGAAAGATTAATAAAAACTGCACGCGCACACACACATGCACACACACACACACACATATAGTGAAAAGTATGTATCTTAAGGAAGCTAAATTCTCAAGCTTCAATCTTGGGGGTGTGGAAAGGAGGATGGAGGAGACAGTCCTATCTTGGATTTAGGTTGGAAATGGCAAACTGTGTGCAGAAAAAAAAAGGGGGAGGGGATGCATTGCCACATTGGCAGTAATCAATTTCTGCTCCGTATTTTACTCCAAGAGGTAGCAGATCTGTTCATTTTGTAAAGGGATTTGCAAAGAACCAGATGTCTCTGGAAATCCCTTGCTATAGCTTCAAAATACATAACTATTTCAATAACGGTGATTCTAATGCAAAAAACAAAAACAAAAACCACTTATTCTGTTGTAGTATCATTCCAAGAAACCTGAATGGTTTGCTTTCCTTTTAAAAATGTGCATCTTTGCTTGAAAAGCCATGGGTAGGAATGGGGATAACCTTTAACAGTGACTAAAGGAAAAAGGAGAGGCATTCCACCTCTTCTTTTAAACAAAATGGAACACCTCTTCTAATACTGCGCTTGCTTCAACACATACAGAGATAATCCAGACAAGAAAGGAAACAAATCTTTGCTGAGTAGAGCTGTTTTATGTATCTTTGAGTTGATTACATTTGAGCCAGTGGGGCGCTGTTATTTGGTTGTCGCACGACCACTCTGGAGAACAGGGTTTGAATCTCTGTTTGGCCAAGCAAACCCACTAGGTGACCTTGGGCAAGTCATATTCTCTCAGCCTAAGAGGGAGGCAAAGGCAAATCTCCTCTTAGCAAATCTTGCCAAGAAATCCCTGCCATCCTTTGCCTTATGGTTGTCGTAAGTTGGAAATGACTTGAAGGCACACAAGAATAACAATTGATTATATTTCATATGAATTATGAGTTAATATTTTCTTCAGCTGTAGGACAACCCAAGTAAAAATGGGCATCTTTTACCTGAAACTTCTGGGGTAGCAATTAGCAAAGATGGGCTATCATGTTTAAACCATCATAAATGCTTTACTGTTTGAATCTCTCTTTTTCTACCATCATCAAATTCGTTTGGAAGGATTTTCAGTCATCCCATACAAATGTCAGTAACTGCCAAATCTTAGATGATCACTGAGATATGAATGTGTTCTAAAATGAAGTGCTCTATTTAAGATTTTTAAAAGAAAAGAAAAGAAAAAGAACTTGTTATGTGCTTGAAGATGCATCTCTTCTTGTTTTTCGAACCCCCACAAGAGGTTACTGCAAGTCTGAAATCCATCACCAAGATGCACTCACCTTGGTCAGAGCACCAGGATGAAATGTCCACCGGGTATCGCTGTTGAACTGGACTCTCACATCGCCTCTGTCTGTGATTCTGTGCACAGTTCCTGTTTGGCCGATGAACTTTTGAGGGTCAAAACCAGTAGATGGAATGAAATTCAATATTCAAAGCAATTGAACTTTTAAAATATCATTAATAATCAGAGGTTGAGAGTCTTCTTTCAAAGACATGTTATATTGCTTTAAGAAGTAATTTACTAAGGTTATTCATTGTTATTCAATATTTTGTGTTGCTGTTATAAAGAATAAAAGAATAATGGCATTAAACTGCTGATCATTCCTGCCAGGATGCCAAAAATGGATTTTAAATGCACAGGCATCCCCACCTTTTCCATGACTTCTTTTCTGATCTTCTGCTCTTTTGATAGTTGTAAATTATAGACATGTGCTGTTCTTTGGATGTGGAGACCACTCTTTCATCAGCTCTTCTCTACTTCCCTTCTTCCTGCAAGGAACATGAAGGAATTATGGGGGCTTGCTTGGGATTACATGTGCAGTACTTGCAAAATTTCCCCAGTGGCTTGGCACCTCCCCCCCCCGCCAGCTCACTTTGCAAGCAGCACACATGGTTCCAAGTGAACATCTGTAATTCCTTCATGTTCCCTACAGGAAGAAGGCAAGAGGAGAAGAACTGGTGAAAGAACTGGTTCTGCTTTTCAACTAATCCTACTTTCTGTCAGTGTTCTCTAGTATCTAACCTCTCAGATAAGCAGGGAATAACTTAAAAGTAATTAGAAATCTTTACTTGTTGTACCACTAAAGTATTGTCATTATCCCATTATCCCTTCTTAACACTGCCTTCAAAATCTAATGTCATTACATCTTTAAGCTCTGAAAAGTGATTTGTTAGAAACAACCACATTACTTGTGAATTGTTTTCTCCAAGCCCTGAAAGTGCCTGGATCACATCATATAATGAATCTATGATTCCAAACTGTCCACAGTAAAAAATTATAAAATGCATTACCACACTGCAGGGTGTGGGACTTCTTGTTCAGGATTCCAGCCACTTGGTTCTGCTTTCCAGTTAGATTAATGGAGGACAGATTCTAGTGATTGCGCACTAGTTCATGATCCCCAAAACACTGCGCCTGACAGGAGGGGCTCCTCCTGTCAAGCAAGTGGGCTCTCTGATACACGGAGAGTCCAAAGATCTCTGGATCAGCCACAATCGGACCTGCAGACATCCACTAACGAACAGAGAGGCTGCAGCAGAGCTCCTCTGGCTGTGCAGGTAACCGTGTGATTCAGTGGAACCAAGCACTGAGTGTTTATCATCCCTTTTATAGACACTACACTAACCCTAGAATGGACCTCTTGAATGAAGAAATTTAATTTTAACTAGTATTGCAAGAAAAGAAAAGCAAGAAGCCCTTGATTGCAGTAGTTGGGACAGTTTCCTAATGTTAAGATGCCTTCCCCTGCAATGGAGTATTTAAAGAGACAGTACTTTTTTAGATTGCTATGGAACACAATGACAAGTTAAACAATTTTACCCTAGTTCTTTTTTTCTGTTTTCTTTTTGGACTTTAAAGGCCAGAATTAACATGTTTATTGTTAATTATTTGAAAAAATTTTTTTTTTTTTGGTGCTACTTTAAATTGGACCGTCAGAAGATTGATCCCTTTTTGTTTTCTTTCTTTAAAATGGACTATTTTACTACTGCAATTTATTATTTGGACTATTTTCCTTTGATTTATAGCTTATAAATACCTTTGACAAGGATTTTGTCGCTTCATATTTGTAAGGTCATTTTTCCATTCATTCATTCATTCATTCATTCATTCATTCAGATTCTACAAAGACTGGATTTCAAGGGAACTTTCTTACTTTGTATGCTGACTGGCACTTTGGCCCTGCTTATGTAAGAACCATGGCTCTTATCTTATCTTATCTGTTTGGGAACATAAACTATCGTAGCTGAGTTAAAAACTGGCAAACGGAAGGAGGAAAAAATAATAAGAAAAGTAAGAACTTTGTCAGCATAGTGAATAATAGAAGGCAATGTAATATTATTATTGGAGGAAAAGAAAAATTGATTGTATATTTGAAAGGGGGTGTCTGATTGATTACTTAGAAAAAGAATGAAGGTGAACTGATGGCAAAGTTTTTAAACTTTGAATATTAATTTTGAATTTATATTGCTACATGAGGAATGTAAAAATTAGAATTAACAATGTAATTTGTCTGTTGCAATTAAAGAATATTTTCTATATAGAGGACTATTATTAATTTCTGAAACTTATTATTCTTTGATGATTGATCATTATTTGCTTTGCTTTATTATTTTAAACTAATACAGAATTTAGCATAAGCTATGAATGATTATTTGATAGTTAATAATTAGTTTAAATAATTAGTTTAAACTAATACAGAATTAATTGATAAGTGATTATAATTGATTGTAAGTGATTTTATTAATCAATTTATTTAGTAGGTATATAATTAGAATGATAAGTACAATTAGCAACAAGTAATAAATTTAGGGTAAAATAGGTGTAGTTGCTTATTTACTATCAGTTTTTTACAAGGGCAGGAATCAATTCTTTTTATAGTTATCTGTACTGTTTTTAGTTAGTTGTAATTTTTTTAGATATTTGTAGTTTTCTCATGTACTTTTTTACTCTTCTTTACTTAGAATTGCATTGTTAGTTTTTCTTCTTTCTGTATTTTGTAGTAGTGTTGTTGTTTTGTGTTTAATAAAATATTTAATTTAGGGGAAAAAAGATTCCAACCACTTCATTCTATGTCCCTCTTTCCTCCTTTTATACTATACAATTATAGGATTATAGTCCACTTCAACAGTCATGGCAGCATCCTGTGGAATTCTGGGATTTATACTTTTTTATTCTTATTTTAAAAAAAACAACCCTCAAAATACATTCACTCATAATCAATCAATCAATCAGTTATATTAACACACACTGACTTCCCCTTGACAAGTTATTAATATTATAGCTTAATATATAAAGTAGCTCCTTTCTAGTAAATAAATCCATTATAATTCTAACAAATATCAAATGTGGGTTATTACAGTTATTTAATAAACTAACATAATACCTAGCCATCATAGCTATGAGTTATTGGTTCTGATTTCAAATATCAATCTAAAAAGCTTGCTATCATCAAACGGCCCCACATATTTCTTAAATAGTTGATTATCTTTAGTCCCACTCTCTCCCTGATTAGAATCAGTAATTTGTCCATTGTGCCCATGTCAATCAGTCTTCTTTCTTCAAGAAGGATCTTTATTTCCAATTTTTAGTCCAAATAAGTCTAGCTGCTGCAATCATATAAAACACGATCTTTCCATGATCTCTGTCCAACTTGTTTTCTGTCATCCCAAGCAAATACATTTCCAGCTTCATCTAGAATAGGATACCTAATATTTTCTCAATCTGTAAGTGAATAATTTTCCAATATCTTTTAGCTTTGTGGCAGGGCCACTACATATGCTATAGTGTATCTCTCTCTGTTTTATATTTATTATTGAATTTTTATTATACATGTTTGAAAATTTCTCAGGAAAGAGGTACCACCTGAAATGCATCTTACATAAATTTTCCTTTATATTCTGATTTGCAGTATACTTTAATCTCCCATTCTAGGTTCTTTCTCACTGATTGAGTTCTATTGGGTGGGCTATATTTCAGGCCCATTTTATCATTGGTTCCTTCATTCTTTTTCCATATCTCCTTTCAAGAGAATTTTACAGACTTTTGATAAAGTCTTTTGGCTTTTGTTAATTAGAGTTGAATCCAAATTTGTATCTTCTTTTTGAAAGCTATTTAATTTTATCTCGATTTTCCACTTCTCTCTAGGTCGTCTATACAGTAACCAATGGCACTTGATATCTTCTTCATTAAGTTCCTCCTGGGACTTTATAATTAAGTTGTCTTGATTTTTGTCAGGTCTTTAAATGTTATTCATTTACTGTGAAGAATATTTACATATATATATTTTTGGTAAAATGCCTCACGCGGCGATAGGCATAATGGTGTTGGAGGGCAGAATCTCAGTTTACTCTTAATATGGATTCCCTTATATAATGATTATTGAAGTCCTCATTTGTTTTAACTTTGTTATACGAAAGATAAATGTGCCATTTGAAATATAAGTCTTTTCCTTCGAGTATCAACAATCTTTAACTAGTTAATTTTATACATTCCTTACTTCAATTGAGACAACTTGCATGACAGTATAGTTTAAGATTTGAGAGTCCTAACCGTTCCCTTTCTTAAGCGTCATAAAGAATGTTCAGTTTTATTCTTGGCTATTTTCCCTTCCCATATGAATCTTGAAATATCTCTGCCATTTTTTAAAAAATTATCTCATTTTTTATTACTGGTATTACTTGAAATAAAAGTAGTAGTTTGGGGAGCAAACTCATCCTAATTGTTGATATTCTTCCAAGTATTTAAAGTTTCAAATTCTTCCAACTCTGTAAATCCCTCTTGATTTCCTTCCAAACCCTTGATTTCCTTCCGAACCCTTTCATAGTGGTTTTTAAACAAGTCTGATTTTTTTTTAGTGAATATTTCACTAAAATATTTCAATACAGTCAAAAATTTAGAGGATAACATGAAAAAAGCAGAAGATAGAATGAATACTATGTCTCTGGTTAATGAGGAGGTTAATGAGGAGAAGACTAGAATCTTAACGAAAAACACGTGAAAAGAGGAAGAGAAAGAACTAAGCTGTTTAACAGGATACAATGTTAACACCAAAGTGAAATATTTCGCAAAAAGAGATTTGTAGTTTTGTGAAGTATCTAGAATACTCACTCAGAGAACTTCCCTTGTACCTTACCAAACTACAAATGGACAGGTTGTTTACCTGTAACTAGTTCTTTGAATGGTCATTGGTGCTCTCACACAATGGGTTTTTGTGCCTGTGCGGAAGCTGCAGTTGGAAATTTCTAGAGTTGGGTAGCTTGGTGGGAACACCCCTCCTGACAACAGCACTGACCATGCTCAGGCCCGCCAAGCAACTTCCTTTCAGTTTTGAACAGTTGAGGCCTGAAAGAGGGGAAGTAGGGTGGGTTTGTGTGAGGGCACAGATGACCCACAGTTATAGGGTTGCAACCTCTCCTTCTTCGTGGTCTCTGTGCCTCACACAATGGGTGATTACACAGCATACCAGAAAGATGGTGGGTCAGGTCCTAGAGGATGGAAGATAACATTGCACAGCCATCTGGGCATCTCTCTTGGCTCTACTGTCCAGCCTGCAGTGGCATATGAAGGTAGGTAGTTGCAACTAGGTAGCTGCTCAAGAGTTTCAGGAGGCTGATGCCATGGAGGAGGCAACAGCCCTTGTAGAATGCACAGGGAGAGAGGAAATGACAGGTTTGTGTGGAGGTTTGTAGGCAATGAGAATGACCTCAATGATCCATTTGGAACATCACTGGGCAGACACCTTCTGGCTTCTGTGCCTGCTGCAATAGCAGAGAAATAGGTGAGGCATGCAGCAAAAGGATGATGTTTGTTGAATTAAGGAGGCTAACACACGGTGCACATCCAGAGAATGGAGAGAGAACTCAAGATCAGGATAGAATATTGGAAGGATGATGCCCTGAATCATGTGTAAGTTGGAGACCGCTTTGGGCAGGAAGTGAAAAATGAGAAATGGCTCATCCAACTGGAAAGCTGTGAGCTCACTAGAGCATCTAGCCAAGGTTATGTTGACTAAGAAGGCTGTCTTCAAGGTAAGCAGGTAGTCATCAACAGTGGCAAGCAGTTTGAATGAATGGTGCATCAGTTGAGAAAGCGTCAAAGAGAGAGACCATGGCAGATATTGGAGGCTTTTAAGAAACCTCTTAATGTTTGGTTGTGGAAGAAGAAGGCAGATGGTGTGTCAGGAGGCTGGAAGGTGACCACTGTTGACAGATATACTTTAAGGGATGAAAAGGCCAGTTCCTGCTGTTTCAATGATATGAGGAAGTATAGAACCATAGAAAGCCAGTTCAGACCTAGCTTCTGCGAAGGCCGCAAAACATCTCCATTTATACAAGTAAGGACTATATGGAGTTGAATCGTAGAATCATAGAGTTGGAAGAGACCACAGGGGCCATCAAGTCCAACTCTTTGCTATGCAGGAACACCCATCAAAGCATTCCTAACAGATGGCACCCAGCCTCTCCTTAAAAACCTCCAAAGAAGGAGACTCCACCACATACTGAGGCAGCATATTCCACTGCCTCACTGTCAGGAAGTTCTTCCTGAGGTTCAGGTGGAATCTCCCTTCCTGCAGCTTGAATCCATTGCTCCTTGTCCTAGTCTTGGGAGCGGAAGAAAACAAGCCTGTTCCCTCCTTGACATGACATACCTTCAAATATTTAAACATGGCTATCATGTCCCCTCTTAACCTTCTCTTCTGCAGACTAAACATACCCAGCTCCCTAAGCCGTTCTTCAAAGGGCATGGCTTCCAGATCCTTCACCGTTTTGGTCGCCCTCCTCTGGACACGTTCCAGCTTGTTGAAATTCTTCTTGAATTGAGGTGCCCAGAACTGGACACAGTATTCCAAATGAGGTCTAACCAATACAGAATAGAGTGGTACCACTACCTCCCTCGATCTAGACACCATACTCCTATCGATGCAACCAAGAATCGTGTTGGCTTTCTTGGCTGCCTCATCACACTGCTGACTCATGTTCAGCTTGCGATCTACCAAGATTCCTAGATACCTTTCACATGTACTGTTATCCAGCCACACATCCCCTATCCTATACTTATGCCTTCCATTTTTAATGCCTAAGTGCAGGACCTTACATTTTTCTCTGTTGAAATTCATTTTCTTAGCTTCGGCCCAGCTCTCCAATCTATCCAGGTCATTTTGAATTCTGATCCTGTCCTCTGGTGTATTAGCAACCCCTCCCAATTTGGTATCATCTGCAAATTTGATCAGCATGCCCTCCGCTCCTTCATCCAAGTCACTGATGAAGATGTTGAATAGCACTGGGCCCAGGACAGAACCCTGTGGCACCCCACTAGTCACTTCTCTCCAGGATGAAAAGCAGCCATTGGTGAGCACCTTTTGGGTTCGGTCGGTCAACCAATTACCAATCCACCTAACAGTAGCCCTGTCCAGCCTGCATTTTACTAGCTTCTTTGCAAGAATGTCATGGGGAACTTTGTCAAAGGCTTTACTAAGGTCAAGATATGCTACATCTACAGCATCCCCTTCATGCATCAAGCTTTTAACCCTACCATAAAAAGAGATAAGATTAGTCTGGCATGACTTATTTTTGAGAAATCCATGCTGGCTTTTAGTGATTACAGCATTGCTTTCTAAGAAATTATAAACTGACTGTTTAATGATCTGCTCTAGGATCTTTCTTGGAATTGATGTCAGCTGACTGGGTGATAATTATTTGGGTCCTCTTTTTTTCCCTTCTTGAAGATGGGGATAACATTTGCCCTCCTCCAGTCTGCTGGGACTTCTCCTGTTCTCCAAGAGTTCTGAAAGATTATTGCAAGCGGTTCAGAAATGACTTCTGCCAGTTCTTTTAATATCCCTGGAGACTTAAATTCATCTAGTTTAGCCAGATATTCCTGTATTACTTACTTATTCTGTGCTGCATTTCCCTTGCTTCCTTACCTGCTCCTCATCCCCCAGGTTGAGTACTTCTATCCTTTTGGGAGAAAACTGAGACAAAGAAGATGTTGAGTAGTTCTGCCTTCTCACTTCCCCCCATTATTAATTGTTCATCTTCTCCATGCAGTGATCCTATCATTTCCTCGTTTTTCCTTTTGCTGCGGACATATCTAAAAAAGCCCTTTTTATTGTTTTTAATGTCTCTGGCAAGCCTGACTTCATTCTGTGCTTTAGCTTTTCTGACCTTCTCCCTATATCTCCTGGCTATTTGCTTGAATTTTTTTTTGATGTTTTCACCATTCTTCCATTTCCTGTACATGTTTTTTTTTAACACTTAGCTCAGCTGAGAGTTCTTTAGTCAACCATTCTGGTTTCTTTAGACATCTGCCATTTTAGCTCCTTATTGGCACAGTCTTCAATTGTGCCTTCAGTATCTCACTTTTAAGAAACTCCCATCCATCATGAACTGTCTTCTCTTTCCATATTCTTGACCACAGAATTTCAGCAAGTAACTCCATAAGCGTACAGAAATCACCTTTTTTAAAGTCTAGAATGTGAGTCTGGCTACACTTGGCTTCTCCTTCCCACTGAATGACAAATTCCAAAAGAGCATGGTCACTCCACCCCAAGGATCCCACCACCTCCACTTCATCAACTAGGTCATCCCTGTTGGTCAGGATCAGATCTAAAATAGCTGATTCCCTTGTCGCCTGTTCCACCTTCTGGACCATGAAATTGTCTGCAAGGCAAGCGAGGAACCTGTTGGACCTTGCGGTCTTTGCAGAATTTGACTGCCAACAAATATCAGGATAATTGAAATCTCTCTCCTTTTTGAATGTGTGGTCATCTGCTCCAGGAAGGTCTCATCTAAGTCCTCAGGCTGGCCCGGAGGCCTGTAGCAAACCCCCACAATCACATTTCTATTGTTTCTCGCTCCCTTAATTCTTACCCAGATGCTCTTGACTTGGCTTCCCGGATTTAAGTCCCGGATCTCTTCACAGGTGAAAACATCCTTGACATATAAGGCTTACGCCTCCTCCTTCTTGTTTAGTCTATTTCTGCGAAACAGGTTATACCCCCTATTCCTATGTTCCAGTCATGAGATTCATCCCACCAGGTTTCAGTGATGTCTATTAAATATTTTTTGTTGTTGTACTAAGAGTTGGAGTTCATCTTGCTTATTGCCCATGCTCTGTGCATTAGTGTAGAGACACTTGAAATGATGTGCCCTTCGTGGAAGTCCTGTACTAAAGTTACTTTCCCTCTCCCTGTTGGTCTCTAGTTCTACTTGACCTGCCCTATCTATATCATTTGGGCTATTTTTCGCAGTACTCACTGAATCCTTGCCCAGAATAATACTGTACCCCTCCCCAGTCAAACTCAGACCTCCTGATCCATTTTGCAAGACTGTTAGCAAAAATGTCCTGGCCGACGGATGTAAGGTGCAGTCCATCCCTTGCCAGAAGCCCATCTTCTTGTAAATGCAGGCCATGATCCAAAAATTTAAATCGCTCCCAGCGGCACCATCTTCGAGCCAGTTGTTGATCTCCACTATTCTTCCTTCCCTTCGTGGGCCATGATGAAATGACAACCTGCACGCGAAGGTCCTTCAGCTTCCTACATATAAGCTCGTAATCCTTCATGATGTGGTGAAGGCTGCGCCTTGCCATGTCATTGGTTCCAACGTGAACCAAAAGGAGGGGGTTACGATCTGTGGGCTGGACCAGTCTCATTAGCCTCTCCATTATGTCATTGATTTTGGCCCCAGGGAGTTGAGGTGATCCTAAGAGAGTATCTGCCACACTGTCAGGCGGAGATGAGAAAGATTGGGATGGAGGACTTGTCCTTCCAAGTGTGAGAGGAGATCTGAGACATCGAGAGAAGGGGACCAAGCTAATGTTGTCTTGGCCAGAATGGCACTGTGGTCAGTCTGGTGACTGCTCTGTCTAGTAGGGGAAACACAGGAAAGAGGCAGTAGAGGCCATGAGTCCAGGGGAACTGGAATGCGTCTTCCAGAGAGGATGTTCTTATGCCTGCTCTGGAACAATCTTGACGACATTTGGTGTTGAGATGCATGATGAAGAGGTCCACATCCAGTGTTCCCCAGTGTGACACAATCAGGTTGAAGGCAGCAGCTGACAGGATCAATTTGTGGTGTGGTGACGTGCTGTGGCTGAGAGTGTTCACTAATGCATTGTCCACTCCTGCAAAATGTATCACCATGGGGTGGATCTTCCTGGGGACACATAAATCCCACATTTATATTGCTAGGTGGAGAAGGGTGGTTGACTGGGTGCCCCCCGATGATTGACATAACAGACTGTTGTAGTGTTGTCTGAGATTACCTGGACAACTCTGCCGTGGAAGAGTTTTTGAAATGCACAGAGAACTTTGGCGAGGAGTTCCAGGATAGTTATGTGCAAAGTGGACTCTGAATAGGACCAATGGTCAGAAACCATTGTCCCCTCACAATGGACTCCCCATCCCAGAACAAAGGCATTAGTGGTCATAGAAATGGAGGGGGCAGGGGAAACAGCATTCCTGACAACAGGTTGTGTTGGGATAGCCACCAAAGAAGAAACATCCTCACAGAGGTGGGAGAACCAATCATGTCTGTTGGTTGTCACAAAGGGTGTCAATGACACAGAAACCAGCGCTGTAGTCATCAGAATCTGAGGCTAGACAGATATACGACAGAAGTTGTCGCAGCAACTAGGCCCAAGAGTTTTTGGACTTGAAGGGTGGAACAAGAGGTGCGTTCGAGGATCTGGGACACCGCCATGTGTAGAGTCCGTGCCTTGTGAAGGGGGAGAAAGGTTTGTTGGAATTGAGAGTCACCCTGATGAAGTCCAGGGACTGGTTTGGTTCCAAGTGAGACTTCTTCAGATTGACCTTCAATCTGAAGTCTGATAGGAGTAGGGATGGGCCAACCGAATCCGTGAATCCTCGAATCCTTGGGAGGGATTCGAGATTCACAAATCTGAATCCCTGGGCCAAAACAGGCAAATCAAATCTTTCAAATCCCTGCACGCTCTGGGGCCTGAGTGTGCCGGATCAGGTCCACAGCGGCATGGAGGGGTGGTGAGAGCTGCTTTCCTGCATGCCCTGAGGCCTGAGCCAGCACGAGAGTCCTGGATCAGGCCCGCGTGGGTGCACAGGGACAGCGAGAGCCACTTTCCTGCACGCCTGGTAGGAAATAGGACTGGCCTACACGCTGGTGTGTTAGTTTGCTTTTGTTAAGTGCCTTCTTTGTTTTAGGACTTGAGACTGGACATCAAGGTAGAGAATTGAGACTGGGTTAGAGGCTGGAGACAGATGCATGTTCACATTCTTTAGACTATGAAAGGAATAGCATTTGCAACCAGAAATTAGAAACAGCACGAATTCTATAACCAAACTACTACTGAAAAAATTAACAACCAGGACAAATGTTTAATGATTAACCAGCAAAATAGCTGTTGCAGAGATTACACAAGATAAGAAAAGCTAAAAGCCTGTTCTATCAAACCAACACGATCTTGTTCCCAGCATTTAAATGAGTTGTGTCTAATGTCAAGTGCTTGCTGCCACTGTGCGCAGTGTACCCCTTTGTTCAGCCATTGAACTGCAAGAGTTGGCTTCTCAAGCCCTGGACCATCTGTCCACCTAGGCTAGTGGTTAGTATCTCATGGACAAGAAGGAGTACAAGATGATGTTCTGTTTCAGCTAAGCTGACCTTGCCGGAGCAACAAGGCCTTGTTCTTGTTTTCTGGTTTACCCTTTGGTTCATTTTCTGTTGTTCTTAACTGCTACCAAGTCAACTTCAACTTATGGTGACCTTATGAACAAGAGACCTCCCAGGCACCCTGCCCTCAACAGCTCAGCTCAGGTCTCGCAAACTCAGGGCCGTGCCTCCCTTGATTGAGTCCATCCGTCTGCAGGGCAGTCTTCCTCTTTTCTACTGCATTCTGCCTAGCCAAGCATTATGGTCTTTTCTAGTGAGTCATGACTTCTCGTGATATATTCAAGGTATGACAGTCTCAGTTTAGTCATTTTGGCTTCTAGGGAGAGTCCATAGCTTGGAAATTAATTTTCCAGAGTACAAGTCCAAGAGGCCCCCAACCAGCATGGTGACCAAGAAAAGGAACTTTCCAAAGCTCTAGTTCTGGCTTACTCTTCCTTGGTTTGAGAGTCTGACAGCAATCACCAAGAAGACCCTGTCTAACACTGCCAGCAGATGTGACTGAAAAAACCTTCAAAAAAACCAAAAAGACCTTCCTCAAATAACTTAAAAGCTGGATTGGTTTGTATGGGAGGAAGAGAAACTTCGCTGGATTGTACTTAACAGAGTACACTCAAATTTTGTTGACCTTCACAGAGGCCATCCAGAAGATACAAAGGAAAACATACAGCCAGTAGGATTTGTTCTCATGAGTTTTGCCAGCTTCATTTCACTTTCAGAATGCCTCAGCAAACACGGGAACCTCTGTACAGAATAGAGACGAAAACAAGGATTTGGCTCTTACCTCAGCCATTTTTGGATTCCAGCCCCCATGACCTTCCTGCATCTCTCGTAAGATGTCAATGTCCAGGAGGCATTTCACCTTGTCTCCATGCTGAAATGGGTGTCTCTCTGTACTCTCTTTTTTCTGCAGCTCAGCTGGTTTACCTATAAATAAGTGGCAGGGTGACAGACAGCAAGATATCATCTGCTTTCAGAAAGATATAGGTGAAAAAGAGTTCCAGCATAATACGGAACGTTAGGGGAACTTCTTCTTAACAGCTCTTCTGCCTATGAAGCCTAACTCTCTCGCTCCTTTAAAAGTACAGACACACAAGAACAAGTTGGATCTGCAACGTAATGTTACGACTCCACGACCCAACGACTTCATTTTATTCACCAGAAGTTATTCATAAGTTGAACACACACATACACAGGCGCGCGCACACACACACACTGTATCTTCTTCCAGTGAATCCTGTCAAGCAGTTTATCTCTTGTAGTTCTTATAGTTTTTATGCTGTGCCTGACTGCCCTGGGAGCAGACACAGGCAAGGTAACTTGAGTCTTAATATCAAATACTATAAAGAACTTGTGTGTTTATCTTCCAGAGCCCTATTTCAACATTCAGACCACTATACATACCAGTTCTTATTCATATTGATTCAAGAAGCAAAAGAATCTAATTTCTAACCCACTAGTTGGCAAACAGAAAAACTTCCAAAAGTTTCAGTTCTATCTTCCTGTTGGTAAGGGCTGCAGCTCAGTGGGATGCAGGTTCAGTCACTGGATTCTGCAGCTAATGGAAAATACCCTTCTCTACTCAAAACACAGGAGAATTGTCAACCAGCTGTCAATCGGAGAAAACAACTCTGAGCTAGATGGACAAATAAACATTATAGGCAGAACCCGCAACAAAAATGTTGCAATGTGGTGTGCTGCAGTTCAGGTCTCCATTCTATTCACTCAATCTGAGACCCCATGCTCAGTATCTCACCCATCCAGAACAGTCAAATCATGAAACTGTTGCCACAGGGCATGTAAAGTCCTCCTCATAAGGCTGTCCCAGGGGTTCTCAGCTTGTTAGGTTTCTCTTAAAATTATATAGACTCCTTTAGATCTACAGACTCCTGTAAGCTTGCTGATATCATGACCTCTGGAACACAGGTAGAACCACAGTGGCAACTTAATTTCTTTATCTGACTTACACCTTGCTTTTGTAGATGGTTCAGAAAGATTAAAAGATCCAGATCAAACCACAAAAACTTCCAATATTAAAACACAGCTCAACACATTATAATATAATGAAAACTGCTGGATTAAAAGTGATTTAAAAGCACAGTGATAAAGAACAAGAACAGCATACCTTTCCATGCACACTAAAATTCCTTCCCCAGCAGCCAGTCAGTTGCCAAAGGAATCACCTGAATAAACCGCCTGGGAACAGCCAGTAGAAAGCCCTTTTCTTACATCCCCATTTCACACACCTTTGAAAATTGCAGGACCAAGAAAGACCCTCCTCAAGTTCTCAAAGCTCATTCCACTGATTAATCCCTTAGTTAAAACTAATGCCAAATAGTTTGTCATTTAAGACTAATATAGTAGTTCTCAAACTGTGCGGTGGAACCTTCAGGGGATGTGTGAGAGTAGCTCAGGGTGGGGGGTATAAAAAAGTTAGCCTGCAAGTACGCCAAATGTGAAAAAGAAGGGCACGTTTATGTATGTGTGCGCGTGTGCGCGCGTGCGTATGTGCGCGTGCTCACGTGCGCGCTCTGTTGAGGATTAACTAGTATCTGCAAAAGAGCAACATAAAGTGCCTTCCACTGTTATGCCTTCCTCCAACTCAGACATAGCAAAAATTAGCTTTTATTTTTAGCTTTTCCCACTCAGCCTCTTAGCAACCAAAAGGAAGTTTCAGTGGGTCAGGAGGGGGGAGGGGAGGAAATTGAAGAGAGGGGCGGAGAGCACAAGAACTCAGTGTTAAGATGGAGGGTTGCATGCAGCACAAAGGGCCTGTGAGAGAGAGAGGGAGAGAGAGGTGTAGGATCGGACACATGGAGCAGGATGCGTGCAATGTCCTCATATAGATGCAAAAGCAGTAACAGAAGTAAAAAGTCTGAGAACTACTGTACTAATACTAAACTTTACTTAGGTACTAGCTATATCTTACACAACCTGTGAGTAATAATGGCCCCATGTGTACCTAATTTAGGGAGATGATCCTTGTAGTAAACCCCCCCAGATGCTTCTGCAATGCATTTCAGGTCAACCTTCCCTTTGTGCCCCACTCGATATACATTTGTAGTGCCATCAGCCCACGTTACGCTGGCCACACTCCGGCCGGTCTCCACGTCCCAGCCGCGGATGTCAACCACTCGCCCAGTTTTACCTTCACCACCTGTTTGTAAGGAAAAAAAGAATACATCAGAAGATCCTAAAGTCACTAAGAAGTACACACATATAAGTTTCAGATTTACAGATTTCAAGCCTAAATACCCTTTCAGATGTACACTGGTAGTGTTTAGAATAGCGGCACAGCAATGCAGAAGTTCTAAACGTTGACACTGTTACTACCTCCATATGAAACCGATCAGTGATAGGCAACTTGTAGCATTTCAGATATTGCCAGACAGCAGCTCTCAGGACATCTGACCTTTGGCCAGGGTTGCTAGGACTGGTGAGAGCTAGCAACTGGTGAGAGCGCCAGTGCAATAAAAATTTGGAGGTCCATGTGTTACTCTATTCTTGAGTTAGAGAGATCTTAAGAATAACAAAAGGTGACACAAACAGTGAGTCAGATGGGATTATGATACTTTGTATAATAACACCTAATAAATCAAGAAACCCTTTCTACTTGACCACAGCCTCTTCCTGCCAGCCCTGATTAAACCAGGAAATTGCTGTTCCTCATTTTGCCCACACTGGAAAATTACTGTTACCAGCTTCAGAACAAGCCAGGATATGCAAGCCCAACTCCAAATTCTGGTTCAGTTCAAGTATGGGGAACATGTAGCTCTTCTGATTCTATTATACTTCATTATCGCTCATCATAGGTTACACTGGCTCAGGTTGACAGGAGTTGTAGCTGTAAACAGCATTAAGAAGGCTCCAAACATGCCCTCAAGTTGCCCACATGTGCCCTAAATGGGTGTTTCTAGGCCATCTGATGTAGAGACTGGCACCATATTTGTCCCCATTGGCTACAATTGTTCCTTTTTTCCTTGAAACTTGCAGGGACCAGCACTATTCCCGGGATCATTACATTTGAGTAGCATTGCCTTAAACTACACTGCTGAGATGCTGACAAAGCAGGTCACAAAATCATTTTATTTAGTGTTTAGAATTTATTTTTTCCCCATTATTTTTTTATTAATATTAAATTATATTCAATTATTTATACAAAGTAAAGGCACAACATCATTATTCTTAACATCATATTACATTACATATTAGATTAACTTATCTAATACATATTACATTTCTTTCAGAGTTCGTTTTTCATACTTTGTATATATATATGTATAAATGTATATTCAAACTCTTAAAAAAGAAGCAGGACAAAGCAAAATAGAACAAAACAATACAAAACAAATTTTTTTATTAATAATTACTCCCTCTGGTTAGGGCTCACACAACTGGTTGACCAATTTTTAAATATTCATATTTCTTTTATTTACACGTCCCCTTTTTTTCCTCTCTTCTGATGTCTTTGTTATTGTTCCTCCTCTTACTTCTGATGTTAATCCATTGAAATTATTTTACCGTTAGCAATTGTTGACAATTATTCCATTATTCCATACCTTATATATTATTGTTCATTCATACATGCTCCTTCGATCACTTTATAATACGTAATGTATACACTGTAATATGTAATGTATGCCTTCATGATACCTAATGTATGTTACATGTTTATAATGTCTAAAACATAATACACACTCATGTTTATGTAAATTTAAGCACTTTAGTCTTTCTTTGTACTCATAGTCTTTATAAATTTTATATTTCTTCCATGAATATATTTCCACACCTATCGTGGAGGAACTTTGTTATGGGGTGCCATTCTTTCATAATTTCATCAGATTTCTCTTTTATACTTAAGGTCAACCAGTCGCTTTCTTTTACTTCTAATATTTTTAACATCCAGTGCTCGATGTTTAAACTTTCTTTATTTTTCCAATTTTTTGCGATTATAATTCTGGCTGCAGTTATTAAATAAAGTAAAATTCTCCAGTATTTTTTTGAAGTTCTTGAGTCTATAATTTGAATCATGTTTAGCAAATATATTTCTGGTCTTAATGGTATTTGAATTTTGAATATTTTCATCAGTATTTTGTTTATCTCTTTCCAGAATTTATTTACAATTGGACAATTCCACCACATATGCATGAAAGTGCCTGTTTTTTCCTGGCATTTCCAACATTTAACTTGCTTTATATTATACATTTTAAAAATTTTCTCTGGTGTTATATACCATTTGTAGAACATCTTTATGTAATTTTCTTTTAAGTCTTGCAACAGAGTGAATCTTTGTGTTAGTTTCCATGATATTTCCCATTGATCTAATTCAAGTGGGTGACCTATTATGTTCGCCCATGATATCATAGTGTCTCTCACTGTTTGGTCTTCTAAATCATATTGTAGTAGATGTTTATAGAATTTTGCTATAACATGATTCAATTCTCCAAATATAATCTTCTCTAGTTCATTGAATGTTGATCTTCTGTTAAATCCCTCTAGTTTTAAATCTATTTTGTATCTTTTGTATAGTTGCCTATACAGGAACCAGTCAAGTTTAAAGCCTATTTGCTGTAAATGTTTTCTTGTCTTGATTTGTGGTGTTACATCTTCCACATTTTTTAGCAGATCCTTGTATGTCAGTCATTTTTCTTGTCCTTCCACCCATCTCCCGAAAAGGCTTCTTGTGGGGATATCCACATTGGTATTCTGTTGTAAATTTTTTTCTTTGTTTTTTCCCATATTTTTAGTAAGGAGCCTCTGATGTAATGGTTTGAAAAGTCTTTATCAACCCTTGCCTTATTATACCACAGGTAGGCATGTCAGCCCATCCTGTTGTCAGCAACTTCCAGAGTTAATGTTCTTTTGCTTTGCAATATTATCCATTCTCTTATCCAAGATAATCCGGATGCATAATAATATAGTCTTTGATCCGGTAAATTGCATCCTCCTCTTTCTTTTTGATCTATCAGATTTTTCCAACTAATCCTCTGCTTTTTTCCTTCCCATATGAATCTTGTAAGTTTTTTTTGCCATTGCTTAAATGGTTTTTCATTTCTTATTATTGGAATATTTTGAAACAAGAAGATCATTTTGGGAAGTATATTCATTTTTATTACTGCTATTCTTCTGAGTAAGGAGAGATGTCAGGGGCATGGCCCCGGCTGGGCCTGTTGCTGCCCCTGAGGCCGCCGCTAAAGCGGCGGCGGACGCTGCGGAGGCTGCCGCGGCCGGCGGGGCCTACTCGGAGGCCGCTGCGGCCGATGGTGCCTGTACGGAGGCTGCCGCGGCCAACAGGGCCTACTCGGAGGCCGCTGTGGCCGACGGGGCCTGTGCGGAGGCCGCTGAGGCTGACGGGCCTTGTCTGGAGGCCGCCGCGGCCGACAGCGCGGGCCTGCCGGCCGCGGGAGAGGCTGCCAGGCCTGGAGCCACTTACCTCGAGGCTGCAGGCTCGGATCCCTCGACGTCGGCAGCCTGCCAGGGTGGGCGGGACCCGGGCCTGCTCCTGGGGCTCCGCCCACCCGCGGCCCCGATCCGTGGGAGGCCTGGGAGTCTGCCTGCGGCCCCGATCTGAAGGAGGCTGATGCCTTCGCCTTGCCTCCTCCTTTCCAGCAGCGGCGGCAGGCCAAGGAGGCTGTTCGCCGGTCTCGACGCCTGCTGGAGAGGAGGCGACGGGCAGAGAGCTCGCAGCTGTGAGACACAGCACAGCTGCGAGCCCTCAGCCACATGGCCACGCTTGATTGGCCGGCGCCTGGCTTGGAGGGCTATTTGAGGCAGGCGCCGGGCTGGGGAAGGCACGGAGCAACAACCGTCGGTCAACTGTGGTCCTGCTGTCCGTGCCTTGTTCCTGACCGCGCTTGAGACCAGTCCTCCTGTTTGCCTTGTTGAAGAAACCTGCCTTATGTACTTTAACAGCCTGTGTTTATTTCTGTTAAGACTGAGTAGAAGCCCTGCCTGCATTAAGGACTATTTCTGTTAAGACTGTGTAGAAGCCCGCTTGCTTTGTACTTTTGAGTTTTGACTGCATTAAAGCCCTGCACCTCTAACCAGCTCCTCTGCCCCTGCCTGACCACCACCTGGCACTGACAAGAGATGCAATTTATTCCATTTCTCTAGATCTTTCTTTATTTCAACCCAGATTTTTTTGTAATTGTTATTATATAAATCTATGTTTTGTTTCGTTAGCCAAATGCCTAAGTATTTGATTTTCTTTGTAACTGGAAGTTGGTCCTTTTGATTAGTTGTTCTTCTTTCTTCGTGTGCATATTTTTGGTTATTATTCCTGTTTTTTCTTTATTTTGAAGCCAGCTTTTTCACCAAATTTGTAGATAACCTTTAATAAATTGTCTATGCTTTCTAATGGTTCTTGCAGAAATATTACTAGGTCGTCTGCATAGGCTTGCAATTTGTATGTCTGCTCCCTGATTTTAACCCCCTTTATGTTTGAGTCCGATCTAATCTTGTTATTTAGTATTTCCAGTATTAAAATAAATAGAAGGGGTGATAGGGGACATCCCTGTCTGGTTCCTTTTTCGATTTTTATCTCTTTTGATCTTTCTCCATTTACAATCGTTCTTGCTGTTTGTTGTGAATATATTTCCCTTATCCATTTTACAAAGTTATTGCCCATGTTCATTTTTTCCAACGTAGCTAACATGAAGTTCCATTTCACTTTATCAAAGGCTTTTTCAGCATCAAGGAAAATCAATGCCAACTCTTTTTCATTATGTCTTTCAAAATATTCTATAATGTTCAATACCGTTCTTACATTGTTTTTCATTAACCTCCTTGGTAAAAAGCCGTTTTGATCTTCATGTATCAGTGATGTCATAACCTTCTTCATCCTTTTCACCAATGTACTGGTAAATATCTTATAATCCGTGTTTAATAATGAAATCGGTCGGTAGCTACTTGGTGACAATAAGTCTTTTCCCTCTTTTGGGATTAAGGCAATATTCACCTCTGTCCATGTTTTTGGTACTCCCTCCCTTATAATTTGATTTATCATATCACGTAGGGGATCATTTCTTCTTCAAAGATTTTATAATATTTTGCTGTGAAGCCATCAGGCCCAGGGGCTTTCGAAGCTTTTAAATTTTTTGATTGCTTTTGATTTTTGATTAGTGTTTAGAATTTCACACTAACCACCTAAATGTGACTTACAATTTCTAAATTTAACAAGGTATTCTGAATGAACTTAAATGGCAAAATTGTGCATTCCTGGCAACTAGATGCATGTTGCCAGAGCTTGTAAATTGCCTGGGAGGTATTCACAAAGCCTTAAGAAAGATAAGGGATACTGAGGTCAAATCTAGTCTTCATTAAGCAGTGTTAACAACCCAACACAATTTGAACATTTGGCTATGTCTGCATTCTAACCATAATGAACAGAATCAAAGCTGGAAGAGACCACAGGGGCCACTGAGTCCATCCTCCTGCTATGCAGGAATGCACCATCAAAGCATTCCTGACAGATGACCCTCCAGCCTGTTTAAGAACCTCCAAGGAAGAAGACTCCACCAGATTCCCAGGCAGCATATTCCACTGTTGAACTAAGTACTGTCTGAAAGTTCTTCCTAATATTGAGGTGGAATTTCTTTTCCTGTAGTTCGAAAACATAGCTCCATGTCCTAGTCTCTGGAGCAGCAGCAAAAAGCTTGCTCCATCTACCATTTGACATCCCTTCAAATATTGAAACATGGCTATCAGTCTCTGTTCCAGGCTAAACATACGCAGCTTCCTAAGCCTCTCACAGGACTTCATGGTTTCCAGGCCTTTTACCATTTTGGTCACTATTCCCAAACATGTTCTAGCTTGTCAATATTGTTCCTGAACCGTGGTGCCCAGAACTGGACACAGTAATTAACATAACTGTGATTCAATTCAAGCCGACAAGGGTTTAACAGCATTAATTCCACATCTGTGTATCAACCTCTTCTAACCAATCAGCCTGTCAGACAATGAGTGTGCTGACTGGGGATGATGAGAGCTGTTGCTGTTATCTGCTATCAAACTGACTTTCACTTCTGGTAACACTATTAATAAGAAACTTCTAAGAGCCCTGATCTTCAACAGCCCTTCTTAGGGCCTGTGAACGAAGAGCCATGGTCTCCTTTGTAGAATCTCTCCTTTTGAAATGTGGTCTTCCTCTTTTCATACTAACTTTCACTTTACCAAGCATTATCACCTTTTCCCATGAGTCATATCATCCTCATGACATTTCCAAAGTACAACTGCCTCAGTTTAGTCATCTTGGTTTCTAGTGAGAGTTCTGACTTGATTTAGTCTAGGACCCATTCACTGGATCAGATGACAGCTGTAATTCAACAATATGGATTGCCCAGGTTGTGGCAGGCTATTTTGTGCCTTCTTTAGAAATCTGCAAGAGGTTTAAAAATTGTCACTGAAACTGTTTTGATAAGTTGTCTCCTGTGAATACTGCATAAACACAAATCCTTATTCAAATCTATTGTGTGGCTTTGATTGCAACAATAGCAATCTAACTATGGAAACACTCAGCAAAGGATAATTTTATAAGCAAGTCTATGTGCATGGCTTTCATTCTGTAGGAGGATTGAACTGACCACAGGAATAAGCTTCCTAAGAATATTAGATTTCTGGTATTAAAAAAAAAAAGGGGGGGTCAGATTTCTAGCCTTTACAGATATAAACAGCTCTGAAAATTCTTGAAGTTCTATGGCAATATCTGGTAAAATGCTAGGCATCACAGAAATGACTTAACATAGGTGTGCCTTCAGCATCCTGAAAAGCTTCTCTTCCTTCTCAGTCTCCTCAGTTATTAAAAGCAGAATAAATTACGCAGAATTGCAGAATTATGTAAAAAGAAGAGATACTGTACACATAATTTGCAAAGATTTACACAGGCTACTTTTCAGGTCCCATGATTTGTTATTACTTAGTTTTTATTTATTTATTTTATATACAACCTGCCCTTTTCCCTAGGACAGGATCCAAGGTGGCTCACATCAAGTTAAGAACAAAGTACACTTGATCCTCTACTTTTGTGGGCTCAGCAATTGTGGGTTTGAGTATTCACAAGATACGTGTGTGTGTGTTTATGTGTATATAATCTTACTCTATTTGCCCCTGCCATAGAAAAAAATATTTTCTCTCTAGGAATCTAGATCCTCCAACACGATCCCATGGTCCACTTCCACTCCAGTTGCACTGGAGGACCTGGAGGTTTGAGAGAGACCACTTTTCTAGGCATTGCTAGGTCTTCGAGCATGACTCTATGTTTCAACCAGAAGTTGACCACAGAACTGTGCTGGAAGACCTAACAATTCCTAGAGAATTCTCAGGTAAAAAACCACATTTATGTACACTGTACACTAAAAATCTAGTTGATACCAAATTTAAAAAGCATTAAACAAACAGCTCCATTAAAAAACACCAAATTACAAACAAAAACACAGTAAAGCACAGTAAAAAGATAAAAACATAATGTTCCCCATAAAAGAGCCAGTTGTGGTGGTTTAAATGTCTGAATGTTGGGCTATGACCTTGGAGACCAGGGTTTGACTCTCCACTAACGTCATGGAAACCCATGGCTGACCCTGGGCATGTCACACACACTCAGCTCCAGAAAACCCCGTGATAGGGTCACTTTAGGGTAGTCATAAGTCATGGACCTGGACCTGAAGGTACACAACAACATACTCAAAAATAAACCACTTTCTACCACAATAATCTTAATGCCAAAGACCAGTCTGAACAAGCAAAAGAAAAGAAAGGAAAGGAAAGGAAAGGAAAGGAGGGGCCTGATTAAGCCTCTCGTGGGAGGAAAAAGTGAAAAAAGTAACATAACAAAAGTAAGGGTGTCTGGTAGCTGCTCTGAGTTTTAATCCAAATACTAAAGGATACCCAGGGCACTGAAATCTATTTTGTAAATAAGGCTCAGAAACTTGGATAATTCCAACCACCACTGACCAAAGGTTGAGAACAATTGACATAAACCACCAGTTACAACAGCATGAAGATGGCACTGAATCTTGGGAACACAAAACTCTCCATCTTCTGGTGTTGCCACTTCCTTGCAGCATATTTTAATTAAATTCAGATATAAGCAGATTTTTAAGGAAATCTGTCCATTGACTGACAGCGAACACACAACATTTTAGATGGACCTCTACATATTTCCTGCTTTTCTGGTTGACCATGAGGTGGCAGCAAAACCAGAATCATTTTGCTGGGGGAGACTCATCTCTATTAGAAATTAGAAGCATATGAAGAAAGTGAATAGGATCCAAGACAAGGCTGAATGGACTTTTTTAAGCAGAAAAATATCTTGCAGTCAGTGAGGAATCTATTAAATCTGAATGATGGAGGAACAAGGCAAAAGAAGGATACAAAATGACTTTACCCCTGTTGAAGATTTAAACTGGGATAGTAAGAAAGGAAGCCTATTCACTAAGAATAAAAAAAACAGCTCAGAACAGTTGTAGGAAGGCGATTTGTCAGACAAATAGTAGTGAAATTTTATGTATGCCACCTCACAAGAGCATAAGAGCTGGGAGGTAACAGACAAATGACCTGTCTAAGACAGGACAGCATTCTGTCTCCACAGGAACAAGCCAGATGCCCACGGATAGACAAGACATGAGCATAACGGCACCCTCCTGCTTGTGGTTGTCTACAGTAGGTCCCCTCTGCTTCAGCATGGGATTTGGCAGGTGAGCCCTGTTGTCAACCCAATGTGGTGATTCTCAGTGCTGCACCTGCTGCTGAACACTTCAGGCAGCAGCAATCTCAACCTTTTTGGTCTCCTGCCCAAGCTTGGAACCAGATGGCTGGGGCCAGGAAGCATTCCAAATGGCCAGGAAGCATTCCAAACAGCCCCCAACCCCTTTGTGCAGATGTGTGAGCTCCCCTTTGCGGCCCAAAGCAGGGTTGCCAAGTCAAGAGCTTTGGACTTCCAACACCTAGACAGACTGCTTGATGGCATAATTAAACATGGCAATTAAACACCAACTATAGTTGCTCACAGCAGGTTGTTCAAATTAAAAACCATAAACCTCCCAAATGAGACAAAAGGAAGAAGGGGAAGAGATGAGGTCTCTGGAGAGAATAAGGACCCACTCTAAAATACTCTGTAACAACAGGATCTATTGTTCGTTTTCAGAACAGTGTGCCTCACCCTGAGATTTCTCCCTCACCGCAACACTTGGGGAAGAGGGGCTACATCCTGAGGAGCAGACCCCAGCCCTAAGACCCATGAAGCCTTGGCCTGGAGAGAGAGGGAAGGGGCCACTCCGGGCTTCCCTCCTACTTGAGTTCCAGCCAGGGTGAATGGACATCTCAGAAGCAGCGATGCTAATGCTCCCCCAAACCTTCACTCCCACTGTGCTGCAAAACTGGTGAGTGGTAAAAACTACCAACTTTTGGAGAAAATGAGGCAGGGGATGGAAGGAGTTTGACAACATCGCAGCACTAGAAGCTGCGATGGTACTTGTGGTACCAGCAGCAGTATGGATCCTAACTCATGAGGACTGTGGAGTATCTGCTAGAACTACACCATTAATAATCCAGCCTTGCCCTCAACTCACTTCCTGGGAAGAAAAACAGGTTCAAAATTCTGATTTTGGGAGGTTTAGCCTCAAATTTTTAATTGACAGTCAAAGAAAGATTTATCAACAGATTTATGGTTACCCTATTGATGAGGGTCTTCTTCCTCCAAGCCACTCTATCATCAACCGCCCTGCTCAGGTCTTGCAGCTTCAGGGAGGTGGCTTCCTCGATTGAGTTTACCCATCCGGTCTTCCTCTTCTCCTACTGCCTTGTATCTTCCACCTATCATTTTTTCTAGTGAATCATGTCTTCTCATAATATGGCCAAAGTACAAGAGATTCAATCTAGTCATCTTGGCTTCAAGGCTTGACTTGCTGTAGGACACATTCATTTCCTTTTAGTAGTCCAGGGTATCTGAAGAACTCTCCTTTACCACCACATTTCAAAGGAGCTGATTTTCCTTCTATCAACTTTCACCACTGTCCAGCTTTCAAAACCATAACACAGAAATTGGAAATACCATTGTTATGAATCCCCAAAAGGCATTTTTTTTCAAACTAACAAACAAGCATGACGAAAGCATAAAACTGACACAAGTTTTCACCTCAGGCTTTTTCATGGGGTTTTAAGATGGCTTATGTGATGCCATCTGCAGGTCCTGACCTTTGTGGCTTTTAGTTGCACTAAAACCCTGAAGATTAGGAGGAAGTTCACAGAAAAAGAAGGGAGCAGGGGGGAGGCAGAGGGAAGAAAGGAAGATAAAAGCCATATCCTCTAAAAGGAATGCTGAGTTTAATAGGTCAAGAGTGGAACCTGCCTAACACAGTGACTATATCCAATCTATCATGTCTTCTGCCTCCTAATTAAGGGTAAAGGTACAGATAACACTATATGCAACTGAACCCATTAAAATCCAATTTCCTTAACAGTTGTTGTGTGCCTTCAAGTCATTTCTGACTTATGGTGGCAATAAGGTGAACCTATCATGGGTTTTCTGGGGCTGAGAGTCTATGATGTGGGTTTCCATGGCTGAGCTGGGAATCAAATTCTGGTCTCCATGGTTTTAATTCAATGCTCAAACTACTACATCATGCTGGCTCTCCTTAATGAGGCAGGGAAAAATGAATCTCAAGTTTTGCAAGGCAACCTTATCTATTTTATTTACTTGATTTACACCCTGTTTTTGTCTCAATTTGTTGTTGTTATTGTTGTACGCCTTCAGGTTTTCTCTGACTTATGACGACCCTAAGATGAACTATCAGATCTCTTGGCAAGATTTCTTCAGAAGGGGTTTGCCATCACCTTCCTTTTAGGCTGAGAGAATGTGACTTGCCCAAGGTCCCTCAGTGGGTTTCCACAGCCAAGTAGGGATTCACTCTGGTCTTCTAAACTCCTAGTTCAACACTCAAATGACTACACCATGCTGGCTCTCAAGCTTCCTCCCAATATAGTACCCAAAGTGACTTACAGTTTAAGTCAAAACAAAAGAGCTAGAACAATATATGGTACAAAAGTTTAAACAGTACTTAACAATTGATCCAATTAAAACACTAATTTAAATCACTTTCAAATACATTAAAAACATATTACATGTAGAAAACAGAACACACTTTACATATCCTTCTATACTAACCAGTTAAAGTCTAAATGCCTGTTTAAATAAGCCAGTCTTTGCCTCCTGGCGAAAAGGAGGTAGAGAGAAAGCCAACCAAGTCTCTCTGGGGAGGAAGTTCCATAACTTGGCAGTGTTTTCTGAGAAAGCTCTCTCTTATGTCCTCATCAAATGTGAGGCCTTTGAGGATGGTGGAAGAACCTAAAAGAAGCAACTCTCGCCACTGTGGCACTGCTTCTGGACTTTTTGAATGCCTGGGCAGGAAAATGGTGCCGGCAGTCCTTTAGTGCTTCCCTTCAAAGGAGCACTGAGAGAGTAAAGCAGGGGGGTCAGTACTTCTTTTAGATTGTCCCAGGACAGACTAAGCTCTCAACTTTCACACTCTACTCAGGGAAGGGGATGGTTCCTTTTTAGATAACAGTTAATACTGTACCTTAACTTTTATCCAAAAAAGAATCATCCCTTTCTCTGAGTAGAGTGGTGAAAAGCCTTTTTGAATGTCTGGATTTGAAAATGGTGGTGGCCAGAGCAGCTGGCCACTTGAGGCAGTGCTGGTGCTTCTCCTTCTCCATGGAATGACCCTCAAGTTATCCACAGGTCCTATCAAAATCTGTAATTTTGGCCCCCAAACCTGGCCTCAACTTACACATCAGGACAAATTATATGCAAGTATATAAAGTATTTTTTCAAGTTTTTTTAAAGACTAAGAATAAAGAATAGAATAACCACGAGCAATGGAACAAACTACTTTACTAAACATTGCAATGAGTAGCAGCAACAAATTACTTTTTAATAGGGGTGGGCCAACCGAATCCTTGAATTCTTGGCAAAGATTCGAGATTCATGAATCTGAATCCCCGCACCAAAATAAGCAAACCAAGGATTATTCCACCAACCGAATAGTTTGCTGGAGACCGGGATGCCTGAAAACCTGGGAGACCAGAATGTACAAGAGGAGATGGCAAGTAGGTGAGTTTTGCCTGTGGAGTAATAATGGCCTTTGCTAACAATTTCAGAAATTATATCTAATCTAATATATTCTAATATATCTAATATATTTATATTTAAATTTAATTCTAATATATTTAAATTGAACATTTCATATTTAAGTTCAGCACTATTTTCTGTGCTGAAAATCAATGGCATGTAGAAATGCTGGGGTCAGTCGGTCTGACACCTATCAGAAGTAGTGGGGCAGAGAGAAAGGTCATACAATCTAATCCACCAATTGCCACATGGAGGCCAGTGTACCTCCTTCCAGAAGACCAGTGCCTGGTTGTAAACCTATAGCTAGATTAGGATGAGAAGTCAAATGTCTGTCATGATTCCTCATGAGCCACATGACAAACCATATGTAGCAGAAAGGAAAAAATGTTTTTAAAAATTGGTGCCTCCAGAGACGGCCAAAGGTCTGATTGGCCAGCTGGCCCCAGGGCATGTGAAAATCATGGCATAAAAGCTGTGCACACACCAGAGGCTGCCTGTGCCCGGGGCTGCTGCCTGTGCCTGTTCGTGCTGCCATCCTCTGCAAGGGAATAATTTTCTATTCTTTTGATTTGAGACTGGAGGGTAGGGATTAGGAATTATTGAGACTGGACTAGAAACTTGACTTGAAAGTCCCTTGCAGGACTTGAGACTACACTTGAGGGTAGAGAATTGAGACTGGACTAGAGGCTGATTTTTTTTTAAGTGCCTTGTTGCAGGACTTGAGACTAGACTTGAGACTGCAGGGTGCAGAATTGAGACTGGACTAGAGGCTGGTGTTTTGTTTGTTTTTTAACTGCTTTCCTTGTTGCAGGACTTGAAACTGCAGGCTGCAGAACTGAGACTTGAGGCTTGACTTGAAATACTTTGCGGGACTTGAGACATGACTGGAAGGTACAATCCTCTTGAGATTTCAAGGACAGCTGAAAGATTCCTTTGTATAGCTCCCTTCCAAAGCTCTTTCATGCACAATTCTGGGATTTGTAGTTTTACAAGGTGTCACAGCCTTCTCTGCAAAAGTGTAGAAACTACAAACCCCAGGATGCCATAAGAAGCTATGCAAAGAAAATTCAGTTTTGACCTGGATTATCTCTGTACTGTAGTATGTGGCCCTGTTTACCCAGGCAGGAAAATGTGGGATTAATCCACATTTTCCTGCCTGTGTGGAAAAGGCCTTCATGTCATTTTCAATCTGGGGAGATCCTGAGGCAAAACTATGACAATTGTCCTGGCCAGATTTCTTCAGAGGGAGGTTTGCCTTTTGCCTAAGTTTTTGCTAAAGCTGAGAGAGTGTGTCTTGTTCAAGATTACCCTTGCCTTTTGTTTTGTTTTGCAATTGTTTTCGTAGGAGTGACAAACCTTCTTGTGCCTGTCACACAACCTGCAACAAGCATCAACCCAGGAGATGGCATCATCTCGAGCATCCTCCAACATCAGAGCGACTTCCAAATTACATGAAATGAGAATTATGCCCATTTCACTCTGTGTTCTGCAAATATATCCAGAGGGAAAGGCTCACATACTATTTCAGCCATTTGGAAACACATCAGAGCCCAACATTCAGCCCAATTTCAAGAACTGAAAAGTAGAAGTGCACCACCCACAGTGACTCTAGCTTCACCCTTAAGCCCTGCTGTGACTGTCAGAGCCGAGTCCACTTTGGCCAAAAGGTGATCCCAGAGATGTATGAAGAGGAAAAAAGAAATGTGGAGAATCTTTTAGAGAACACTGATGTTGTTGCAGTGACAACTGATATGTGGACCTCAACAAGTTGTGACAATTACCTCAGTTTGACAGTTCACTTCATAGATGACAACTTTGAGTACCATTACCTGTGCTTAGAATGTATTGCCTTTGCAGAGGTTTCCCATACAGCATCTGCAATAGAAACTTTCATCACCACCACTATGAAAGAATGGAATCTCTTGTACAAAGTTGTGTGTATCATGAGAGACAATGGGCCAAATACGGTTGCAGTTTTGGAACACAGTACCTTTGACCATTTGCTCTGCCTTGCAGTTAGTTGTCAGTTGCAGTTAGTTGTCAAAGATGACTTATTGAACAAGACTGACATTAAGGAGATCATGTCCACCTGCCGGAGTGTTGTGAGACATTTCAAGCACACCGTTAAAGCCATGAAAGTGGGACGAGCTTCTCAAGCCAAGTTAGGTGTGAAACCCCATTGGATGATACAAGATGAACCGACTAGACGGAATTCTCAGCATCGCACGCTCAGCTGTCTCATGAACAAAAGCAAGCTGTTTTACTATCTGCTTCAGAGTTGGATTTCCAGATTTGTATCTCACCACTTGACAGTGGGCCACTATAGAAGACGTGATACGACACCTAAATGTATTTGATAGAGTGACTTTTGTGACCAGTTCCAGTGAAGTGACTGTGAGAAGTAAAATATATTTTAGTTTCTGCAATATTATTAACAAGTATTACTAACATATGTATTGGCTTATAGATTATAACACATTTTAAATATATTTACACACATATACTTTAGTATGTGAGCTTTTGAAATACAATGGAGTCTAAAGAAGCATAAATTTTAGAAACTGGCAGCTTGGAGCCAGAGAAGACCTTGGAGCGAAAGGGAACCAGGCACATAGAGATAAGGATTCAATAGTGAGATGAATGTACTCCTTTTTGGGGAGGCACCCGCTTATGCAGACTAAAAAGCTGAAAGGGGTGACTAAGCTGATAAAGAAAAACAAAACGAGAATTTGACCTTGTTTAGCAAAAATGGGAGGTTAGAATCTGGTTGATGGGCATTTTGAAATAGCAAATGAGAGTTAAGAAAGCACAAGGTTAAAGCGTGATTATGTGCATGATCATATATGCTGTAAATATGGGGAAGGGAGCATGTAACTTCTTAGGCGATTCTGATAGGGTTGTAACTTTTGGGTCCTGCCCAAGGGGAGGGAAGCTGGCGTAGGGGATAAAATGTGTGTTGTTTTGTGGGAGGGTGTCCTTCTCTCTAGAGAACACCCGTGTTTGCAGAAACGTATTTTTTTTAAATAAATGCTTGATGCTTCAGCCGATCCTGTGTTAAATTGATTCATGAGTGTTAACAGCTATCTCCCACAGATGGGGGCCCGCCCGGGATCTTCATCCATCGGAGGCAACCTGTGTGTGTTGACAGAAGAGGGGGAGGCGCGCCCCGTCTCTCTTTTAGACGGTCCTATCTTCTGTCTTCTCCACAGCCCTTTGACTGGTTGTGCCCAGGGGCAGAGGATCGGATGAAGCATTAAGAATGAGAGAGTGTGTTTGAATGAGAGAGAGAGAGAGAGAGAGAGAGAGAGGACACACCGGAAGCGCTTTGGCCAGGAAACTCTGTATACAGACCAAAGGTAAGAAAATTGACTATTAAGTACTGCCTTTGGTGGCCGGGAATAGTGAAGTCAGAGGTGAGAGAGTGAGGCGTACCTAGGGTGCGGAGCGAGTGGCAGTCTTGATTTGTGCTTTTGGCTCTCCGTGAGGGGATCAGAGGCCAGACAGACGAAGCGTGTGGAATAAAGCATTGAGTGTGTGACCTCTGGGCGCTTCACTATGGGAAACTAGGACGTCCAAGAGAGAAAAAGAAGGGAGAGGTGAATGCCAAACTCCCTAGCATTCAGTCCAATAGTCCATAGGGACTGATGCTGGAGAAAAACAAGCTTGGCTATAGCAGAAATCAAATCAGCATGCTAATGAGAAAACAAACCTTTAGATCAGGGTTATGCTAAATGCTGGTAGAGAATAGTAAATCTCTACCCCTTAAAATCAAGGGAGGAGGAATTAAGATCAGAAAAGGAAAAGAGGAGGCTTGATCTTAAATACTGGGATCCTCTTGATTGCCTGCAGCCTCCCTTTCCCCCAGATTTGGATTCACCACCAGACAAACCTCAGGGGTTCCCACAGGCAAGGACAGGCAGGGAGACCCAGAATCAGACGCAGAGGAGGAGGAATCTTGAGGCAGCAGTGGTTAAACAAAAGCCTCAGGAGAAAAATAAAGATTTGTATCAGAAGTTAAGGAGGAAGTCGAGCAATGTAAGAAAGATAAAGAAAGTCCAAGTTGGAGAGTTAGAGGTTAAATTACAGAAGGCAGGATTTTTAAGTTTTCGCTCTCTGTATCTTGCAAGAAATCAGGCAAGGAGAGAGGTGTGTGTGGGAGAAGGAGGTAGAGTTTGCCTAAGCAGACGTACAATTTTTTTTAGTCTTGGGAAAGGAGGTGTGTAAGCGAAGGCTGGGGGCTTGCAGGGGCTTGCAAGAGTTATAGCCAGGCACTTTTAGGAGTGAGTGATTTATCACCCTCCTGCTTTTAGAGCTGGCCACAATTTTTTTATCCAGAAATGTTTTCAGGATGGAGAAGTTGGTCATTTAAAATCCCAAAAAGTAAAAAGGGAAATTTTGCCATGATGGAATAGGCTCAATTCTCTGGGAGATACGAAATTGGTGCAGTGCAAAGGAAAGTTATTGCAAGGAGAAAAGTCAGGTTTTTTGGAGGGTTTCTTATTTCAAAGGGAGAGCGGAGGCTAGGCAATGAGGAAAGGGAAGTGGTTGAGAGAGAGATTTCTAGAAATGGCTGTGAGAAGGGAAGGTAGAATGGAAAGTAGGAGAACAGGAATGTTTTCAGTGTGGGGAAAAAAAAACTGTAGCACATGACATCAAAGTAATACTAGAGGGGGAAAAAAACCCTTTGTAAAAGTCACTAGGATTATACTTAGCATTGAAAATAACAACAACAATAACAATAACAACAATAATTAGAAAGTAATTTATAAGAATGGAAACTAAAAGTATTGGATACAGTTGAGAATGGAAAATTGGCATATTCTCTAAAACCAAACAGAACCAAATTTGTCCAGAACTTTGAAAGAGAATGGAAAGGGGTAATGGATTAGGTAAAAAAGTATTTGTACAAAAATGGAGGATTAATAATAGAAAAGAGAGTAACAACTGAACTGGGGAAGAATAGTATAGAGAAGTGTGTCCAAGGGGAGAGATATATAAAACATGGTGTTGTATATCTCTTCTTTTTAAGCAGTCTAGTGAAAAATGGAGAGGCTGTCAATTTTGGGCTGATCTTCGGCTGATCTGTGCAACATTGGCTCTATTCATTCTGAGGTCTATGGTGAAAGTACAGGATGGGGTGTGTGTGGATCAATTGCTAAACAGGAAAAGGAGACCCTGGTACAGCAGCTGATGGGTCTTCAGTAGTTAAAATAATACTCCCATCATCCCCGTGAAAAAGCCAGATGGGACTCCAGCCAGTGATGAAAAACAAACAAAACAAAACTAAATTTTTGTATGCCAAACCTGTAGAAGACCTTGAAATCCCCAAACGGTCATCAGAAGAAGTGAAACAAGTTCAGGAATTAATTCATGTCCCAGTGTTGGCACTCCCCTCCCTGGATAAGCCCTTTCATTTGTTTGTTACAACGGATGCCGGGGGGCAGCCTTGGGAGCGTCAACTCAAACCAGAGGAGGGAGAAAACATCCAGTGGCTTACTTGTCTAAATTGCTGGATCTCAAGGCTGGCCCACATGCGTACAATCTGTAACAGCTAATGCAGTGTTAGTAGGAAAAGAAAAAAAAATAGGAAACTGACATTTGGAGGGGGAGAGCTTTGATAATAAGCACTCCACATTCAGCCACGACTATCTTAACACAAAGGGGTAAAATGGTAAACAGATCCAAGGATTTTTCTTTATATGTTTTTTTCTTAAATATGAGGCTATATTACTGAAGGAAAAACAAACAAACATGATTTGGTGCTAACTACAGACTCTTGTGTGAATCCAGCTGAATTTAGAGGAACAAACAGATCCTATCCATGATTGTTTAGACATCTTTGAATACCAAACAAAAATAAGGCTCAATTTGGGGGATTCTCCCCTTCCTAAGGGGGGATGGAATTGTTTATAGATGGAGCATACATATGCAGTAGTTGATGGAATCACACAAGAGGTCTTAGATGCTGAGGAACTACCAAACACAGGTCAACACAAGCACTAAAGCAGGCATTGCAAATTCTGAAAAATAAACGAGACAGCTCACAGGTTTCCCAATATGTTCTTGGAGAAGTGCACACGTTGAAAATAATAATAATAATAATTTTTTTGAAAGGAAAGGGGACTAATTAACAATAGAGGAAAAGAATTGGCACATGAGCAATTAATTATTCAAGTACTAGATGAACTATAATTTACTCTGGAGATATCTGTAGTTCATGTACTTGATGTGGATACTCTCCAAGGGCTATAAGGAACAAGCTGGCAGGTGGGGCTGCAAAAGGGGCAGATTTACAAGAGAAAATGCATATTAGGGTGTTGATACCTCACTCAAATGCCTTGGGGTCCCTATATTCATTCAAATAAGATAAAAGAAAAAGTAAAAAGAAAAAACTCAGGAGGGAAAGTGGGTTCTCCTGAGTGGGAGGCAATTAGTAATGAAGAACTGGCAGGGGAACTCTTGGCCACTTTACATCAGGAAAATCATTGGGGTACCCAGGCATTATGTGATACTTTGTTACAGCGTTATAGATGCATAGGAATATACACTGTTGCTAAACAAATTTGTGATAGATTTGTGACTTGTCAGCAAGTGAGCAGAAAGGAAATGCAAAAACATCACCCAGGAGGGAGGGAATGGGCACTCAGACCCTTCCAGAGTATGCAGATAGATTACACAAAAGTTCCCTGATACAGAGGTGGAAATACCTATTGGTTATAGTAGACTAACTAATGGGATAGGTGGAGGTTAAAGGGTTCAGGAGGTAGTACTCTATGGGCAATCATTTCTATTGAGAAAACATCCCATTGAAAGTATGCATGAGATTGTGGAAGCCAGTCCAAAAAGTTATGTGCAAAAACTGTACCAAGTTTTGTGTTCTCTACACAGGGCAGCTCTGCAGCAGGTCCCACTGTCCTTGTCCGAGACTCTACACAACTTCAAGCCTGGAGACCAGGCACTGATGCAAGCCTGGAAAAACAACAACCGCTGGAAGGCCTCAAGGACAACAGCTACTACACGGTGTTGTTAACTACACCAGCAGCGGTGAAACTACAAGTGGTAGAGCCATGGGTGTAACAGTAGAGTGAAGTTGCAGAACAGGGAGGCCATAGGCGAGGACTTTTGACACCATATCCAGATAACAAGTGGGAGGCTCGGAGAGGACCAGGTCATAAACTGACTTTGAGAGAGAAAGGAGGACTGAACTGTATAATTTTGCCTGAAGACTAATAAATGACTGGAGAAGTGGGACCGAAAATAAGTACTCATACAGCTGTTTATTAGCCAATTTCAGGGGATCCAAGGAGACCTCGAGTTGTTCCAGTGACTGTAAAAATTAGATCAGGTGGAAGAGAAGACAAAGTTGATTATGTATTAACAGAAGTGAATGCTGGAAATCCTTATCCTGACTTGAGAACACTGAGGTGGAGTTAAATGGAAGATAGTGATTTCATAATTTACTCAATCATAGTATTAGTAGTTATCTTAGTATGCATATCTGGGTTATGTCTGTTTGAGGACTTATGGAAATACACTCGGCTTTATCCTTTTATAGGGAAGCCAAAACAAAGGGTCCTAAATGTCTGATCCATACAACAAACTAGATGTATTGCACAGCATCCACATCCTTTCTTTTAAAAGTGGCTGGCAGAAATCTTTTTATTACATATGGGTTCTTATTTGTAACAGCACATTTCAGAGGTATCAGAAGGAGTCTGTAAAACCTTTAACACTTTCCTTTTTCCTGAGGGGAACTCATGAATTAACCATGGAGTTCCTATTCTGTATCATACAAGCCTTGAGTATTGGGATCCAAACACTTGAAGATAACACACTCATTAGGATGTCTCATGATATAAAGGACAAATTATCAGGAGAAGTTGCTGAGGGATGGGCATTGCCAGAATGCCCGGGGATTATGGTAAAGGACTTCTGCACATCCCCATTCCCTTGTCAGCTGAAAACTTTGCCTAGTTGGGGGGAGTACTGTAGGCCTGAACCATTTGCTCAGGTCTCAAAGTGTCTCTCACGTTCTTGGGTCAGAAATGGTAATAGAAAAACACATGGTGAAATAAAAATAATTTCAAAGAGAAAAGTATGTTGCAACAGTTTTAACAATGCAGAAACAAAAAAAAATTCTAATAAGAAAAGAGGAGGAAATTTGTGAGAAGTAAAATATATTTTAGTTTCTGCAATATTATTAACAAGTATTACTAACATATGTATTGGCTTATAGATTATAACACATTTTAAATATATTTACACACATATACTTTAGTATGTGAGCTTTTGAAACACAATGGAGTCTAAAGAAGCATAAATTTTAGAAACTGGCAGCTTGGAGCCAGAGAAGACCTTGGAGCGAAAGGGAACCAGGCACATAGAGATAAGGATTCAATAGTGAGATGAATGTACTCCTTTTTGGGGAGGCACCCGCTTATGCAGACTAAAAAGCTGAAAGGGGTGACTAAGCTGATAAAGAAAAACAAAACGAGAATTTGACCTTGTTTAGCAAAAATGGGAGGTTAGAATCTGGTTGATGGGCATTTTGAAATAGCAAATGAGAGTTAAGAAAGCACAAGGTTAAAGCGTGATTATGTGCATGATCATATATGCTGTAAATATGGGGAAGGGAGCATGTAACTTCTTAGGCGATTCTGATAGGGTTGTAACTTTTGGGTCCTGCCCAAGGGGAGGGAAGCTGGCGTAGGGGATAAAATGTGTGTTGTTTTGTGGGAGGGTGTCCTTCTCTCTAGAGAACACCCGTGTTTGCAGAAACGTATTTTTTTTAAATAAATGCTTGATGCTTCAGCCGATCCTGTGTTAAATTGATTCATGAGTGTTAACAGCTATCTCCCACAGTGACCATCTCAAAAATAATTCCTTTAATGAATAGCACCACTTTTACTCTCCAAAACTTCAAATCAATGTTAGGTTCCATCCAGGGTTTCCAAAATGACTTGCTGACATCTCTGAAGAGGCTCTGTCAGTCTGTGGAGACAGAAAAACTGTACACTCTTGGAAATCTCCTGGAACCCCGCTTCAAAGCCAGTGTCTTTTTGAACAAAGAACACTTTGATCAAGTGAAATCAACACTGGCTATGGAAATTTCTGATCTTCGTTTGCAAGCAGATGTCACTGAGCTGCAGTCATCACAAGAAAAGCAAAGAGACACCACTCCAGTGAAGTCAAGTGAATCAGAAGTAGTTCATAGCATGTGGAGTCACTATGCTCAATTGATGAGCCCATCTAGCAGCAGTGAGGACAGCTGCATTTGTCTCCTGAAGATGAAATCAATGCCTACTTGTCAGAACCACCGCTTCTGCCATTTGCGGACATCTTCAAGTACTGGAAGAACAACCAAAGATATCCTAATTTGTGGAAACTCCAAAAAGTTCCTAATCACACCAGCATCAACAGTAATGTCAGACTCTTCAGCACATCAGATGTCACAGCTGATAAAAAATGCAGTAGGCTAGACCCAGAGAGAGTTAGATAGAATGCTGGTGATTTTGAACAAAAATCTGCATTAAAGGTTTCAGCTAAGCTTTTTTGTTTGTTTACACTGCCCTGAAACAGTTCAGGCAGGAACTCTTATAAGTTTAAAAGTAACATGTTTTTGACTGTTCTTAATTTTGTGGAAAGAATCAAGACTCAGGACTTATGTACTTCATGTAGTAGATGAACATGCAGTAGATGAACATTTTAATAAGAAGTATACAGGTATGTTTTCCTGAAACTGAAAACTATTATTTAATTTGTTTTTCATTAAACAAAGATGTCAAATTCTGCTTCAAAAACACTTTTCAGTAGAAGTGCTTTCTTTCCCTTGCTTTTAAAATCCTTTTTTAAAAAAGGATTCAAAAGATTCAAGATTAGTGAGATTCGTGGATTCCCAGAACCTTCCAGGGATTCGGATTTAGATTCAGAAAATTCTGGATTTATCCCATCTGTACTTTTTAAACACTATGTTGAACATACGAAATCAAGTACTTTCTACGAGTAACTCTCCAACTCTGGGCTGCCCACATGATTTAGGACACTGCACAGAGCTCTGTCTTCAGGCTTTTACTCCGCAAAGGGAAAGAAGGTGCCAAGAAGACGACAAGGACAAAACAGAGGGATGGAGTGGGCCCTGCATGTTCCCTGCTCTCTCCCTCTGGTGATTCTAATTGTAGAAAAGCTTGGATGACAGTTTGGAAATCTTGCTTCTTTGGAATATAATACCCAGAGTACACCATGCTGGCTGGGGATTCTGAGAATTAGAACCACTGACTGTCACTACAAACAAATACACCATGAATTGAGCAAATATGACCATACTTGAGTTTTTAAATTAATTCTTTTTCTCTCATTTTTTCCAGTTCTGAAAGAAAGCAGGAAGAGCTGTGCTGGATAAGACCCAAGGACTACCTAGCACAGCATTCTACTCACACAGTGGCCAACCAGGTGTTTTTGGACAGGACTGCAATGGATAGGAGTGCAATGGTCTGACAGCTATGTTCCCCAACAAGTGGGACCCTCTGACACTATTTATAGTGCTATGTTGTTGTTGTGTGTCTTCAAGTCATTCTTTACTTACGGCAACCCTAAGATGAACCTATCATGGAATTTTCTGGAGCTGAGAGTGTATGATGCACCCAAGGTCACCCAGTGGGATTCCAAGGTTAAACAGGGAATCAAACCCTGGTTTCCAGGGTCCGTAGTCCAATACTCGGACCACTACATCATGCTCTATTCTATACTACTCCTCACTGTAGGGCATCAAACAGACAACAATAATAAAGTAATAACTAACAATTTATACTCTTTTCATAAAAATACAGAGCGCTGCTACCTGCAAAAAATATCTCCCTCTCACACACACATTAACAATAAGGAATGGTTGTTGCCATGTGAAGAATGTGATTAGGTGGTTTAACAGAAGAAAATGAACAAAGAATGAAAAATGCCTGCTCCCTTCACATACCCTGCCTCCTAGATCAGACTTCTAAACTGAAGAAAGCTTAGTGGGGAAGCTCAGAGAGGATTGGCTGTGGAGGTGATGACTGGAAGGACCAGGAGCTCAGCTCCAGCACCCAAACCAAAATTTTGGCTTAAGTAGATGCTTAGAGACACCTTGCTCCTTAATTCTAACTTAGGTTTGTTGCCTTTCCTCGGGTCATAGAATCACAGAATAATAGAGCTGGAAGCGACCACAGGGGCCACCCAGCTCAACCTCTTGCTATGCAGGAACACATATCAAACTACTCCCAATACATGGCCATCCAGACTCTGTTTAAAAACCTCCAAAGGAGACTCCACCACACTCGAAGGCAGCAGATTCCACTGCCAAACAGCTCTGAACATCAGGACATTCTTTCTGAGGTTTAGGTGAAATCTCTTTTCCTGTAATTTGAATCCACTGTTTCTTGTCCTAGTCTCTGAAGCAGTGGAAAACAAGCCCATGTGACATCCTTTTAAATATTTACACATGGCTATCACATCCCCTCTTATCAGGCGAAACATACCTAGCTCCCTAAGCCACTCCTCACAGGGCATGGCTTCCAGACCCTTCACCATTTTGGTCACCCTTCTCTGGCACATTCCAGCTTGTCAATATCTTTCTTGAAATGAGGTGCCCAGAACTGGACACAGTATTGCAGATGAGGTCTCACCAAAGTAGAATAGAGTGGTGCTATTAATTTCCTTGATCTAAAAAACATGCTTCTATTGATGCAACAAAAAATCTTTCTTGAATGCCACATCATGTTCTGACTCATGTTCTGCTTGAGGTCTACTAAGACTCCTAGATCCCTTTCACAAGTACTGTTGTCCAGCCAAGTGTCTCCCATCCTATATTTGTGCATTTCATTTTTTCTGCCTAGGTGTAGGGCTCCCATTTCCCTGTGTTGAAATTCATTTTGTTAGCTTTGGCCTAGCTCTCCAATCTGTTACGGTCATCTTGAATTTTGAGCCTCAGTGGTATTAGCAGTCCCTCCCAATGAATACCTGCAAATTTGATCAGCATGCTCTCTATTCCTTCATCAAGAAATGCTACATCCACAGCATTTCCTTCATCTACCAAGCCAATAACTCCATCACAAAAAGAGGTAAGATTAGTCTGGCATGACTTGTTTTCAAGAAGCCCTTTCAGTGATCACAGCATTGCTCTTTAAGTAATTACAAACTGTCTAATGATCTGCTCTAGAACAGGTTACTAGTTTGCATCTGGCTTCAAGAGGTCCATGTTGATTTTAGAAAGCAGATGCAGGAGAGAACAATTTTAAAGTTACGTAAGTTTCCTGCTATAAGATGCAGCTGTCACCCCTAAACTTTTAATCCTACTGTTCATGAATGTTTCTATATTGTATTTTTTAAATTTATTAGTTATATTCATATTCTGCCGTTCTTCTAATGATTTTCTTCTTCTTACACTATCCTCCTAACAATCTGAGAAGTAGAATAGGAGGTATGTGTATGTCTTTGTGTGTGTGGACACACACGCAAAAGAGAAAAGCGGGGAAGGAAGAGAAAGAGGGAATCCTGCTGTTGTTGCTGTGTGTTTCATATTGTTTCTGGCTTACGGTGACCCTAAGGCAAATATTTCATGGTTTTTTTCTTGGCAAGATTTGTTCAGAAAGGGGTTACCTTTGCCTTCCCTGAGGCTGAGAGAGTGTAACCTACCTACGGCCACCCAGCAGGTTTCCATGTCTGAGCGGGGATTCAAACCCTGGTCTCTAGAACTGTAGTCAAACACCCAAACCTCTATACACACTGGTTCCTGATTCAGATTTGGATCTTTCAAATATTAGTCTAACACAAGAGTTGCCAGAGTGGTGACTGGAAATGGCTCCTGTACCTTTACTGGATGTGTAGAACAGCGGTGGTCCCTGGACTGTTGCCAATTCATTGACTGGTCATCCCTGGAGAGGTTCCAGGAAAGGAAGAAATAATTGTAGTCAGCTGACACAAATATGGTGCCAGTCTCTGGCACGTTGGAAAAAGGCAGTTGTCTCTCCACCACATCAGACAGCTTGAGAAGCCATTTTGTAGAAGGATTTTCAGGACGTGTTCCTTGTCATGTAACCAAGTAACAAACAGCACCTGCTGAAATTCATTCTTCTATGCAACCGTTAAAGATACCAGTTTGCACTTTGGAAACCCAAGTCTAACATGCTACACGCCCCCCCATGGACTCTGGAATGGATGGGCTACCAGGGACTGAGCCATCCAGGAATGATCAGGCACCAGGGATCAGCGTCACCAAGACTCCTGGGTAGTTGAGTCTATGAAGGAACTACCAACCAGAAGTGTCCTAGTTCATAGTCATCTTTGCATTTGCTTAATAGGGCCTGATTTATTTTCCCCTTTCCTTAATCTATTAATTTTGTGCCTTAAAAGAATCCTATTTATTATTTTGTCATTGTCCTCATTCTATTCACATTGTAAACCCATTTTAGTTGGTAATAAGACTGATAATGACAACGATGATAATAATAAGAACAAAAACAGATTGTTTCCTGTATTCTTACCATCTTGTAAAAATCAATCTTGTAAAAATCAAAACCTCTGGGGTTAGTAGCAGCATTCTTCTGAATTATTGGGTTGCAGAGAAACTCAAGTGAGAACTGACTGATGCCTTCCCATCCTGTTTGTGGGCTTCCCCAAGGCATCTATCTGGCTGCCAAGAGTGAGATTGTGAGACATATGGTCTTTCAGTCTGATCCTACAGTACTCCTCCTATAGGATGAAATTCTCAGTCCATGTATGTGTGTGTAACTTTAAACATAGACAAAAGGTGATAGAGAAAGTCAAATATATCACTAAAGTTGTATAAAGAGAATCAAACCAAGGTCATTTGTTTGAAACAATTAAGTCAATAGTAAATACATTCAATGAGCAACTAAACACATAGAATAATTGCATCTTAGTGTTGGAAAGAACTACAAGGGCTATCTAGTGCACCCCCCTGCCAGGCAGGAATATACATGTACAGCACTCCTGAAAGATGCCCATCAACTTCTATTTAAAGACTTCCAAAGAGAGTCCATCACACTCCAAAGCAATCTATTCCATTGTTGAACAGTTTTTACAGTTAAAAAGTTATTCTTAATCTTTAGGTTGAATATCTTGCATACATATGTACACATCCAATGTGGAACCTGCTGCATGATACTGAGTACGTGTATCTTGACAGCCAGCTACACCATCACCATGTTTACCTCTACTGTTTACCTCTTCTTAAATTGTCCCACTGCAGACAGGGTGGGAAAACTGGATGCTGAAACGCTTCCTACAAATAGGAGCCAAATATGTAAAGAGAAGAAATGCTGTGATTACCAAGAGTCAGTATAGGTTTCTCAAAATGAAGTCATGTCAGACTAATTTTATCTCTCTCTCTCTTTTTTTCTCCACAGTTAGCAGCTTCACAGATCAATGCTATGGATGTAGTATACCTAGACTTCAGTAAGGCTTCAGATAAGGTCCACTACGATATTATTGCTAACAAGTTAACAAAATTTGAGCTAGACACTGCTATTGTTTTGAAATTGATTGACAGACTGAGCTCCAAGAGCGCTCACCAATGGTTCCTCTTCATCCTGGAAGTGGAGTGCTCAGGGATCTGTCTTGTACCTGGTGTTGTCCAACATCTTTATAAATGACTTGGATTATGGAATAGAGGACATGTTTATCAAATTTGCAAGTGACACCAATTTAGGAGTGGTACTCACTATCCCAGAGGACAGGATCAGGATTAAAATGATCTTAACAAATTGGAGACTTAAGTCAAACTTACAAGATGAATTTCAATTGGGAATAATTGTAAGACCACTTTGGCAGGAAAAATAAAATACACAAATACAGGATAGGTAACACCCAGTTTGACAGCAGTACATGTGAAAATTAGCTAGTGTCTTGGTAGATCAGAAACTAAACATGCATCAAGAAATGTGATGTAGGGACCAAAAAAGCCAGTGCGGTTCTAGGTTGCACCAATAGCGACATAAAGTTCAGATCAGGGAAGTATTAGTGCCATTCTATTCTGCTTTGGTCAGCCCTCACGTGGAATATTGTGTCTAGTTCTGGGTACCACACTCCTAGAAGGACATCGACAAACCAGTATGTGTCCAGAGGAGGGTAACCAAAATAATCAAAGGTCTGGAAAGCAAGCCTTAGGAATGTCTTAGGGAGCTTGCTATGTTTAGCTTGGAGAAGAGAGCCATCTTGAAACATGTGAAGGGATGTTACACCAAAGATGGAGCAAGCTCGTTTTCTGCTGTTTCAGAGCCCAGTAGACAAACAAATTGATTCAAACTACAAGGAAAGAGAGTCACTTAAATAATAGGAGAAATTTGACTTTTAAAAGCTGTTCATCAATGGAATGGACTGCCTCAGAGGCAGCCTGCACGGTAGGGTGTTGGACTACACAGCCCTTGCCATCTCTCCAACTCTATGATTCCAAGGGATGAAATCTAGATTTCCTTCCCAAATGCTCCTTTTTCTTAAGGAAAGGCTTTCTTTTCAGCATGGATGAGAATTCATCCCTTGCACTGCATAGTTTAGCTCTGAGGTTTCAGCAAGGGCCAATGGTTCATGAATAAATCCATCTAAAACTAACAAATGTTCTTCCAAGGCACTTGTTCTCTTTCTGGATCACAAGGGATAGGAACTTTGAACAAACTTCAAACTCTTTACAAGCACACTACAGCAAGAAATTTGTTTTAAAACAAAAATTGGCTTACCATCTTGGTTACCCCATTCCCAGTCGGGGCCCCGAACCACTTTTGCACCCTGAAAAGTTCCCTTTAATGTGATGCGTGACAAGTTCTGTCGTGGACTCACGGTGACTCTGTAAAGGGGAAAAGCCACACCATTTATTCAGCCACTCACAAAAACTGGTACCTGAAGGATATATGTTGATTTGAGCTTTGGATAGCTATTCAAAGGGATAATTACTTTCTTTCAAATTCCTTCAATTAAAAATTATTGTTTCTCTTTTAGTAATGCCAGATGCCTTTAGTAACACCAGATGATTTTGGTTAAGCACTGTCAGACCAAGATTATGGAACAGAACTTGGAATGAAAGTCATTTTAATTAGTTTTGGTGTTTTTAATTGTTTTTTGTGGCTTTTAAAAAAATATTTCCAGTCTTTCTTCCAATATGCGACTGTCCCAAGGCAGCTTACAATATAAGTTAAAACAAACTACAGCTGAAACAAAGCATAATGCAAAGTTTTTAAAAATTAAATAAACAGTGAAATTAAGAACATTAATTTACAACAGTTTAAAAAGTAGTTAAAACATAACAAGGAGGAGGATAATCGGCAGCATGACACACACAGCTACATGAAACCTTCTGGGCAATGATGACCTAATGAAGTCACACTTCAGAAACACCATAGCAGGTGGGAAGGACAGGTTGTTTACCTGTAACTGTGGTTCTTTGAGTGGTCATCTGTGCCCTCAAACAATTGGGTCTTGTGCCTGCGCAGAGATGACCACCACAAACTTCCAGAGCTGAGTAGCTTGGTGGGAGCCCTTCCTCGCCCCCCCCCACGTATCACACATGCCTAAGATTGCCACGCTTCTCCCTCTTCAGTTTCGAAGTCTGCCAAACAGGGACCTGGAAGAGGGAAGGTAGGGGAGATTTGTGTGAGGACACAGATGGCCACTTGAAGAATCACAGTTACAGGTAAGCAACCTGTCCTTCCTTGTGGTCTCTGTACCTCACACAACTGAGTGATTAACAAGCTTACTGTAGGATGGAGGGACAGATCACTGTATGATACAGGAAAGTACAGTCTTTCCGAAGCTTGCGTCTCTCCGAGCTCTGCAGTGCAGTCTACAGTGCTGGATAAGGGTCGATGGTTGCAATCATGTTGCAATCTTGCAAAGGTCCTGAAGGGAGAAACCCAGAAGGGTAGTGGCTGATGATGAAACAGCCCTGATGGAGGTAGAAAAAATAACGTGCTAGCTCATAGGCAATAGGAATAGTTTTAACAACACATTTGGAGAGTCTCTGTGCTGAGACCTTATTTCCTTTGCAGGGTCCACCATAGCAAAGTAAGAGACTGTTGGAGCAGTGGAAGCATGTAGTTTTGTACTTGTAGAACGCCACAGCCCTTTGAATACCCAAAGAGTAAAGAGACATTTGAGGGGTGTAAATTGAAAATAATATCCTGGGAAAGGTGAAACTTGGAGGCCACCTTGAGGATGAAGGAGATGTCCGGACAGAGGACAACTTTATCCCTGTGGAAGACCAGGAAGGGCTCGTCACCATGAAGTTCAGCCAGTTACCGGAGCAATAGGCCAAGGTAATGGCAACAAGAAATAAAGTTTTCAGGGTTAGAAGATGCTCATAAACTGTCACCAGGGGTTTGAATGGGTGTCATAACAACTAGGAGAGAACCAGTGACAGGGACCATGGTAAGGAAGGCATTGTCATGGGGGGTAAAGGTGAATGAGACCTTTGAGAAATTTCTTCACTACCAGATCTGTGAAAAGGGTCCAGAAGAACCATCACTAGGTTGGTGAGCGATGATTGCAGTGAGGTAAACTTTTAAGGAAGAGAAAGAGAGGACATGGTTCTTTAGGGAGAGGTGAAAATGGAGAACAGTAGAGGTAAGTGCAGGAAATGACGCCTTGAAATGTACAGCTGTGAAGTCACAGAATTTTCTCCACTTGTAACAGTAATTTCTCTTGATGGAGTCTTTACGGGATGTGTGAAAGACAGCCCGAAGAGTTGATGAATTCAAGGGGTCCTCCTCCACATGGTCAGTTGGAGAAGGTGGGTGTCCAGATGGAAGATTCGACCCCCAGGGTGAGATAGGAGTAGGAAGCTGTAGAAGTGGGATACAGTGGCTGCGGGCAACAGCCAAGAGAGGGCCAAACCATGGTTGCCTGGGCCAGAATGGGGCTATTAAGATGGCATTCGACTGGTCCTTGGTTAACTTGGCAATGACCCTGTTGAGTAGAAGGAAGAGTGGGAATAGGTACAGGAGGGCATCCCATCCACTAGAAGAGAAAGGATCCCCTAGCGATCCCCTGAAGACCCCTGCCCTGGAGCTGAACTTGCAGCATTTCTTGTTGAGTTGTGAGGCAAAAAGGTCTATTTGAGGTGATCTCTATTTTGTGATGGAGCGATAGACCATCTGAGCAAGGGATCATTTGTGATGGAGATCCCTGGCACGGTTGAGGTCATCTGCAAGAACACTGTTGGCATCAGCAATGTGGATGGCTAATGGGTGAACAGATCTGTGTATACACCAGTTCCAAAGGCAGAAGGTGAGGTCGAGGGCTGACAACAGCGTCCCGCCCTAGTGACTGATGTAACAGTTGGCCATGGTATTGTTGGATACAACCTGGACAATAGTACCTGACAGAAGCCTGTTGAAGGACTTGAGCATCTTGAGGATTGTGAGAAGTTCTAATAATATGCTTTATTAGTTTAGCAAATATAAAAATGAAAAAAAAAGGGGGGGGGAGAAAAGAAAAAGCACACAAAAAGAAAAAAGACAATAGACACCAAAACACCCACGCACCCACCCAAAAATATTTACAATAACAATAATAATAATAATAACAACAACAACATTAACATTAACATACACCAAAGTATTATAAGAAATGATATACAAAGAAAAACATACATATCTTGAGTCCCAATCTTATTTATGAATATATAATATCCTTTGGGACACATTAAGATTGTAACAAGAAAAAAGGAAAAAAAAACACTTAGAAGAATACTAACAAATAACATTTAAGTTCCTTCCTGGCTTCTTTGTCAGTTGATTTTAAGTCCAGTTTTAATTCCACACCTCATCCTAATACAAATACAAATAAAAATTATACATAAATATGAATATTTTAAACATAGTTACCATAACTACATTTTCCTCTCCTTACTATCCAGTTAAATCAACTTTATATTTTACGTGTCAAAACCACTAACCATTAAATCTCCTTTTTAATTTCTCACATGGTCCATGAAAGGTTTCCATATCCTTAAAAAAGGTTCAATCAAATTCTTCCTCAATAGTACTGTTAACTTATCCATTTCTGCAAACTCCATTAATTTATTTAGCCATTCACTCACTCTCAGAACTCCCTTACTTTTCCAGTATTTCGCACATGTAATCCTAGCTGCCATCACCATATACCTTATCAGATTTCTATGATATTTTTCCCTATTATCCATTTTACCTATTATATTGAGAAGAAAAAGTTCTGGTCTGCATACAATTTCAATCTTTAAATTTTTTTGAATATATTTACAAATTGTTAGCCAAAATTTCTTCGCCTTTCGGCATTACCACCACATGTGATAGAAGGAGTTCTCATGATTGCATTTCCAACAGTGATTATTCTTTTTTTCATACATTTTGACTACTTTACGAGGGGTTAGATACCACTTATATATCATTTTATAGAGATTTTCTTTAAGATCATTACACCTAGTAAATTTCAATCCTTTCCACCAAACTTCTTCCCATTGGTCTAGTTCTATATTATACCCTATACGTTGAGCCCAATAATTCATGCTTTCTTTTATTAGCTCCTCCTCTGTATTCATTTTTAGTAATATCTTATATATTTTTGAAATTAAGTGAGATTCTTCTGTGCATAATATTTTTTCAAACTCATTTTTAGAGCTCTCAAAACCATATTTTTTGTTATCCTCTTTAAATTTTCTCTCTTAATTGATAATAGGTTAACCATTGTAATTTCTATACTTCCATTTCAAAACTATGTATATCTTTAATATACCAGCTGCCTCCACTCTCTTTTAACATGCCATGGCATTGTTGGATACAACCTGGACAACAGTGCCTGACAGAAGCCTGTCGAAGGACTTGAGCACCTTGAGGACTGCGAGAAGTTCTAAGGCACCGATGTGGAGGGTCCATTTGTAGGGTAACTAGTGACCATGGATGGTCAGGTTCCTTGTAATGGGCACCCCAACCCATCAGGAAGCATGCATGGTATGTGCAGTGGTAGGCTGATGTGGGGCAAAGGGAATGCTTCAGCTGAGATTGGTGACAGAAGTCCACCAGAGGAGAGAAATCTTGAAGTGCCTGAGGAGGACAAGTTTCTTGGATTGGCTGTTGTGCAGGGGATTGAAATATCTGAGGAACCACACCTGTAATTGGTGAAACATAACACGAGCGTTAGGTGTCACCGTTGTGGACACAGCCTTGAGGCTTAGGAGGCTTTGTATGTGGTGAGCTGACGTCTGTGAGTGGTGAATGGTGTGGAGAGCAGCACTGCAAAGGATTCGGGCCTGTTTCTTTGGGAGGTATGCTCTGCCTCAGATGGAATTGAGGATGGCCCCTATAAGGTCTATTTGACAGGTAGGGGAGAGGATTGACTCCTTGGGGTTGATCTGAAGGCCCAGACAGTAGAAGAGAGAAAGGGTATGATGTAGGTCGTGGAAGAGCTTGGTTCTGCAGGATGCTACCAACAACTAGTCATCGAGACGGGGGTAAAGAATGATCCTCTTAGGTGGGCAACCACTACTGCCATACCCTTGAATACCCTTGGGGCAGTGGCCAGGCACAGCATTGAAACATGATGTTGCTGATTGCGAAGCAAAGAAATTTCCTGTGTTGGAGGTGGACGGTGATGTGGGAGTACACATTGTGGAGACTGATGGAGGCAAACCAGTCTCCATAATGGAGAAAGTGTAGAATGGAGGCGAGAGTAGTCATTTTGAATTTGCATGGAAGATTGTAGCTGTTTACCCCTCCAAGATTGGGTGTAGACTGCTGTCTGAGTTGGGGACAGTGAAATACCAGGAGAAGTAGCTGGTCCTCATGGATCTGGAAGGGAGTTGCTTGATGGCACCCTTTTGAAGTAGACTGTGCATCTCATCCAAAAAGGTAGGATGTGGGCGAATAAATCAGAATATACCGATGGGAGGGATGTCAGCAAACTTGACAGAGTTGCCTAGATGAATGTTGGTGGTGTAGTTGGGCACTTGAGGAGTGTTGGTGATATCTACAACGGGAGCTGTGAAAGCTGGAAGTGGTAGCAACCTGTGATGGAAGTAAAAAATGAGAATTAGCAGGAGAACTTTTTTGTTGACTGGGGTTGGTGGGGTTTGAAAGTACTTCAGGAGGAGGTTAGCTGGAATGAGGATGTGCAGGATGAACAAGGAGAAGATTTGGAGCAGTAGGAAGAGGAAGGACGCCACCAGAAAGAGTGGTAAGAACTGGTGGGGGGGGCTGTCATTCTTGCAAGACATCTTCCTTGTTGTAACCCTGGCCTTAGAGATATGCTCCTTGAAGCCATCTGTGGAGCTGTGGAAGAGACCCCAGCCATTGAAAGGGAGGTCTTTGATTCTCTTTCATGTGTCCTCTGTAAGGCCTGCTGATCTGAGCCATGCAAAATTGCATAAGGCCACTGCTCCCACCATCACCTTAGCTGTGCACGCAAAAGAGTGGCAAGAAGACTGGATCTGTTCAGCAGTCAATGCCTGGAGATGGAGGAGAGGGGTCCGGTAGTCCTTCAGGAAGTTTGCACTGACACTGGAAACCTGGTCCCAGAGATTTTTCTCATATGCTGTCATGCAGGCTTCCACAATACCCTAACTAACAAGGCTGTGGCCGAACAGAAGTGGTGACCAAAGCTCTATTTGGAGGAGTTGTTACCCTGATCTTTGGGGGTCCCTGGAGGGGTGCCCAAATAACCAAACACAACAACTTTGGGGAAAATTAGCTGGAGCACTCATTAAAGCTAGCGAGAGGCAGGGTAACTTAGCAGGATCTTGCAACCCAGCGTCTATGGGGTCAGGTCAGTCAAGCAGTCAGACGGTTTTAAAACAGCAACAATGACGTTTTATTAAGCACAGACAAATATTAAAGACAACACAGTCACACAGCTAACTAAAGAATTGGAAATAGGGCTTTTCGGAGGGAAATGGGTGATACGACACCTGTCTCGTAGTCCTGGAGAGGTATGAAGATAAGAGTTCGTTGGGGTGCAGGGAAGAAGCTCAGCTCAGTTCGCTGAAGGGAGCTCACCAGACAAAGCGGCGGCAAGGCGGGATGGAAGTCAGGAGCGATCCGAGGATGGTCTCAGAATCGGGGGCTTTTATAGGGTGAATTGTGACTGCAGGCCATACCTTACTCGGTGAGAACAATGCGATTTAGGAGCGGGACAAAGCTTTGGAAAGGTCAGAGTTTAGCATGATTGGCTTAGGGTCGAATTAACAATAGTGTAGCCAGTATGCAAATGCGAAGCACTTAGTACAGCTTTGTGAGGCTACCTGCTCGGGGCCGGGAGCCTTTGTTAGTATCGCGCATAAGCAACGAGGTGTTTGCCGGAGAGGTCCCTGAAGTGATGAACCGGCTCTGTCTGGCCTGCTTGGGTGGAAAATGGAATGTCCAGCAATTGTCGGCCGCACCTGTTTACGTGCTTGTCCAGAGGCCTCGCAAACGCATGGAGTGGAGTGGCAGAGGAAAGCCAAATGGTTTGATATCAAAGCGATATCAGGTGCTATCTCCGGGTAGGCCTGGACCACAGTAACCAACTGGAGTGGAATTCCTTGACTCCTTTCATTTGTGATGCCTCCATGATAAGGGAATTCGGAGATGAGTGAGAGAAGAGGCAGGCTACCTCTGTACGTTGGATTTTGTAAAGATGTTCCAGGTGTCCTGGTGTTGGTGGTTGGAGAGAAGCCAGTTGAGCCGTTGCTTGTTTCATGACCTTCTGTAATGTGGAAAGAAAGGGGATGGTTTCAGGTATTACAGCTTGGGAAGACTGGGTCCTGGGTGGCTGGAGGAGGAGGAGAAGGAGAGACGTCCAGGCTGACGGTCTTAGCCATACAGAGGACAATGTCAGAAAAATTGCAGACATCCTCAGGACGAGTGCCAGGAGTCGAACCCCAGGCAGCCAAAGAAGGGGGTGGCATGGATGGGAGAGGAGAGTTGGCAGAATTCTCAAAATCATCCTCTGGATCCAAAGTGTGATGAAGTTCAGGATGAGGGTCTTGGGTTGGGGGGATTGGGGGTGGTATCCTGGAAGGACAAGGATGAAAGATAGAAGTGGTAAGTACTGTAGCTGTTGGTAGCAATGACAAGGCAGCCCAAAGTAGGGAAGGAGGAGGGTGGGAAAGCGTCACCATTGTTCAGGGTGGTGGTGATACTGGGACAGGATGAAAGTGAAGCAAGGTACCCAGAGGAGGTAGTGGAGGTGGAGCCAGGGAATGAGAATGGGCAGGATCAAAGGGTGGTACCGGTGGAGGAACAGTACACACCACAGCAAGTTGTCAGTGGCAGTCTCAAGACTGGGAGTGATGTGATAGATGGGATGGAGACCTGGAGTTGAAGGATCAGTACCAATGAGGTGTCCTAGATTGGGCGAAGTGGTACGATCATGATAGATATTGAGTTCGATGGAAATGGTATTGATGAGATGATAAGCAAGATCAGGACCAAGAATGGTATTGATGAGAAGTTTGTTCATGGTAGACTGGGGAGTGGGATTGAGGCTGGTCCTCTTAGACATATTCCTCTTAGTATCGATTGTGATGAGCAGCCGACAGACAAAGAAAGTCCTCCTGTAAATGGTGAAGAGAGGGCTCTCGGGAGGGACAGTGGTTCAGAGTTGGATGAAGTCAAGGACGATCCCAAGGGTCTGGCTGTCAAGAGCGGTGAGGATGCACTGAGTCCCACTGGAAGACAGGAGAGTTGTCTGAAGAGGATGGTACAGGCTGGAAAGGTACCAAGGATGGTGCCAAAACTTGGGCAGACATTAAAGTGTGGATAAGTGGTACCAAGGTAGGAACCTCCTGCGGTACTGAAGATGATGTGGTGGATGTGGAGGTCACTGCCAGTGTCGATGATGGATCTGATGTTGATGGCAGATCCTTTTTCTTCTTCTTCTTCTTGGCCTTTGAATGGATGGAGATGGAGAGAACATGCTTCCGTTTAGCAGGTTTCTCCTTCAGGATGGCAGTGGAAGAAGTAGATCTTTCCTGCAGTGGTGGAGATGGAGCAGGATGTTACTGCAGTTCAGGCCTACCCGGAGATAGCACTTAGATATCAAACCATTTGGCCTTCTTCTGCCACCCTGCTCCACATGTTTGCGAGGCCTCCGGACAAGCACGTAAACAGGCGCAGCCAATAATTGCTGGACATTCCATTCTCCACCTAGGCAGGCCAAACAGAGTCGATTCGTCGATTCAGGGACCTCTCCGGCAAACACCCTTTTGTTTATGTGTGATACTAACAAAGGCCCAGAGCAGCTAACCTTACAAAGCTGTACTAAGCGTTCCGTATTTGCATACTGGCTACACTGTTGTTGATTCGGCTTTAAGCCAATCAGGCTAAACTCTGACCTTTCCAAAGCTTTGTCCCGTTCCAAACTCGCATTGTTCTCACCGAGTAAGGTATGGCCTGCAGTCACAATTCACCCTATAAAAGCCCCCGATTCCGAGACCTTCCTCGGATCGCTCCTGAGTTCCATCCAGCCTTGCCACCGCTCCACTTGGCGAGCCGTCCCATCAGTTCCAGTAACTGAGCCCGCTCAACCCAGGATCACTCCCGAATTCCAGACCGCCTTGCTGCCGCTTTGGGAGCAGCACCAGTGAGAAGAGCAGGGGAGGAGCCAAGATGGCAACGAGGCAGCTGCTGCTGTAAAGAGCTCCTCTGAAGGTTTATCCCTTTGTTATCCTTTTGTTGCCTTTTTACATAGTTTATTGTTTTGGATGGGACAGAGGGAGTAGACACAGATAAGCAAACCAGCCTGTTGACCAGTCACAAAACACAACTGACTGAACTTATTTGGGGAACTTCACTCCCCCGGCTGGAACAAAGCTGGTGTTGTATGGTTTTATTATCTCAGCCATACTTCAGAGACTTTGTAATTGACCACAGACATAAACAACTAGACCTACTTGACTGAAGAAACACCAGGCAGATTTTGCAGCTCCATTTCCTATGTAGAAAGAAGCAGGGAGTGGCTCTGAGTTGCTTGGAAGAATTAGGTGTCTGAATTGAAAGCTGGAGTTTTTGCATTTGAGTAGAGAGTGGAAGTTTGAACTGATAATCCAATGGGAAATAAACGCCAGAGATCTAGCCCATGTCATCCTTTGGCTAAAGCAGTGAAGCAGTTGAAGATTGATGAACTCCTAACAGCTAACTGTCCTGTGAGTAATTTGCCTATTTCATCTACCGTTACTCTAAATAACAGGTTTGCTGCATTGAGTAATGAAAACCCTGAGTTAATTCAGGAGAACTGTGATTCCTCAGTCATTCTTACACCTCTTAACTCAGAATATGATTTGAATTTCCCAAAGAACTGCAACCCTAATTGTTTAGCTGAACATTGTCTGTTAACTGTTCACACGGTGACAGCAATATTTGAAAGTTTGCAAACGGTTTGTAACAAAATGAATGCCGTGGAATGTGCACTAGGGGAACTTACAAGGACTCTATCTCAACCTAAGAGCATTTCCCAGGTAGAGAGTAATATGGGAGAGAAGGCTAGTAGATTCAAGGGTGATACTGAATTGCAGAACATCTTGCAACTACAATCAGTTTCTCAATTGAAGGAAAAACCTTGCAGCTCAAGGATCTTCCAGCCCATTCAGGTTATTCTACAAATTATTCCGATTAAAATTAACAGAGCGAGATGGGATTCACACAGAGCAGTAAAGACCTCTTTAAGACAATTGTTAAATATAGAACCTCAGAAGTTAGACTTGAAGGAAATTCACTGGTTGCCAGATGCAAGTGGTCAAAAAAGAGTACATCTCACTTTTGAGCATGCTGTGATCCCACTCATGTTATTTAAAATGAAGACTTTCTTGGCTAATTTCCAGATTTCTCCTACAAGTCTTCTTAGAAACAACTCTTCAACCCTTGTTTCATAGAAGGATAGTATCACAGGCCCCTGAAAACACTTCTCAGAAAGTCAACAAGATAGATCTAAAAGCAAAGCATGGAACAAATGGCAATATGACAGTAGACACACAAACAAATAAAAAACCAATGCTTCATCATGCATCAGAATATAGAGATAACCACTCTAACAGCAATGGTACTTTAACTCCCCAGATTGAATTTAATACCCAATGGGAGGAGGTTAGAACAAACTTGACTTCCCTATATGACAAAACTGAACCACTGATAGACTATCTTGAGAAGGACAACATCATTTCTCAGGATAAAGGAGATTCTCTCACTCCAGACTCAACAGCAAGCAAAAATGTTCAGTTAGTAGAAAATTTAAACCAGCTGATGGAATGTCAACAAGGAAATTTAATCTGTTTGGACCCAGAAAACACTGAAGACACTGAAGGCTGTCTTAAACAAGATCTACAAATTGCAGAAGCACAAACTGTATCCAAACCCCTGACAACACTGGGTCTTGAGCAGGACTTGGCATGTCATTCCTTACCTTCAAATATTACTTCTCAATCTGTCTCATTTCAACAGAATGCAATATACTCTGCTCCCACTCAACAACTTTTTACTACGCCCAATGGTATATCTACTAGAATGGACAGGGTGGAGGATACTCAGATACCTATATCACCTTTGGTGCTAACGGATTGACTCACAGATTCTCATGAATATATTTCTGTACTGTCATGGAACATTGCAGGATGGAATGCCAAATGCAGGGATTCCTCTTTTGTGGAGTATCTCTCAAAGTTTGATATTTTAATGCTGCAAGAAACTTGGGCTTCAGAGGCAATAGAAGTAAATGGTTTTATTGCATATCAGTTATTTGCCACACCTAGTAAAAAGAAGGGTAGATCAAAGGGTGGCTTACTTACACTTATTTCAACTAAACTTTGTATGACATTGAGTAAGCTTTCTACTTATGATCAATATGCAACAGCAGTGATGGTAAAATTCAATAAATGTTTAATATTGTTTATAAATGTATATTTTCCCCCTCAGCAATTGCATGCTCAGATTGACTTAATCTGGCAAGGTTTTGAAAATTATATTGAAGAGTCTCATCTAGCTCTCCCTTTGTCTCAGATAGTTATTGGGGGTGATTTTAATGCTAGACTAGGGGTAAATGATACTTCTTTATGCAGTCCATCACATCTGTTCTCCAGAAAAAACACCTTTTATCTCAGGAAATATGCGCTGCTCAAAAGATACTGTTAGCAATTATGCAGGTCTTAATTTGGCACAGATGGCACACAGGTTAGAACTATGTTATCTTGAATGGGAATGTTACTGGGGACATACCAGGGGAATTTACATTCTGGTCAGGAACTAGGATGAGCACCATTGATTATATGATTGTTAGCCAGGGTCTACTGAATCCCTCTATAAAAATGGTAATAGATAGTAGGTTGGAAAGTGATCATCTGCCCTTAAACTTTTATTTGAAGTTATCTGATAATCATACCCATGTCATAAATATCTTAAAACCAAACCCAGGGGTGATAGTCACTAGTAATAGGATTAAGTGGTCTCAAAAGACTGCAGGGTTCTTTTTGGAGCTGTTTAACACTAATCAATTCTCTAATATCCATTCCACCTGCCAGGCAATAGGTTCAAATAATGGGATTATTGAGCAATATGAAATACTGATCAAAAAATTAGTTGACTTATTTTTAGCTACCAATTCTAAAAGAGTTTAGACTAGAAAGTTTAGTTCAAAGGATTGGTTTGATTGTGAGTGCAGAGATGCTAAGAAACTGCTTATTTCTAAATTCAAACTTCATAAGGAAAATCCAGAGGATGTGAGGGTAGAGGAGCTGTTGCAATTAAAAAAAGAACATAAGAAATTGATTAAGGTTAAAAAGAGTTATGCACAACAAGCATTATGGGAACAACTTATTAATGCAGTAAGGATAAAGCATATGAAAACCTTTTGGCAGCTCACGTCAACTGCAACCAAAAGTTACACCACATGGGCAGATTGTCATATCCCCTCTGGAGTTTGGGAAGCTTATTTTTATGAGTTATATGCCAATAAAGAATCCCCTACTTTTCAAGTGAATAGTATCACCAGGAATTTGCCAGAATGGCAACCAGTATCAATTGCTGAAGTGACAGAGCGTGTAAACCAACTTAAGCCAGGCAAGGCCCCAGGGGATGATGGTATTCCTCTTGAGCTAATCAAATGCAACATAGATTGGTGGGCCCCAATTTTGGCAAATCTTTTTACATATATTGATAAGAATGCCCACATGCCATCTGATTGGAATACAGCTATTATTATTCCAATCTTTAAGAAAGGTAAGAAGGATAATCCAGCAAATTATCACCCAGTTAGTTTGTTATCTATAATTAGTAAAATCTATGCTAGGCACTTATATTGGAAATTGCAATATTGGATGGACATAAAAAATGTTCTGATTGAGGAGCAAGCAGGTTTTAGACCAGGAAGATCTACTTTGGACCAGGCCCTTATCTTACAACATCTTGTGGAAAAATACTCTAGTAAAGCTAAAGGGTCCTTGTTTGCAGCTTTTATTGACCTTAAATCTGCCTTTGATTCTATCTCTAGAGATAGATTGTGACACAAACTAGAAGCCTTTTCAGTAGATCGTCGCTTATTATTGCTTATTTACAAGCTACATGAAAATATAGCCTTGAAAATAAGGTGTAACTTGGAAGGTCAGCTGTCCAATAAAGCTTTTACACATAATGGAGTTAAGCAAGGATGTATACTAGCCCCATTGTTATTTAATTTTTATATTAACTCAATGGTTGCTGCTCTTAGTCAGTTAGATTTTCACCCTCCCAAGTTAGCAGGTAGGCATCTTTCAGTGTTGCTATATGCAGATGATGCAGTAATACTGTCGCAAACACCCATTGGCTTACAGAGAGCGTTGCGTGCTCTAACACAGTATAGCCAAGAGGAAGGACTCCAAATAAATTATGAGAAAACTAAAGTTATGGTGTTTGCAAAAAGACCAAAGCTGTATAAATGGACGATAAATGAACATAGGATTGAACAAATAAGGACCTTTAAGTATCTTGGTGTTGTATTCCAGTCAAATGGAAATCGTAAGGCGCATGCAGAATATGTTGCACAAGTAGCACAGAGATCCACATCCGTAATTCAAAAAAAATTTTATACCAAAGGAGGACAATATGTCCCAGCTGCCCTAAGGTTGTTTCAGGCCAAATGTATTAGTCAACTGCTTTATGGTGCTCAACTAGGTCCATATTCCTCTTTCACTACCTTAGAAATAGTTCAATTAAAATTTCTGAGGGCCATCTTGCAAGTACCACATTGGGTCTGCAACGCAGTTTTGCAGTTGGAGGTGGGCTTCCTGAAAGTTGAATCTAGGGCTTGGTTAGCTATTTTTAGCTTTTGGCTGAAATTAAGTTCTCGACCAAGTAGTTTAGCTTCCTTAGTATTTCAAGATAATTTCCAATCAGTATGGAAAAAAAGCCATATCTGCTAAACTCAGATTTTATGGTTTTTCTGAGGAGTACTTTATACATGTGGGATTTGACGTAGATAGTCGAACCCTTAGACAGCGAATTATGGATATGGAGAGGTAGCATGATTTAGAGACACTGCACTGATACCCTACAAGCCAGTTAAGTATTTTTATCTACTTTTAATATCAAATCAACGTAGAGCTTTTACTCTTGCCCGATTAAATACTTTGCCATCAGCAATACAAGAAGGGAAGTTTAAAAAGATTCCATATGATCAACGTAAATGCCCCTGCAATTCTGGTGAAATTGAAACAATAACTCATGTTCTTCTGCACTGCCCTTATTATCTTGAAATCCTGGAAACACTTACTGAACCATACATAAAGGCATTCCCTGGACGTTCAGAGGCCTTTTATACTCTCTTACTGATGTCTGGGCAAAATACAGGGATGTTGACCAAGATAGCAAAATTTTGTGCTGCTGCAATTAAAATTCGTGAAAATAAGGTTTTAGTAAATGCTTAGGTTTTATTATAGGAATATGTAGCTATATTTTATGTTTTATGTTACATATTTTACACTGATTTTATGTTTTATGAGGAAAATGTTCTATGGTCTTATAGTCTTTTTTAACCAATTAACTATCTATATGCACCAAATTGTTTTTTACCGATTGATTTTATATGTTTTATGAGGATAATGTTGTATGGTTGCATATGTCTTTCTAAACAATTGACTATTTCGTTGTATCTTGTTTGTTCTTGTACACTGGTCTGTGACTGTAATAAAGTTGATTGATTGATTGATTGATTGCTGCCGCTTTGTTCGGCGAGCTCCCCTCAGCGAACTGAGCTGAGCTTCTTCCCTGCACCCCAACGAACTCTATCTTCATACCTCTCCAGGACTACAAGACAGTAGTCCTGGAGAGTAGTCCTCACCCACTTCCCTCTGAAAATCCCTACCTCCAATTCTTTAGTTAGCTGTGTGAGTGTGTTGTCTTTAATGTTTGTCTGTATTTAATAAAACATCATTTTTGCTATTTTAAATCGTCTGACTGCTTGACTGACCTGACCCCGTAGATGCTGGGTTGCAAGATCCTGCTAAGTTACCCAGCCTCTCGCTAGCCTTAGTGAGTGCTCCAGCTAATTTTCCCCAAGTCGTTGTGTTTGTTGTTTGGTTATTTGGGCGCCCCTTCCAGGACCCCCAGAGAACAGGGTAACAAGGAGAAGGTACAGGAGGCTGTGCCACCAGGAGAAGATTGGAGGTTGCTGATGAAGTTGGGCTGGAGTCTCTCGCTACCTATGTCGATACTGTGACCAGTGTCAAAGCTGATGGATGAGACTATGGAAGTCAGGAAACTGTGGCGGAAGTGGTAAAGAGGGTCATATTCTCTACCGACTTCTCCAATATCTGAAGAAACTGTTTCTCGCCGAAATATTTTAATCGAGATATCCAGTTTTTTAAACTTTGGGAGGTGAACTGGTGACAAATCTTGCACTTAAGAGACATTGTGGCCCTCTCCCAAACAGTATAAACAGAGGTCATGGGTGTTGGTTGCAGAAGGGACGCTTCTTGAAGAGTGAAGTGGAGCCCATAGAAAAAAATAGTGTTGTTGAGAGGAGGAGAAGAAAGCAGAGAGAAGGGGGAAGGTGGAGGAAAGGAGAGGAAACCTCCCCTCTTCTAACACTCCCCTTCTTTTGGTTTCTTTTCTTTTCTTTTTTAGAGAGAAAGAGAATGAAATAGATAGACAGACAGACAGACAGACAGATAGAAACAGCAACTTAGCATCTGGAACAGGAGGGAGGAGAGACTTGCAAGGCAGATGAAAAGAAAAGAAAATGAAGAGGCAGCAGCTTGGCTATCTCAGGCATGCGTGATACACGGGGGGGGGGCTCCTGCCAAACTACACAGCTCTGGAACTTTCCAGTGGGTGTCTCCACACACGTGCAAGACCCAACTGTTTAAGGCACAGAGACCACAAAGAAGAACATTGTTTTCCAGTATGAAATGACTTTTTTCCCAAGATTACTCTTATCATCCCTCAAGTTTCTTTAAAAGAAAAATGTAACAGAAAACAATTAAAGAGCAACAGAGCAATGCATTTAGTTTCTTTTGAAAAACAATGAAAGGAGTAACAGTAATGAATTACTTTTAAAAACAACTGCCCCTCCACATTTGCAGGTAACTACACTGTTATAGTGCTATTATTCCACTTTCAACATCCTGTAGAGTTTTGGGGTTTGTAGTTTACTGAGGCCCTCTAAATGTGCCTCCCTAAACTGCAAACCCCATAGGGGGTTGGTTTTAGGTGGGTTGGTGGGTGGGGAAGATTGGGTATGTTTTTTAATGTAATTAATGTATTATTGTTGTTCGCCGCCTCGATCCACGAGGAGAGGCGGGATAGAAATAAAATTTTTATTATTATTATTATTATTATTATTATTATTATTATTATTATTACTACTACTACTACTACTACTACTACTATTACTATTATTATTATTATTGACTTCCACCCTTGCCCCCGCCACCTCAAAGGCTTCTTTTCTGTGGGAAACTTTCCCTCTTGGCTACTCTGATCAGGCTTTGCAGTCTTTTGAAAACCTGCCTCTGGTCCTCCTCCTCTTCCCCCTCCTCCTCCTCCATCAGCTGCTGCTGCATGGGCAGCTAACTAAGGGTTGCAACCTGATTTCTCAGCACCATGAAACCTCTCCCGATGTCCTCCCACAGCCAAGAAAGTAGACTGGTGAAAGAGAGGAAATATAGGGCCACCCATTCCCTTTCCTTAACATGGTTTGGTCCATGAGTGCCTGCTTTCTTCATCATGCCTTGGCCCCCTTCCAAGAAAACACACACACACACACACACACTTTCATATTTGAAGTATTCCCACTTTTGTGTCTCTAACCATTGAGAATGTGGAGGGTTGACTGTACTGTACTAAGCAAAGGAACAAATTGCTTCTCTGCTGAAGAGATGCAGGTTCAAGTTCTCACTTAGTCATAAAGCTCCTGAAGGGAGCTGGAGCAGTCATTGCCTTGCATGTGACTTGTTGTGAGTCACTGTGAAAATTGTGGGTCGTTGTGAGAATTGAAAGGAGTGTGAACTCTTTTTTAAAGAAAGAACAGTATTAAAATTAAGTAACAGCAATTATTTAATTACTCTTTAATTGTTCAAATACAGTTTAGTTAACTAATGACAATAAGTACTGGATTCTGCATCAAGAGAAAGATGGGATATTAAATAAAACTGTTGTACATATATGCATAAAGTAAGTAATAATAAAATACACAAATACAAAAAGCAAACAAATAGACAAACAGCCTGGGCAATTTAACAAGTACTGAGAAATTCAACAAGCACTCTTTCCCCCTTTTTGCTCTGATGCTGTTCTCAGAATGCTCTCCCAGGAAGAGACTGGGTTTTGCCTATGCTGATGTAATTTCAGACAGTGACCTTAAAAAACAGATGTGGAGGCTTTTAGGTGTTCTTTTTAGCCTTTGTCATGCCTCACACTGCTGAAAAATGTTTTGAAATATTTCTTGCTGCCACAGGAGCCTGCAGAAATGGAGATGCTTTATTATTTATCAGAGTAATTTATATCCAACATCTAAGGATGCAAACTTTGTAACTGCCACTTTTTTGCCAGAGCTGGGATGAGCCACGCAGACCAAAGCCCAGCTCAAAGTCATCCTGTATGGACTATGGCTGTCTTTCCCAACTGAGCTGTCCTGGTGTGTTGGGACACAGCTCTTAACATACCCATCCAGTATGGCTGAGGGGAAGTGGCAATGAGAACTGTAGTAATAGACACATAGAGGACACCAGGTGGGAAAGTCTAATTCTACATCAAAGCTTGGGAACATCAAGTTTTTTCAAAAACAACTGTGTCCATGCTGGCTGTGGGATTCTGGAGATTTCCAAGGTCTGTTATAGGGCTGTCAGAAAGAGTACAATGATTTCATGGGTCTGCCAATTTCTTTAAGGTAAGAAAATCTGACACTTGCAGTTAGGGCTCAAGAATATATGAATGCTCAGAAAAAAGGGAACAAATAACTACAGTAATTTAGGGGATCCCATCCTCTTCTATCTTCTATTGAAAAACTGAAAACAGGAGTAAAGGTTAATATATCTTCGGCAATACTATCTCTTGCGGATTGACACGTGGTCTCTCTTTAACAGCAGCACTTCAAACAAATCATATTAGAAAACTTGCAGGTGCATTACTGGAAAAGACCAGTTTGCAAATACAAAATGAGATGTACTGAAGAGACACAATTCCCCTGAATTGATACTGTCACAGTATCTTTAACGTCACTTCCTGGAGCTCACATATCCTGCTGCTAAATGAATGTAAAGAGGGGGGGAATTATGCCATACAGATCAGCAGTGGACCCCTCCAGATGGTATCAGAGTGAACCTCCCATCAGCCCTACCTAACTTAGCCAATGGTGAGAGAAGCTGGGACATGCAGTCCAGCAACATCTGGAAGGCCACACATTCCTCCTCATCCTTGACATACACAGATAGACAGCAGATCTGTTGACAATGCTGATGTTTTTCGCCAGCAATGCTAAATAAATCACACCGGGAAGGGGCTGTAGCTCAAGGAAATGACAACAGCTTTGAATGTAGAAGGTCCCAGCTTTAAAAGAAGCAGTCCTGGCATAAATCCATTTCCTGTATTAAATGCCTTTGCTCACACTTAATCATCTTGATTTTACCTTCCTCCCTCCCTCTCCTTTTGGAATTTAAATTCTAAGCTCTGCAAGTTAAGAAATACAACCTTCCTCACCTTTTTTTTTTTTAGCAAACAACAATTTTTCTGTTGAAAAGTAAACACACTCAGAAGAATGTTTTCAACAAAAGAAACCATGAGAGCAAAACATTTTTGAAAAGCAGCAAACATGGAAGTCAAAAAGCATAAAGGGGAAAAATTACACAGATAAGTCTCTAGATGTCATTCATGAGCATCGAATAATAATATAAGGGGAAAGGACTTATAGCGGAATAAAAGATTATCACCTAGAAGTTCCCAGTCGCTGGTTCCCTCGGGTTGAATGGATCAGGTAGCAGGTGATGGCAAAGACCTGGAGAGCAACTGACAGATGGGACTGATAGTCCTGAACTACAGAGATAAGTTGCGAGGCCAGGCAGACAACTGAGCTTTCAATGCTTAATTATGTCAAAACTTTCCACACCGTCCCAGTTTTCATCTCAGCTTTCCAACTGTAAATGGAGGGTCTGATAAAATTGTGTTTTTTTTTCCAAAAACCCTGTATTGATAAAATTTTGATAAATTGAAACTAGGTCAGTTTCCTTACTAAGCCACATGTTGGTAATTATTTATTTCATATGACATTTAGAATTAGGAGCTAAATGCTGCTTCTCAAGACACCCAGCCTGCAAAGCTAAAGCTACAAACACGCCACAGCATTTCGCACGGTACCCACACGATGGTGAAGTCAGGATCTGCCATCCGATTGAAACAACTCCCAATGCCCATAACGCTCAGGCGATGACTCCAGCAGTGTTTCTCCCCCTTCCAGTGTTCCCAAAACAGTTTCCCCTGCTTTTTCTCTGGTCCTCACATTGAGCCCAACATGCTCCCTGGAGAAGAATCTTCTGGTCAGCCAAGCAGCTTGTCTTTCACCTAGGCCTCTCTCATACTCAAACAAGGTCAGCTGCTCTCCACAGCTGAATCCTGGCATCCATGAGGGGCAGAGGAAAGAAAACATCCAGCACTCCAAATGCCCTATGTAGCCTGTCTCTAATACCCAGTGACAGCCAGTGGAAGCTTGGCTGGATAAACCCCTTAACGTAACCTGGGAAATAGCGCTCTACCGGCCCACTCTGGCACTAAAATAAGCCTTTTGCCTCAGCTTTCATTAAGTGACTCTTGAGACAGGAGGGTGTGCCTGATAGAAGTCTTTAAAGAGTATAAGGGGCAAATTTACTTGTATACCAGTTGTACTAATTGAAGGTTTTTCATGATTTATATTTTTAATGCAAAAAAGATCCATGTTGGGTGACTCAAGAATGCAGCTTTCCTTTTGCCCCAGGATGACTAAGCAGCAAAAAGAAACTGGAATGTTTATCTCCAGCACTGGGTATATTCTGCAATCTGCAGAATTATGTATTTATTCCACCCTACTTTCAAGTAGCTCAGGTGATGAATGTAATTCTCCCACCACTCTTTTATTTTTACAGCAATCCTGTAAGGTAGAAAGTTTTGGATTCAATCCTCATGATCTCCACATAGGGCTAGGAATAAAGCTCTAATTCAGACTCTGAGGGATTGTCTCCTTCCTCAGTCGTCTGTTGTTGTTTCCAACTTATGGTGACCCTAAAGTGAAGCTGTCACAGGGTTTTCTGGGGCTGAGAGTGTGTGAAATGCCCAAGGTCAGCCAGTGGGTTCACAGGGCTGAGTGGGAAATTGGACCCTGGTCTCAAACCACTATATCATGCTGGCTCTATCAAGACTCTAAAATCATAATCTGGAGCCCACCTTTGGTGCCACCGCCAAATGAAATGAGGTGGGTAGCTAAGAGGCAAGGCTTTTTTCAGGGGTGGCACTCTGTCCTTAGAACATTCTCCACTCCAAGCAGGCTTCTCTAGCACACATTCTACCACTTTTTCACCACCAGACTAAAACCCTTAAAAATGTCCCAGGCATTTTGTTCCAAGAACTGTTCCTGGTACTTTTCTAATTTGGCACTGTTCTATTTTGCCACATTTTATTTCATACATTGCAGTGTGTTTCTTCTTTGCTACTACTCTGACACTTGTGGGATTATCTGCTGTTTTTAGCCACACTTGATGGTTTGCATTTTATATTTTTGAATGTATTGTACAGCACCCAGAGAATTCTGGTTTATCACATGATCCAAAGGAACACTGAAAAAATCATAGTCCACGGTAAAACACAAGTTCAGCTAGACAGATGAACAGTTTAGTACATAAAACCAGCTTGTGTCAATTATCATCTGCCCCTCCCTTCCAGCTTGAGCAACTCTCCTTCATGTTAACATGCTTAATGGAAACAACATGCTTCATCAAGGAGACAAACCAGGGCCAAATCCCTCTAAGCCCCGCTGGGGAGCTTTCAGCTACAGCTCAAGAGAAAATCCTGAAATATGTCTGCTCTGTATCACGCACAAGGCCAAAAGGACATTGGCAGGTAGAAGAACAGACTGAATGACACATTTAATGGCTTGTTTAATATCTGGCTTCTCTCTCAATACAGGACCCAGAGAAGCTCACAGCATAGATCAAAACAGCATAAAGCTTTAAAGAAACATAATACTAAAAAACTGCCCTATTAAAAATCACACTAATATCAAAGACTTTAAAAGCGTTTAAAACATAACAGTGAAGACAAAAGCACATCAAGACTCCCTTAAAAAACCCCTTCTGAGCAAACACTTAATAGCCAAAAGCCTGCTTAAATAAATTAAATATACCAAGTCAAAAAGAAACAAAAAACAACAAACACTTCTAAGCAACCACCAATAGCGCCTTCAGATGGGTAAAAAATCTCAGTAAATATTGAGACTTTCTAATTCTTTTTGTTCTGATTGTACTTGCATACTCATGAGTTTGCATCTGATCTCTTTCTTGAAATATTCTGAGTGTCTTGTCTCCATCCCACTGCCTGAATGTCACATCCAGTATTCTGCAACATTTCAGAAACTGATTTTACTCTATCTCTGTTTTAATTTTAACTACTAAATAAAAAAAAGAAGTTGCCAAAAAGTGCTTATTTATTTTGCCATCTGTTTGCTTGATTCACTGATTAGCCTGGGCACTTAATACTAAGCAATAGCCTGTAAGAATAATTTCATGTAAGACACGTGTGTCAAACACAAGGCCCATGGGCTGAATCTGACCCACCAGGCCATTTCACGCCACCCTTGTATCTCTCCTGCAGCTGTGGTACTCCCCCCATCTGGCAAGCCCGATCTCTACATTGAAGGCCTCTGGCTGCTGGTTTTCTAAAGAGGGGCCCAGCAGCCAGCACTTGTGATCTACTTCTACTCTGTCCAAGTCTTGCTGTCAGAGAGCATGGCTGCGGGTTACCATGGCAATGCTCCACATGGCTTGTGAGGGTTGGACAGAGGAGCAGTCAGAAGTAGAAACAGATCGCTACTCCTGGCTGCTGAGCTCCTCTTTGGAATACTGGCAGCCAGGAACCCACAATGTGGGGATCAGGCTCACTAGGTACAGAAAGAGGCAGGAGGGCAGAAAAAGGCACAGAGAGTGTCTGGGAGCAGAAAGAGATACAACCAGCCCTTTGAGGGCAACCATAATGCTGATGAGGCCCAAGATGAAATTGAGTTTGACACCCCTGAAGATATCATGTAACAATTATATCATACCCTGGGTTAAATTTTTGAACTGGCAAATAAGCCTGTAATGACAGAAGAAAATTCTGACCAATTACTTGTGTGCACATTTCTCTTCCAGGTACATGGCCTCTTCCCCCAAATACAAAGTATTTGAGTTACAATGTCCCCTGTGTATTTGGGAGAAGAGACAGACACAAACACACATATTTATATTTGTGGTTTTTCCATGTTGGGCTTGCAGTCTGATTTGTGTGACTTACAGTGCTTGTAGCCTCTGAACCCACATGCCTCAAAGCTCCCAATTGTCCTAAAAAAAAATATGGGTGCAATTTTCAGCCAAAACAGCATAGAAAGCCTGCCCCAAGTATGAAAACGTACAAATAAGTAACAAGACCTGTTTCTTGTTGCTGCAAGAGCGATCAATGCTGCATATCATCCCTTTAACCTCTTAAAGTAATGCTGCCTGTCCCTCATTATACAGACTAGTAGATAACAACATTACTTCCAAAATGATGGGAGTGAAAAGGATTTCCCCAGAAAAGTCAGCCCTTCCCATTTGCTGTGCCCCAGGATCCCCACAATGTCAAAAAACCACAAACATAAAAATGTGTCTGTGTGTCTGTGGGCAGGGACCCAAGGCATGGTGGGGAGAGCAGCCACCCAAGGTTCAAACCAAGAGAAGGCAAAGAGGTGGGTCAGCACGGTGGTCCTATACTTCCTCTCTCTCATCTACTTCCTTTACTCAGGTGTGTGTGGGTCATCAGGAGAGGTCTTGTGGTGCTGAGAAATCGGGGTGCAAGCCATCCTGATTCTGAGTACAGCTTTTGGATGGTTTTCAAATTGTATCTCCCAAATATTTTTCTTCCCTGACCAAATAAAGTCTCTGTGTAAAGCAGGGAACAGAATGCATGGAAGAATTCAAAGCCTGGAGAAGATGTAGAAGGAATCTCACAGCATCAATATTGTCCCGGAGGGCTGATGTCATTTTATGGACAGCAATTTCCTCCTAATCCTCAACCAGCCAAAGACCCCGCTAGAAATTTAAGAGAGGCAAATTTCTGGGTCAGCACTAATCTGAAATGAATATCTTAATTAAAATTGTTATCAAAGGCAATATTGCAGTGATTATATACATCCCCAGGGTAGTTATGCAGCGCTCTTAACAGCCTTGGTTGTTATCCAATATTTGGAAGCAAAACAACTCAAAACACTCAAATTAGATTAAAATCCAGGAGGCATTTGGCTTTAGCTATGAAGCTTTGCTTCATTCTTTGGCCTTTCCAGGTCAACAGGCTGCTGGGCAGATCTCAAGCATAGTTCAGTTCAAGGTTATACCTTGGTTATTGGGTGCGAAAGCTTGGAGGGCTTTGTGGCATAAATTGTTGTTGTTATTGTCTGCTTTCAATTCAACTTATGGGGACCTTATGAATCCAAGTCCTCTAAGAGCCATGGTCATCAGCTGCACTGGCCAGGTCTTGCAAACACAGGGCCATGGCTTGCTTGATTGAATCAATTCACTTGCTAATGTGGTCTTCTTCCTCTACTGCCTTCAACTTTAACAAATATTGCTGTCTTTGCCAATAAAAGGGGGTGGGGGAGAGAAGGAAGATACAAGGAACTGACTGAATGTGGAATAGATGGGAACACTGCCAGATGAGGCCACGATTCATGTTCAAAGAGTAATCATCAATGGATCCACTTCAAACTAGAAACAACTCACAAATGGAGTGCCCCAGGGTTCTATCCTGGGGCCAACACTTCAATATTTTTACCAATGACTTGGATGGGAGGTAATCTTATCAAGTTTGCTAATAGATATCAGAAGGATATAGACAAAATGGAGTGGGTAACAAGGGCAACAAGGATAATAAGAGGTACAGCAAATGAAATATATGAGGAAAGATTGAGTGAATTGGGCATATTCAGCCTGCTGAAGATAAGACTGAGGGATGACATAATTGCACTCTTTGAATATCTAAGGGGTTGTCAGAGAAAGGAGGGTACAGGTTTGTTCTCTGTTGCCCCAGAGGGTCAGACCAAGTCTAACAGTTTACAGGAGGGTAAATTTTGACTGAACATTAGAATAAACTTCTTGATAGTAAGAGCTGCTCAACAATACAACCAATTACCTAGAGAGATGGTGGGGTCTCCTTCGATGGATGTCTTCAAAAGAAGACTGGACAGCTACCTGCTGGGGATGCTCTAGCTGGATTTCCTGCATTGGGTAGGACTTGATGGCCTATGAGAACCCTTCCAATTCTATGATTCTACAAGTGATGCTGTCTCCTATCTAAAAGCAGAGGCTGGATGGCCATCTGTTGGGAACGCTTTGCAGTGTGTTCCTGCAGAGCAGGGGGTTGGACTGGATGGCCCCTGAGGTCTCTTCCAACTCTATGATTAGTTTAGTTATTCTGGCATCTACAGAGAGTTCAGACTTGATTTGTTCTTGGACCTATTTATTAGTCTTTTTGGCAGTCCATGGCATATGTAGAACTCTCCTCCAGCACTGTATTTCAAATGTTGATTTTTCCTGTATGCTTTCTTAATTGTCCAGCCTTCACAACTATACAGAGAAATCAGAAATACTATGGCATGGAAGGTTCTGATTGTACAATCATAGAATCATAATGCTGTAAGAGATCACAATAGCCATTTCTAGCCCAACCCCATGCTATGCAGGAACACACACTCATAGCACACCCAGCAAATGGCCATCCAGCCTCCGTTTAAAAACCTCTAAAGAAGGTGACTCCACCACACTCTAAGACAGTATATTCTAGTGCTGAACGGCTCTTACCATTCTGATGTATGAGGGAATCTCTGTTCCTGAAGTCTGAATCCATTACTCCATCTTCAACATGGCATCTCTTCAAATATTTAAACATGGCTATCATATCACGTTTTAACCTTTTTATCAGGCTAAACATACCCAGCTCCCTAAGCCGCTCCTCACAGGACACGGTTTCCAGATCCTTCACCATTTTGGTCACCCTCCTCTGGACACGTTTCAGTTTGTCAATATCCTTCTTGAATTATGGTACGCAGAACTGGACATAGTATTCCAGGTGAGGTCTAACAGAATGGAGTGGCATTCTTACTTCCGTTGATCTCAACACTGACTTTTTAAGCTGCCACATCACACTGTTGACTCATGTTCAGCTTATGGTCCACTAAGGCATTTCCACACTACACTGTTATAGTGCTATTATTCCACTGTCAACATCCTATGGAATCCTGGGGTTTGCAGTTAAAGGATGAGCATTTAGAATTCTGAGCCAGAGAACTCTTTGACCTCATGAACTACAACCCCCAGAATTCCACAGGATGTTGAAAGTGGAATAATAGCACTATAACAGTGTAGTGCAGAATGGCCCAAGACTCTTAGATCCTTTTCACATGTACTGTTTTCAAGCCAAGGTATCACCCATCCTATATCTGTGCATTTCATTCTCTCTTCCTAAGTGTAGTACCCTACATTTCTGTTAAAATTCATTTTGTTAGTTTTGGCCCAGCTCTCTAATATGTCAAGGCCATTTTGAATTCTGATCCTGTACTGTGGGGTATCAATGATCCCTCCCAATTTGGTATCATCTGCAAATGTAATGAGCATGCCCTCTATTCCATCAACCAAGTCATTGACAAAGATGTTGAACAACACTGGGCCCAGGACAGAACCCTGTGATAAATAATTCTCCAGAGATATTTATTTAAATTTATGATCTGTCTGGAGGAACTTGGAGCCAAAGTGAGGCTTGAATCTGAGAACGGAATGATGCACAGGAGACTTGGTCTCTGCACCCAAAGAAACTCTGGCCAAACAGAAGAAATCCAGAGTGAGCCAACCTGATTTGCAAAGGAGTCAAGTACAAGTCAGGTGTAGCCATGTGATACACCATACCCATTCTAAAGGGAGTCAAAGTCAGGTCTGCTCAGTGCTCTGAGCAACTAGGAGACTCACTGTGGCATTCATACATGAGAGAGAGAGAGAGAGAGAGAGAGTTAGCAGAAGCCCACACTTATGAACAATTCTTTGTACCTAATGATGGCTAGAAACCTTCTTTTAAAAAAAGCTAAGAACCTTGAAGCTTTAGTGCTCTACATTGATGTAATTGATTTTTTTTTAAAGGAAGGGAATACAGAGTGTAATATGGGGCACTAAAGCTGAGATTTCAAGGCTTCTTATCTTTTAACTAATACTTATTTATGAAATTTTAATCTGTCACAGTCTGCTTTCAACTGCCTCCTAATGTCATAACAAGAAATGCAGCCTTTAGGGTAGCTGAAAGCAGATTATGACAACTGAAGATTTCCGGGTGCCTAAATTAAAACTGGAAGACCAAGTATTGGAAAGGTGGCTGTGAAGGAACTACACAAGATACTCAATAAAGGTATACAACTGAATACAATTAAATCAAATCAAATTAAATTAAATTAATTGTAAAGATATATAATTGAATACAAAAGTTGGAATTGTCCACACCATTGTATTTTCAATTTCTATGTATAGCTGTGAAAGCTGGACAGTGAAGAAAGCTGACAAGAAGAAAAACAGCCACTTTGAAATGTGGTGGTGGAGGAGAGTTCTATGGACCAGTGGATCTCTGTGGTCCGGGGACCCCTGGAGGTCCACAGAGCCCTCACATGGGGTCCACAAAGCCCTCCTGCTGGACACTAACAGCAGCAGCAACAACAACAACAACAACAGCGAAGTGGCAGTGGTGTTGAAACTGCTCCCTTGTTTGCAGACTATGACTCTGGAGACCAGGGTCTGAACCTCCACTTAGCCATAGAAACCCACTGGGTTACCTCAGGTGAGTCACATTCTATCAGCCTCAGAGAAGGACAAAGGCAACAAAAGTTAAGTCTTGGAGATTCCTGCCCAAAAACTTTTATTTGCAGGGGGTTCCTGGTAAAGAAAAGGAAGAACCACTGTCCTAGACTGCTAAAAAGACAAATGAATGAGGCCTAGAGCAAATCAGGCTTAACTTTCCCTAGAAGCCAAGATGATTAAACTGAGGCTGTCCTGCTTTGGCCATAGCATGAGAAGACCTGACTCACTAGAAAAGACAACCATGCTGGATAAAGTAGTAGTAGGGAAAGGCTGTAGGAAAAGAGGAAGACCACAATATGGATGGGCAGACTTAATCAAGGAAGACATATCACTGAATCTGCAAGACCTGAGCAGGGCGGTTGAAGATGACTTGGGTGACTGGAAGGTCTCCCATCCACGGGGTTGCCATAAATTGAGGTCAACTTGACGGCAATTAACAACAACAATAACAACAACAAATTAAAGCCAGTGAACAAATTACATTGGCAGCAAAGGTAAATTCTCATCTCAGAACTAAATGCCATATTTTGCAACTCCTTTGGTTTATTCTGTGAGCAAACTCTCCCTAACCCATCCCCACAAAAATAACCTCCCATTTTGTTTGAACTGCTTCTGTCCTTCTGGAAAGGGTCCATATCATTGCCACGTAAATGGCCAGAAGTACTCCATGCTGGGAACATCTGTTGTGCTGAATTTGGCCAATGATGATAGCAGAATATTTGTTCCAGTTCATTTTTGAAGAATTTTTCTAAATCCTCTGGGCCTCCTGTGTCGTGCTTCCCCAGTTACAGAACTCAGAGGCTGGACTGGTGCCAGTGCTGTTGTGATTCTAGCCCCAAATCAAAACATGGGTGTTCACTAAAGCTTTGGGGGTCTAAATATTTCTACCCAAACCCCCACATGTATATGGTTTTATATAATTTAAAGCTATTAGAGTCAGTTTTAATCTGCCTTTTTAACTTGCTAAATTGTTGAATATGCTATAAGCCTTTTAAAATAATTCATTAACATTGTTTACACTGTTTCAGATTAGTCAGCTTGATGTTACTGTACTGTTCCCTGAGATCTTTACACAAAGGACAAGATATAATTATTTTAATAAATATATACAATAAATATTTGGGATAGGAAGAATGTGAGTTTAAAAAAAAAAACAGGAAAAAGTGGGACAGGCAAAGTTCCTCCTCCTCTCATCCCAACAGGGAAAAGAAAATGGAATGGAATGGCAGAAGTGGGAAATCCACCCGATGAATCCAAAAGGAAGTGGTAAATAGGCAGTTGGGGCTTCTGTTGACTTGCTTGAAGAGAGGCCCTGCCATTGGGCTGGTTATTCTCCTGTTAGCTTCTGGCAAGCAATGGACCAATCCTTCTATGCTCCTTTTCTCAAAACCAAATTCTTTAGCATCTCAAGTGGTTTCCACCTTCTTTATGAGGAAATGTTTAAATATTTTTGATAAATGAGTATTTCTTTAAAAAACTGAATCAAACAACATTTTTACTAATTGCATCAGCTAAATTCAAAAAATACAGGGAGGGGATTGTGTTGCATTTACCTACCATGTAGCTGTTCAGGATGAGGAACCTATCGTAAGATGTGGCACCCCTATTTCAGCTCGCCAAGCCTTGTGGAACATACAGGTATTGAAACTCAGATTTCAAATCTGCTCAGATGCATGTATTCATCAGTTTTGTTTCCTGACATTTTTAATATCATTAACTCTCAATTTCTTCCTGTCAAATTTATAAAGAAATTTGTAAACTCTGGTAAGAACTTAAGTTTTGTAAAAAACAAACAAACAAAAAAAAACAACCAAAAACAAATGAAATGCACACTCCTCTATAGGAAAAGTCAGAACATCTTTTGTCCAGCTCCAAACCTGAGTCTCTGTGGCTCCTGAGATGGCCCAAAATGACTATCTCAGTCGAATATGTGTTTCCCCAATGATGAATACACCTCCATCTCTGGAGTATATGTAATCTTGACCTTTGGAAAGACTGTCTCCAAACTTGATACTATTTGCCCGGCAGATTCCTCCCATTAGACACTCAAAGATTATGTGTATTTTGCATTCTGATTGAACAAATCTGATTTACAGTTCCCACACTAATAGATGGATTGCAACAATATTATCTTTCAATAGAATGCAGCTTTGAGTTTTATGATGCTGTTGTCTGTCCCAAAATAGATACAGAAATGCCCATGTCAGGATAGAATGCATACAAAAAAATAGGAATGCTTCAGCACTGGGAAAGCTTACCATTTCGAATAACAGCTTCCAGAATCCTAGAAGCAGGAGTTTGAGAGATGCAGTCCAAGAAGTCCTTTTTTCCAGCTGGTTTTACTTATGCACTTACATGATGACACTTCCATGCATTTAAAAAAATTGCAGACAGGATGGAGTTCAGAGTGAATACATGGAAAGTGGTGTGGACCAGAAAGAGGTAGTTCTGTTTAGGCCCTTCTTTTATCATTGTCCAGATTTTGTGAGGGAGAAAAAGAAGGAGGCATGGCTTTGGACAGCCCTTCACATTCACTGGGGTTAGGGGTTCAGGACCCTGGCAGATGTGGAAAAAAACACAAATATCAAAATGTGTGTGTGTGTGTGTGCACGTGTGTGTGAAGGGGACCAAGGCATGGTGGGGAAAGTGGGCACTCAGGGTCCAAACCAGATCAGGGACAGGAGAGGGAAAAGGGGTGGCTCAGCCTGGTGGCCCTATACTTCTTCTCTCACACCCATCTCCTCCTTTGGGTGCTTGGGAGCACTGGCAGAGGGTTCATGGTGCTGAGAAATCAAGGTGCAAGCCATTTCTAGCTTGCCAGGCAGCAGCTGGTGGAGGAAGAGAAGACCAGAGGCGGGTTTTTAAAGGGCTGCACAGGCTGATCAGAATGGCCCCTGGAAAAGAAGCATCTGAGGTTGGAAGCAGGGGTTGGAGAAACTTGCAAATGATCAAACCCATGAAAGGTAAATCTACAGATGTGGAGGGTCAACTGTACTCCCTGACCTGGAAATGAAACCATGCAAACAACAGAGCCCACATTTGGAGTTAGACCTTCGGGAAATTTGAGTATTCATGAGGTCCATGTATGCATTCCCTCCTTGCACTCAGGGAAAAAGGAAGGTATTGGAGAAGCACAGGGAGGGAACATGTGCATATGCTTCCTTCCCATGCCTGGGCAAATGGGAAGGTTATGGGAGGAGGGTACACGGGGAGGGAAGGCACACATGTGTTTTCCTTCCCTGTGCCTGGGAAAAAGACAAGAAAATGGGAGATGGGAGCCTGGGAAGGGAATGGGAGGGGGCAGAGCACAGAGAGAGAGAAGGCGTGTATGCACATTCCTTCACTTGCTCAACTGGGTGTAGGGGGAAGATATTTGCCATTTTTCAACTTTTGTGAGAGTCCTGTGCCTCGAACCATCACAAAAGTGGAGGGGCCACTGTATACATGTATTGGCTTGTATAAATGTATTTGTTCATGTTTTCATGTTCTGTAGTTCTCATGGTGCTCTCTACTGCCCCAAGGTGGGTAAAAAGAAGGAAACAACAGCAACATCATTTTTACCCACCCTCCCACATCCCCCTCTCAATACTGCAGAGTGTGTGTATGTGCCTTCAAGTCTCCTGTCAACTTATGACTACCCCATGGATTTTATAAGATTTTCTTAGGCAAAAGGTGGTTTCGCCAGTTCCTTCCTCTGACATAACGGCCTACAACATCCAGTATACATTGGCAGTTTCTCGCCCAAGTACTAACCAAAACTGACCCTGTTTAACTTCCAAGATCAGATGAGATCTGGTACCTTTAGGGTATTTAGGCAGTAGGAAGGCTAGGAAGCCTGTGGGCTCAGACACTGGTACGGGAGCATTGCCACACAAAATCAGAGCATGAGAATATTTCCTTTTTTAGACTACGGCTTCTAGAATCACTAAGTCAGCATGACCTTGCCCTACTAGCTGGGGCATTCCAGGAGCTATAATCCAAAAAGAACAGCATTCCTGAGCTATGTGTACAAGATATAGTTTTGCAAGACTAGTGAATTCTGTCAAGCCTGAACTCTCATTAGAGCCAAAGATGACTAAACTAAGGCTGTCACACTTTGGACAGACCATAAGACGACGTGACTCACGGAAACAGATGACAGTGCTTGGTAAAGTGGAAGGCAGTAGGAAAACAGGGTGACTACTTTACAGGTGGATTGATTCAATTAAGGAGGTCATGTCTGCCCTGAGTCTGCAAGATCCAAACAGGGCATTTGATGACCAGGGATCCTGGAAATCTTATTCACAGGGGCATCATAAGTTGAAGCTGACAGCAAGTAACAACAACAACAAAAAATGAATTCTGTAGTTCAAAAAGTTCTCAATCTCAACACTTGTTTTCTACTCTGTGTGCCATTTTTTCTTGGCAAATGGGCAGTACCAACTAAGGTCTTTGCCCTGTCAACTTGGATATTGTTTTTCAAAAAACAACCAACCAACCAACCAAAAAAGCTCAGAGCTAACGGGCATGTATTCAAGAAGTGTCACAAACCGCAAAGCTTGCTATGTTTCTGCCTGCAATTCACAACGACAGCCACAGCTGGGCTCCCACTCCCACATTTATATTTACTGACATGGAAGAAGACAGGCCAAGTTTCAGAGAAGAAAAAGAGAAAAACTCTTTCCACTAAGGGAGATTTCTGCCTGAGATTGGGGCTTTCTAGCCACCCAACTAGGCTCCATCTACAACCTCAGTCCTTAAGGTCTTTGTCTGCTGTTGGACAAACAGAATGAATCAAAGGAAGAAGTGTAATTTGTATTCTACCTGAATAAAACCAAGACAGCCGCTTTCTTCTCTCCAATTTTCTTCTCTTTAGTTTTTTAGCATTTTGAGAACCAGTATGGTACAGTAGTTTGAGCACTAGACTCCAGCCCTGAAGACTAGGATTCGACTCCCGACTCCGCTATGGAAATCCACTGAGTGACTTTGGGCACATCACACATTCTCAGCCCCAGAAAGCCCTGTCATACGTTTATCTTGGGGTCACAATAAATCATCCCCCCATCTCCAGTGGGATATTTCTCCTTCACCATTTAGAAAGACCATCAGTTATACTTGCAAGTGTGTTTAAAGTTATATCACAAAAAGGAGTTAGCTGTGCCTTAGTTATTGTGGAATAGAAGCACAATTAAAGCAGAAGCTGGAAATCTTATTTTCTTAAACTACAACTCTCCAAATCCACCATCATTATAGGAGCTACATCCCAAATAACTTTTCCAAGCTCTGATTACAAGCAATTAGTACCTATATCATAGAACCATAGAAATGTAGAGTTGGAAGAGACCACAGGGGCCATCCAGTCCAACCCCCTGCCATGCAGGAACACCCTCAAAGCACTCCCGACAGATTGCCATCTAGCCTCTGCTTAAAAACCTCCAAAGAAGGAGACTCCACTACACTCCGAGGCAGCATATTCCACTGCCGGACAGCCCTGACTGTCAGGAAGCTCTTCCTGAGGTTCACGTGGAATCTCCTTTCCTGCAGCCTGAACCCATTGCTCCTTGTCCTGGTCTCTGGAGCAGCAGAAAACAAGCCCTCTCCCTGCTCTACATGGCATCCCTTCAAATATTTAAACATGACTATCATGTCTCCTCTTAACCTTCTCTTCTGCAGACTAAACATAGTCTCTCTAAGCTCTAAGAGACTCTCTAAGCTCTCTAAGTCTATCCTCATAGGGCATGGCTTCCAGGCCCTTCACCATTTTGGTCGCCCTCCTCCGGACTTGCTCCAGCTTGACCATGTCCTTCTTGAATTGGGGTGCCCAGAACTGGACACAGTATATACGATGAGGTCTAACCAAAGCAGAGTAGAGTGGTACCAGTACCTCCCTCGATCTAGACACCATACTCCTATTGATGCAGCTGAGAATTGCATTGGCTTTCTTGGCTGCCACATCACACTGCTGACTCATGTTCAGCTTGTGGTCTATTAAGACTCCTAGATCCCTTTCACACATACTGCTATCCAGCCACATGTCCCCCATCCTATATTTCTGTATTCCATTCCACCTTACACTTCTCTCTGTTGAATTTCATTTTGTTAGCCTTGGCCCAGCTCTCCAATCTATCCAGGTCATTTTGAATTTTGACCCTGTCCTCTGGCATATTAGCAACCCCTCCCAATTTGGTGTCATCTGCAAATTTGATGAGCATGCCCTCTATTCCTTCATCCAAGTTGTTGATAAAAATATTGAACAGCACTGGGCCCAGGACAGAACCCTGTGGCACCCCACTAGTCACTTCTCTCCAGGATGAAAAGCAGCCATTCGTGATCACCCTTTGAGTTCGGTCGGTCAACAAATTACAAATCCAACTAACAGTAGCCCCATCCAGCCCACATTTTACTAGCTTCGTTGCAAGAATGTCATGGGGAACTTTGTCGAAGGCCTTACTGAAATCGAGATATGCTACATCCACAGCATTCCCTTCGTCTATCAAGCTAGTAACTCTATCATAAAAAGAGATAAGATCAGTCTCGCATGACTTATTTTTGAGAAATCCATGTTGACTTCTCGTGATTACCGCATTGCTTTCTAAGTGATTAGAAACTGACTGCTTAATGATCTGCTCCAGGATCTTTCTGGATCATGATGTCAGGCTGACTGGGTGATAATTATTTGGGTTCTCTTTTTTTCCCTTCTTGAAGATAGGGACAACATTTGCCCTCCTCCGGTCTGCTGGAACTTCTCCTGTCCTCCAAGATTTCTCAAAGATTATAGCAAACGGTTCCAAAATGACCTCTATCCAAGAGAGCTAGTGTGATGTAGTGGTTTGAGCGTTGGACTATGATCCCAGAGACCAGGATTCAATTCTCCAACTGGCCACACAAACCTACAGGGAGATCTTTGGCGTGTCACGCACTCTCGGCCCCAGAAAACCCAGTGATAGGCTTGCCTTAGGGTCACTAAGTCAGAAATGGCTTGGCGGCAGACCACAACAAACTATATCAAAGCTCTATAGGAAGCCCAATCTGAACAGCACTAATGCAGAACTGGGTATCTTGCACAGAGGACACAGTACAGCACTCATACTCAGAAAAGTACTATTTTTAAAATCTGACACAGATAAGATTTACCTTTCCACTGTGGTTGGAATAATGGCTGCTGGTAGATGTGTATTTTTGAGGCCTGGGACTCCTTTTAATCTAGCAGCTAGTTAGGCTAAAGTCATTTCTGGCCATGATCCACTAGATCAGCCCAACAGCGTGAGGAGCAGGGGGCAGTCTGGCCTTCAAGCCTCTTTTACCTTGGAGGCACTTAATGTTGTGGGAAATTAGACTTTATAGCTCTCTGCATGGTTTCCCTCGGGCCCTGATGGTTATTTAACATGAAGTGATTTATCTGAAAGTACTGCCAGAAGGGAGCACAGAGGGTGGGGTGGAAGAAAATGAGCAGTTTTGTGTTGGATTTATTTTCGTACAAAGGATTCTCACAGAAAGAATGAAAGAAAGAAAGAAAGAAAGAAAGAAAGAAAGAAAGAAAGAAAACTAGGTGCTTTAACTCTTCCCTTTCACTATGCAGTCTGTGATACAGGACTAAAGCAGGGCTAGGCAATTTCATATCTTCCAACACTTCGCACATGAAAACCAGAACACATATGGCCAAGTAACACTGGCATGTGGTCAAAATGGAAAAGGCTAATAATGAGGAAGAACACAAAAGCAAAGAGAGATTATAGCACTTTGCTTTTCATAGACTAATGTATCAGAATTGGAAGAGACCAGAATGGTCATCAAGTCCAATCTTCAGCCATGCAGGAACTCACACTCAAAGCACCACTGCAAATGGCCATCCAGTCTCTGTTTAAAAACCTCTAAAGGAGACTCCATCACACTCTGAGGCAGCATATTCCACTGCTGGACAGCTCTTACCATCAGGAAAGTCTTCCTGATGTTTAAGTAACATCTCTTTTCCTGTAGTTTGAATCCATTGCTCCATGCCCCAGTCTCCAGAGCAGGAGAAAACAAGCTTGCTCCATTCTCAACATGAAATCTCTTCAAATATTTAAATATGACTATCACCTCTTAACATTCTTTTTGCCAGGCTGAAGATACCTAGCTCTCTACGCTGCTTCTCATAAGGCATGGTTTTCTAGACCTTTCATTTTGGTCGCCCTCCTCTGAATACCTTCTAGCTTGTCAATATCTTTTTTTAATGACGGTGCCTAGAACTGAACACAGTATTCCTGGTGAGGTCTAACCAAAGCAGAATAGAGTGGTATTATTACATCTTTTGATCTCAACATTATACTCCTATTGATGAAGCCTAGAACTGCATTGGCTTTTTTAGCTTCCGCTTCACACTGTTGACTCATGTTCAGCTAGTGGTCCACTAAGACTCCTAGATCATTGTCACATGTACTATTTTCAAGCTAGGCGTCACCCATCCTATATCCATGCATTTCATTTCTTTTTCCTAAGTCTAGTACCCTACATTTCTCTCTGTTAAAATTCAAATTCATTTTGTTAGTTCTGGTTCAGCTCTCTAATCTGTCAAGATCATTTTTGAATTCAGATCCTGTCTTCTGGAGTATTAATTATCCCTCCTAATTTGGTGTCATCTGCAAATTTAATGAATATGCCCTATATTCCATCACCCAAATCATTGATAAAGATGTTGAATAGCCCTGGGCCCAGGACAGAACACACACATACCACAGCTATTGCAGGTGACCGCAACACTTCCCTCATATTCTATATTCAGTAGTCCTAGGTAGGCACTGAAACAGAAATCTGAGCCTCTTCCTTAAAATTCCCCTGCCAATTACCCACAGCCAATGCCTTTGGCTTTCCCTGTTAACAGAGGTCTTGTTCAACTCTTATAACTGAGCACACTGCAAGACGCACATCGCTGGCAGCAATTATACAGCTAGCGGCTGCTAGCTCCATCCTAAGCAAGTCAGTGACTCAGCGGTAGCCCCACCCCCTTAGACCATGGGCTCAGAGGGAGCATGCGGCCAGAAACAAACACACCCACATAAACCTTTAAAAACACACAGTCAAAGTCTGTCCTCCCAGACACAACCCACTTTTGGCTCTCTCCTCAGGGAATGAGCTTGAAAGACAGAAGCAGAAGTTATATGGAGCTAGTAGCTGCTAGCTCCATCCCCAAGCAAGTCAGTGACTCAGCCAAAACTCCACTCTCTTAGACCATGTTCTCAGGGAAAGTACACATCCAGAAACAAAGACACCCACACAAGACTTTAAAAATGCACAAACAGTCAAAGATGTCCTCTTTGATGCAGTTCACCTTCTGCTCTCCTCAGGGACTCAAGAAACATTTTAAAAAAATGAAAGACTAGCTTTTTTAGGATACTGATTTGGCATAGTAGAGGGTTTGTTTGTTTTTTTGGAGAAGGTGGTGAGCCAGCACGGTGAGCCCTCGTGGCACAGTGGTTAAATGCTGGTACTGCAGCCACAAGGTTGTGAGTTCAATACTGCCTCGCTCCAGGTTGACTCAGCCTTCCATCCTTCTGCAGGTTGGTAGAATGAGTGCCCAGTTTGTTGAGAGCAAATAGCTAACACATTGTAAACCACCTAGAGAGCACTTAGCTGATAAGAGATGTAGGAATATACATGCTATTGCTTTCTACTGGTGTACCGGTTTGACTTGACTATGACCCTGGAGACTAGGGTTTGATTCCCAGTTTGTCCGTGGAAACCTACTGGAGACCTTGGGTACATCAGTTATACAGAGCTAATGCCTGCTAGCTCCACCCCCAAACAAGTCAGTGACTCGGCGGTAGCCCCACCTTCTTAGACCATGTGCTCAGGGGGAGCACATGGCCAGACACAAACATACCCACGCAAGCCTTTAAAAACACATAATCAAGGATGTCCTCCCAGATACAGCTCACCTTCTGCACCCTCCTCCTTAGGGACTAAGCCTACTGGGAAGGACAAGATTCCTCTTCCTCCTCTCATCAATAACTCAGCAGAGGTAGTGCACACTACTTTCACATTTTGAAGTCAGTTTGGAACAAATGAAGTAAACTGAGGAGAAAGAGGAAAGTGGGAGAGGAGAGAGAAACTGTGACATTTGCAAAGCTGAAAAGCAGCATGACAGAGGATTAATCAGAATTGTCCCTGCCAAACAGAGATATCAGCTTCCCCCACTTACCTGGCAGGTGACAGACTGCAACACTGTCAGAAAACAGAATTAGTTGAAAAGCAGAACCCATGTACTGTGCCGGAGAAAACATGAAGGACTTACGGAAGCTCACCTGGGACCAACATGCTGCTTGCAAAGTCTCTCAGCCAGGTTAGCATCTTTTTTCCCCTAACAACTCATGCACACATGGACGGAGGTTTCAAAATCAGAAATATGGTTAATAAAGATTTTTCATATGACGTATGTAGATATACTTTCACCATATATTAAGGGGAAGACAGGCAAGGTTTTAGAAGAATTGTTGCCAGTTAAAAACTTTCTCAAATACAAATGGCGAAATGTAGTGATAGAATGAATTCAAATCTATGATACTATTTTGATAAATTATTATATACAAATCATTTGGTATACTTTATTTCTCTTCTTTTTCTGTTTTTCTTTCTTCCTATTTGCTAATACGAAGATGACAATTTCGAAGCAGAGTTAACACAGGAATTAAGGACTATGAGGACTTTATGTAACTATAGAGAGTAAACAGCAACTCCAAGTAGGTGTAAGGAGGAAGGTAAATTGAAAAGGGTATCGGTTGAGCACTGGAATGTATGTTGTGTTGGATACAGATAGGCTGCTTACTTGTAACTGGAGTTCAAGTGGCCATCTATGCACTCACATAAATGGGATATCTATGTCTGCACAGTAGCCTCTTTGGAACCTTCCACAATTCTAGGCCTAGTATTTTGGTGGGAACCCTGCCCACACCCCTGAGGCTATACAGGCCCCTTTCTGCCATCATCCCCAGTTCTGTGGCCACTGCAGCAGCCTTACAACATAGGACATAGCAGGACACATAAAGGGGAGATAGAGCAGGGTTGTGTGAGTTCACAGATGACCACTCAAAGAACTCCAGTTACAGGTAAGCAACCTGTCCTCTTTCTTTGTGGTCTCTGGGACTCACACAAAAGCAAAACTGGCAAGCTACTGATGTAGGAGGTAGGAGTGTCATGCTAGTAAGCAAGCCCATGAGTGATCACCATAAGTTTTCTTATGACCTTATTAGAACAGAATTTGACATTTCAAGCAGGAAGGAGTCAGATCTTCAGCAAATAGAGAAACTTTATTGTTGTACAAGATGTTGCCTGAAAGCAGAGAACTTTATTCATGTGATAAGTCACTGAATAGATGAAAACAAGACAGTCCTCCAAAACACAGTATCATTTGTAGCTCTGTTATCAACTCTATAATGTGAAATAAAGGTAGTGGGCTGAGACCATGTGGCAGCCCTACAGATTTCATGCAGAAGAACTTCCCTCAGGTACATGGCAGATGCAGCCATAGCTCTGGTAGTGTGGCTTCTCAACTGAGTTGGGGGATATTTATCAGTTCATATGACAGTCTGATGGTGGAAGCCACCCAATTTGAGAGTCTCTGTGCTGACACAGGGAGTCCTTTCTTGTCTGAAGAATAGCAAAGAAAGAGTCTCTGAGATTTCCTATAGTTGGTCATGCAGTGCACACAGCATGGAAGTGCATGCCAAATGTCCAAGGAGTGCAGATTGCGTTCCAAGTCCGTAGAGGGATGGGTTGGGAGAATTATATCTTGGTTGATATGAAACACAGAGAAAACTTTTGGGAGGAAAGTTATGTCTCACAACCTCTTTTTCCAAGAGGAAATTCAGCTAAAGTCAGTCCCACATGGAGAGCACAGAGTTCACCTGCCCTCCTGGCGGAGGGGATGGCAACAAGAAAGACTGTCTTCCATGAGAGGAGCTGCAAATTGCATGTGGCCATTGGCTCAAATGGTCATTTGAATAGCTGACAGAGAATGAGGAGTAGATTCCAACCTGGAATAGGAAGCAGTATGGGAGGATGTAGATGCTTGTATCCTTTGAGATAACGCCAAACTAGAGAATGCAAGTAGCAAGAGGGCCCTCCTCGACGTTGAAGGTGGGAGGATACTGCTGACACATAGCAGTGAGTCAAGAAAAGAGAGTCCTTTATCGGAGAAGGAGGAGAGGAATTCCAGCAAGTGCAAGGTACCGAAAAACGTTAACGTCAAAGTGCCATTTGATCCATTTATAAGAGTAGGAGTGCACAGTAGAAGGCTTGTGTGCTACTTCTATGACACATTGGACCAACGTCAGTAGGGAAGCTATCAGAGTAGTTTCCAAGCTGTCAACTAGAAGTTTGTGACGTCTGGATGACAGATGATTCCATTGTCCATTGTCAAGAGGTCTGGTTTGGGTGGAAGCTTCTGATACTGATGGTTCCAGAGGAGGAGTAACAGGGAGAATCACAGTTGTAGAGACCAACAGAGAGTGGAGTGGAGTGGAGTGGAGTGGAGTGGAGTGGAGTGGAGAAAAGATGGCAGCCTGACAGGTCGACCGGCAAACGTTGCTGCAGGTCGACTGGAAAAGCGAGGGTTGTTCCTGTTAGAATTTTGAGTTGACAGGATGATCTCCCCAGTTGCGAAGGAGGGATATTAGGGGCTCAGCTTTGATCCCTGATTTAAAATCAGCGTCTTGACTGAAAAGCAAAGAATATCTGAAGATACAGACAGTGTTGAGGGGAATTCGAGCAAACCACATCCTTGCTTCCGCAGCCAGCAATCAGCTTTAGGTGATACCGCTGATCATAAACAGGACTTCTGTACCCCTGAAATGTTGTTGTTGGAACTTTGTTACTGGCTTGGTAAGCTACTAATTTTCTCTATTCCCTTGTTTTACTTTGATGGAGACAGTGGCAATCGGTGGAAGGGATATTGATCTTTAAACTGATTTTGAACTACAGAATTTTTTGTTCTTTGAACAAGCCTGGAAAGAACAAGATTGTTACTTGAAAGTCGGCTACATTGTTGTGTGCCTCAAGATTGTTACGTTATTTGTCTTAAGACTTTATTTCCATCACTTAGACAAAGACTTGTTCCCTACTTCTTGCTTGACTTTGAGACTTATGATCCAGTATAAAAAATGAACAGGAAACGGTGAACTGTGAACTTCTATTTACTTTATAGGATACTTTGGAGTCAGTACAGTGAGCAGTGTGATTTGAGGAATCCCTTATCTCGAATTCTTCAGTATTTTGACTGGAAGAACTACTGCGGAATTTACGTGCGAAAATAAACATTATAAAAACTTCAAGTTATTGGACTATTAGAACTAAATAAGAAGGGAAATTGGGGTTGCACACCGGAATGGACTATTGTACGGATAAGAATCAAGAACAAAAACTGAAAGACAGTAATTTAATTACTGATAGAGACACAGAGAGGCTGGAGTAAAATTATATTTTAATTGTGCTTTGTTTATTTAATTGTGATTTGTTTAAGGAGACTAGTAATTAAGAGCAGATTTGCTTAGTTATTTAAGTATATTTATGCTATATTAATTTATTGCTATAGCAACATATACAGTTGCGGTAACAGTATTATTTCAAGGTTTGTATCAGGTTTGAGTATAAAGCACATGAGCTACTTTTATTAATTGTTTCTAAGTATCTATATAATTTCTACTAACATGAAATCTACAAAATAACAGATTGTTCTTTATTTTCTATATAGTAATATATTTATATCTTATACATTTAGGACATAACTATCCTTCAACTTTTTTTCACTTGTTAGTCTTGTTTACCCTAGTGTCGGCACTGTGACCTTGACAGAATAAAGAAGCCACATCTGCCTTCCCTTTGTCTCTTCAATTTTTTTTTCTTTTAGCAGATTGTGGCTGACTACAGCAGTAGTAATCAAGGTCACAAATAATTTTGGAAGCGACAAGTTAAGTAGGAACAGAAGGCCTCTAACAAATATAATAGGAAATTAATTCAAAAGGTTAACAGTATTATCTTTTGGAAACTGATTTACTGCAATTTATAGATAGGCACATATAAAGGGGTAGAAAGATTTTTCCAATATTTTATATATAGTTTTTTTCATATATTTTGAGAAATTAGTTGGATATTGGCAAAAAAATTTTGGCCTGTTCTTGAATTTTTTTCTCCTTTTCTTTTCTGCTCTTTTTTTTCATCTATTATACCTTGGTTTAATTTTTAATTCTTTCTTTTCCTTTTTACTGACAGATAGTCTCATAGACTAAGAAAATTTTCCCTCCTTAAATATTTAAATAAATAAAATATACTTTTATATTTATTTATTCATATTATACATATATATATATACACACATCCCTTTTTCAAAAACTATTCAATATTATATAATATCATATAATATAGGTTGAAAGTAGATTTAAATATAGTCTAAACATATAACTGTTATTCCTTAGCTCCCTAATAAAAATCAATTGTGATAAACTTTACAAATTAATTAGGAATTGAGGCAATACAGGTGAATCATATCATTATAACAGCAGAGATACAGTAAATATTAAAAGTGATAAGGTATTGAATATTAGGTATTGAGATTAATCTACTACAGTTATAGTATTATAATTATACTATATAGTATATATAATATAGTATTATATACAGTACTATATATAGTACTATGTAATATACATATAGTATATGATATAGTATTATATATAATTATACTATATATTAATAGTATTATATTATACACACACACACACACACACATATATATTTCAAATTTGGATAGATATTTAGTTTAGTTAGTTAAATATTAGTTAAATATAAATTATCTAGGTTTAAGATATTTATCTTTCATGTTTGATATAGAGGTTTTGATTATTCTTGATTATCTCTCAATTATTATAAATTGGGTAAGTGCAGACCACAAGAATTCATTAAATTTTTAAGGGGAATATGGTGGCCAGAACGACAAAAGCAACAGTTTTAGTTCAAAGAAGTAGTTCATTGGAACTGGAACTTCAAAAAACAAAAACAAAAAAAAACTTTGCAAACCAATTCAGTTGCTGTGGAAGAAATTAAGAAGCTTGGAATGCAAATCAGGTTAGAGACGAGAGATCTTAGGGTGGAAATACATACTGGTCTCCAAGAAGAATTGAAAGACATTAGGGAGAAGATGGAAGTATTGACCAAGGATATGTCTGCGATTAATGCCAAGAGTGAAGAATTACAACTTAGAGTACAAAAAGTAGAAGAACAGACTGTACAGATAGAAGATACTTTCAGGGAGGAAATATCAAGAACCAGAACTGAGGCAGAAATGAAACTCCAGGAGAAATGTTTGAAAATTTGCGATTTGAGAGAACTTCCAGATGAAAATCTAGTGGAAACAATAATTTCCGTATTGGCAGAATTCATAGAATGGGAGACAGGACAGCTTGATTTGGAGGTGCACAAATTGTACAGAATTAATTCAGCCGTTGCCACTAAGAAGTGCCTTCCCAGAGACATTGCTATTTATTTTATTAGGGAAAGAGTTAGAGACCTAATCCTTCAACACAGTTATAAAAACAAACTAGTCGTGAAAGGGAAAGAATTGCAGATTTTGATGGATATTCCACCTCAAGTGTTGAGTAAAAGAAGGGAATATATGGATCTAACACGCTTTTTGAGAGAAAACCAAATAAGATATAAATGCGCAAGACACAAAGGTGTGTCATTTACTGTGCACCACAGGTTCTTGATTAATACAACACTGAAAGCTAGAGTGTTCTTAGAGAAATATGGCTACTCTCAGGACAATGTTGACAATGGGAACGAATTAGGAAAACACAACAAGAAGGAAGATAACGCAAAGCAAGAGTATAACATATATTCGAACAGTGTCTCAAACAGTAAATTTTATCAACAGAAAAATGAACAAGAAAATGAAGAAACTGAAGAAACTGAGGAAGAGAACCATGAAATAAACAAAGGAAAGGAAGAAGTATTTAGGAAAAGATAGCATGATTACTCGACTATCAGTAATAACAGCAAATTAGGTGATAAACAAGATTAGTTAAGATCCAAACAGTCAAGGTAAAAGAATAGATGACTCCCTCAACTCTTCTCAACATGATCAAACCGGCTTTTTACCAAAAAGGTATATGAAAGATAATATATGAACAATTATTGATATTATAGAATATTATGAATATACATCAAATAAGAAATTGGCCTTAATCTTTATAGATGCTGGAAAAGCTTTTGATAACGTAACTGGCATTTTATGCTTGAAGTTATGAATAAATTAGATTTAGGTAGGAATTATATTAATTAGGTTGAGACAATTTATAGTAATCAAACCACGAAACTAATAATAAATGGAGAGAAGACAACGGAAATAAATATAGAAAAAAGTACCTGCCAAGGTTGTCCCCTTTCACTCTTACTATTTGTAATGGTATTGGAAATATTGAATAGGAATATAAGGAATAATACCAGAATTAGAGGGGCACAAATTAAAGATCAACAGTATAAATTGAAGGCCTTTGTGGATGACCTAGTGTTAATCTTAGAAGATCCCTTAAAAAGTATAAAAGCATTATTAAGAACACTGTATGAATTTGGAGATTATGCAGGTTTTAAAATAAATAAGGCAAAAACTGTGATGCTAACAAAGAACATGACAAAAGACCAAGAGAAGGAATTTAAACAAATGACAAATTTTCAGATTGGGGGAAAAGTCAAATATTTAGGAATAGTGATTACAAAGAAAATTGTAGATCTTTATGAAAATAACTATAAACCAATTTGGAATAGAATCAGAAAAGATCTTAATAAATCGTCAAATTTAGAACTATCCCTATTAGGTTGAATAGCTACTATTAAAATGAGTGTACTTCCAAAACTAATGTTCCTCTTTCAAAAACTACTTATATGAAGAAACTTTTAAAAGATGGTATAATGAAGTAAGGAAATTCTTATGGTTGGGGAAAAGACCAAGAATTAAATGGAGTTCTCTATAAGATAGTAAAGGAGGCCTTGGCCTCCCAAATTTTAAGATATGTCACCACGCCTGTGCTCTGTCCTTGTCGGGTAGCTCTCCATATTTTAGTTATGGGATTTGTAGTAGGAGTTAAGTAGCAGCTTGCTTGTAACAAGGTATGAGAACCAGAGATTGTTAGGTAAACAAAGCTACGAATGTACAACCAGGCTACACCAGAGCTTCAAGGTCTCTTGCGGGTGGGATGATGTACTCTTTGCTTTTTATGTTTTGAACCTTGCTAATTGCCTCCAGTTCACTCACTGAAGTCCCGTACAATGTATCACGTTCCTAATAAATAAGTGTTTATGCATTGTTATATTTGTGTGTGTGAATTCAGTTCCTGACAGTCCTGGGTTCTAGATTGGATAAATCTAAAATTCTACGATTAGAAGGATTTAACATAAAGTATGGCTGGCATGGTTACTTAGGATATAATAAAGCCAGTATAGACAAAGACTTTAATAAACATATCATTAAAAATCGTTGTTAAGAATCTGGAATTTATCTAAAAGGAAACTTTATAATAAAATCCCATGCTGGATATCTACTCAGGAAGCATTTCATAAGCAAGAACATCCATTAGCAGGAAAGTGGTTAACTTATGAGGATTTATTGGATAGTAAAGCATGCAATTACACTTTTAAATCCTTTGAAGTATTGGAAAAGGAAGGAATTAAATGCAATAGGTTTTTATATTGATCATTAAAAGAAAGATATAGAATAGATACGAATACTGAAGGTATTGAGGGGAAATGAAATGGCTTTGACATCAAATCAGTAGATGGTAAGGATCATATGATATCATTAATATATAAAAGTTTATTGAAACTAGAATTAGAGAAAGAAATTATTAAGGATAACATGATTAAATGGGCCCAAAATCTGGGACATACAATAGCATTAGAGGATTGGGAGATAACGTGAACAGTAAATTTGAAATTCACAAAATGTACTGTTCTTTTTTTATTATTAAAAGTATCGACATCTATAAAATAAAAAATATATAAAAATAAAAGGAAGAAAAAAGTAAAAAATGAAAGTAGTAGAAAAAAGTTGAGTACAAACAATTCTGAGGCAATGACATATACTTTACAAAATTACATTCAGTTTAACATAATACTGATACATTTTAACTCATATCTCCCTTTCTTTTTTCTTTTTATATACATTTCAGTTGGAAAAAAAAGGTCCCTCTTTCCTACCTGAACTTGAAACCTATTTCATTATCTGTTACTTACACTTCCTTCCCCTTTATAGTAATCTCAAACAAAATACTGAATACTCTGCTCAATTTGATGGGTATTCTCCTGGTCTTGTGGAACTTGCTTGTTTAGTCCATGATGTTATTTCAGAAGCGACTGTAAATATCGCTGAAATTCATCAACAGTCAATTTCATATAAATAAAACTATTATGTCTACTTTAACCTTATTTTTGACTTGTTTTAACCAGATCTAATAGTATGTAGTCTTTAATTGAATTAACCCAATTATATCTGAGTAATTTCCAAACTGGAAACCATTCATTTTTTATGTTATCCTCTTTCCCTCTTATCCTGCATGTAAGAAGGTCTTTTTCCTTCATTTCTATAATTTTGTTATCCATTGTTCTAATGTGGGAGTGTCTTTTTCTTTCCATCAGCTAGCCAGAAGTAATCTGGCAGCTGCAGTCAAGTAAAGGAAGATTCTCCAATATTTTCTTACAGATATCAGATTTATATTTTGTAAAATATTTAGCAGAAACAGTTGGGAACCATGGGATTTGTATCTTAAAGATCTTCATAATTGTATTGCATATCTGTTTCCGAAATTTGTTTACCTTAGGGCAACTTTACCACATATGGTGGAATGTCCCCACCTTCTCTTGACAGTTCCAGCACTTATTCCCATGTGCCTTGTACATTCCATCTATCTTTGCTGGTGTCAGGTGCCACTTATATAGCATCTTCAGGTAATTTTCTTTCAAATCTTGTGATCATGTACATTTATGTGACAATTTCCAGGATCTTTCCCAGTGTTCCAAAAGAATTTCATGACCTACATTTCTGCTCCAGAGATCATTGTATCTTTAACTACTTCATCTTCCATGCTGTAGCTCAGGAGTAGTTTATACAATTTAGACATAGTATGGTTAGAATAGTCAAAAATTATTTTTTCTAACTCACTGGGAGGACCTTTTTGGGCAAAACCTTCTAATTTCAAGTCCATTTTGTATCTTTCTAGGAGCTGTCTATAGGGGAACCACTGTAGCTTAACGCCTTCTTGATTCAGATTCTCCCTCGATTTTAACTGTACATTTCCTAATTCATCCTGTTCTAATAATCTTTGTATGTTAACCATTCATCATTAGGATTCTTCCACCTTCAATAGAATGCCTCTTCAGGAGATACCCATAAAGGGATTTTGGTGTAGAATTTCTTTTTGATTTTAATCCAAATTTTTAACAAAGCTCCTCTTATGAAGTGATTTGTGAAATCTTTATCCATTTTTATTTTGTTGTACCAAATGTAAGCATGTCACCCCATTCTATTGTCTGCTCCTTCCAATGTTAATGTCCTTTTGTTCTGTAGTATGACCCAATCCACCATCCAGATGAAAATGTACTGTTCTTAAAGAAAACTATTACAAAATGTTTTATAGGTGGTATTTAACTCCTACAAAATTAGCCAATACATATAAAAACATCTCTAATAAATGTTGGAAAGGTGGTGAGGAAATAGGTACATTTTTTCATGTCTGATGGACATGTAAACTGGCCAGAATATTTTGGACAGAAATCTATAACCAAATTAGAGTAATAATGAGTTTATAATTTCCTATGTCCCCAGAGTTATTCCTATTAAATATAATGAAAGGAATTAAGACTAATGACCAAAAGAAATATGAAAGAATACTTTTGTACATGATAGCAGCAGCAAAGTATGCCAACATATGGAAAGCTAAAAAAATTCCAACGTCTGAAAAATGGCTGGGTACTCAAACTCCTCGATATGTATCAGATGGATATGCTAACCATGTTTACGCAAAAATCGAAGTATAGATAACCTGAATCAAGAATGGAATGTTTTAAAAGCTGAATGGAAAGGGAGAAGGAGGAAAATGTTTTTTCTAGAACAGTAAATTATAAAAAACAGTGGTAAACTTATCTCCTTCATTTACAATCTTACTACACTCATAACATCTTCTTCTTCCTCCTCTTTTTCTTTTTTTTCTTCTTTTCTCTCTTCTCTTTTTCCTCTTTCTCCCTTTTCTCTCTTTTCTTTACTTCCTTTTTACCGTCAATTTCAGTATCTTTTTTTTCTTCTTGAATTTTAGTTTAAACTTGATTTTCATACTAGATACTCATGTTGATACTTTAGGATAAGATATAGTTTGTATAAAGTAATCAGGAGTGTCGGCATTGATGCCAGGACCTGTGGGAGGACTTCAAACGACAGCTCCATCGTCAAGATTGAGAATGTGACTTTTGATGTCAAGATAGAGAAGGCGGTGTTAGCTTGTGTTAAGAACAAGGTGGGCAGTTTTCTTGAGATGCCCCTCTGACAATAACTGTCTTGATGGAGTGTTTGGAGTCAGAGTCAAGGTGCTCTTTCTCTTGGACTTAAGAGAGCTCCTTCTCAAAGGAGTGGCCGGGCTGTTGGTCTGGCACCACTTGAGATGAGTGTGCTCTCGACATTGATGTCAATAAAGGAGTTAAGGCAGCAGTCTGCCTTTGTACCAAGGGGGGGGGGTCAATCCCTGACAGTGGCAGGTGTCGAGGGAACTTCCTTCAAAGAGTGTCAGTGAGATGCCTGCTTGGATATCGTCTCCATCCTGGAGGTTTCCCTGGCTGAGGGTCTGGAAATTGAACCCGAAGACTAATCTGGAGACTGGGGCAATGTAGATGAACCCCTTGGCAGACTCAAAGGTTGGAGCGTTTTCTCACAGAGAACAGACTGGAGCCTGGTCTCTGTGTTGTGCCGGGTCTGGGATGTGAAGGCCTGGCTGTGCTTACAAGTAGAGACATTATGAGCCTCCTCTAAGCAAGTTAAACACTTCGACTGCCTATCATGTTTGGGGGTTTTAGTGTTGCAAGAACGACAGTGTTTAAAAAAGGCTGTTGGTGCCATAAAACAGTAAGCAAAGCTGTGTCAAAAAACTGAGAAAGGAAGAAGAAGCAGAAAATGAATGCAAAAGTCCTTGCAAGTTGCTCAATAGAAGGTTCCTAAGGGTGCAGGTAATGTGGTGGAAAAGGAACTGGGGACAATGGCGGGTAGGGGCCTTATATAGCCTCAGAGGAGTGGGCAGGGTTCCTGTCAAAATACTAAGCCTAGAGCTCTGGAGGGTTCCCAAGGGGCTACTGCACAAGCGCAGATATCCCATATGTGTGAATCACATAGACCACGAAAAAGAACCAGAAAAAACTGAAATAGCTCTAAAGATACCTAATAAACACATGCTTTATTTTATTGTTTAATTCATCTTTCTGTATTTGTTCTATTTTGTTTTCCCAATAAAAACAAAATTTTAAAAAAAGGAAAAGCAGAACCCATGCATTGTAGGGAACATGAAGTACTTACTGAGGTTCACTTGTTACCAACCATGCACATGCTGCTTGTGAAGTCTCTTAGCTGGTTTGGCACTATACCCCCCTCACCAGCTCAGTTTGCAAGTAGCACACACATATGAGCAGTTTCATAGGCAAGAAGAACTGATGAAAAAATAGAACAGCCATCAAATTAACAGACCTTTTTCTTAATTTAGAAGGACCGAAAGAGCAAGTTGTCATATAACAGGGCATCAAAAGGTGCAGGCTTCCTCTAGTCAAACTCTATACATCTTCAGAAGATCTACGGCCAATCTTCCACACGTACATCTGGAACCCATAGCATTGTCCCTCTCTAAAGAGGAAATGTATGAAAGTCCAATTCTGTTCACCTCTTTTTTCATAAAACAAAACTAAGTCCATGGAGCTCATGTGCCTTCTTTTAAAGAGGAATCATACCTCCTGAAATGTGACTCTCCATATTTTAACATTTGAGATTGGAAGTGGCTGGAGGAGTGGAAAAATAAGTGCGGTGCTAATGGCCCATGGGCCAGGTCTACCCTGGCCATGACGAAATGACGAAATGTCTGTTCCATGAGTGGGCAGCCAGTAGGCTTTTGACATCAACTTTATTCTTTTATTCAAACAATGAAGTGTAGCTTAAGCCAGAGACAACACACTGTCATGGGGATGGGAGCAGATGTATGTTTAGAAATAAAGAACAACAGTGCCTTTGTGTCTATGTTCAGCCCAGACAATTTGCTTTTCAAAAAAAATAACCTCTCATTTCTGAGCTCTCCCCCACCTCACCGTCCCATTTTTGTTCCAGTGGCCTAAGTTGGGACCTTTCCTATCTAAAACAAACTCTTCTTTTTGCTCCTATTTTAAAATGAATGAAAATCAGAAAACTCCAGTTTACCACAAACCAATCAGAAGACCCAGATCTACTTTCTGCTCACCCCAATCTACAGCTTTGTTAGTTTAGGAGACTACAAAAGAACTCTGAAGTTGCCTGATGCTCCATCAATACTCCTCTTCCCTTTTCATCCAGTAGAAAAGTTCAGTACAAAGAAGATGTTCTACATTAAAGTCAGGTTCTCTTCTGCAAACAAGCCAAATCTGGTATGCTGTCTGTCTGTCTGCCTGCCTGCCTGCCTGTCTTTCTTACTTCCAGAGGAGGTAAGGTTTCAGAGGACTGAAAACCATGCCCTCTGAGGAGCAGTTCAGGGAGCTGGGTATGTTTGACCAGGAATAGAGAAGGTTAAGAGGTAACACAGTAGTCATGTTTAAAATTGGGGACAATGTCATAAAAAAAAGAGTCAGCATGGTGTATTGGTTTGAGCTTTGGATTACGACCCTGGAGACCAGGGTTTGATTCCTTGCTTGGCCATGGAAACCAGCTGGGTAACCTCAGGCACATCGAACACTTTTAGTCCCAGAAAACCCCATGACAGGTTCAACCTGGGGTTGCTGTAACTCAGAAACAACTTGAAAGCACACAACAACATACGGAAGATGGGCAAGGCTGTTTTCTGCTGCTCCTGAGACTAAGATGTGGAACAATGGCTTCAAACTAATGGAAAAGAGATTCTACCTAAACATTAGGAAGAACTTCCAGATGGTAAGAGCAGTTCTACAGTGGAATATGCTGCCTCAGAGTGTGGTGGAGTCTCCTTCTTTTGATGTGTTTAAACTGAAGCAGGCTGGGTATATGTCATGAGTGCTTTGATGGTGTATTCCTGCATGGCAGCCAGTTGGACTGGATGGCCCTTTTGTCTCTTCTAATTCTACGATTCTATGCATCTATGAGTATGCGACTTCCAAGATTCCTGGTCAGCAACTGTGCAAGTCTTGCAAACTCAAGAGCTGCGGCTTCCTTGACTGAATCAATCTACTGTAGTGTGCTATTTTTCTTTTCCTACTACTTTCCACTTTACCAAGCATTATCATGTCTTCCAAAGAGTCACGTCATCTCATGACATGTCCAAAGGACCAGAGCTTCAGTGTAGTCATGGCCAGCTGATGAACTGTAAAACCCCAGGCCAGTTGGATTCGGCTCCCTAGGAGGGCCAGATTTTGCCCTCTTGCCAGAGGTTCCCACCTGTATGATAGATGGACATTAGACCCTCTCTGGGCCCAGCATCTGCACCTGCCATAGACATAGCAATCAGGGGAAGGGAACCTGAGCAACAGCCTGGGTGCCGAGGAAGGACAAATTCAGCCTCAGCTCTGAGGTTTCTCATCTAGTCTAGTGAGACTTAAAATGGCAGATGATGTGAAATACATTTGTCTACTATTAGTGGAAGAAGACAGTCGTGATCTGGAACAGTAAAGTATATTCATAAATTCCAAACCAACACATGGACACACATAGCATGAGGAATGAAAGAAGGGTAATGTAATGTAAGAACAGTGATTTTTTAAAAAAACCCAAAGATTGACAAAAGGTATGCAATAACATACTGAAACCAGTATTCTAGTACACTAGCTTTTTAAAAAGGACCTTCTGACTGTACTGAAAAACTCTTTCCTACCCCCAGAGAAATGCAGAGCCCTTCTGCTTCATGCAGAAATCTGTAAAAGCAGTTATTAGTCACCTTGAAGTTCTTTTTCCCTGCACTGAGAACCTCATACAGTGATATCACATGCTCAGCACCTCTACAATTCTGAAAATGACATGGGAGCAAATGGAAAGAGTATGCAGGGTGTTAACCTAGTTATAGTCTCCATCGTCTCCCATAAAAGCTCACCTGCAGATCTCCTCCATGTCCCTGAACCCCTTTTAATACGTGTGCCAGATCTAAAGAAGCTTAATTTTTTTGTGGGGGGAGGCATTAAAGAAAAAGGTCACACTTGCCTTTCTTTGAGAATTAAGCACATGGGATTGATGGATTAAATGGTACGGCAACATATGACCACACATCAGTTCATGAAGTCAAGAGTCCCTGTGGAGGCAGCTGGAGCTGCTATTGATTTGGGGAGAGGGTATTCTACTGGCAGAGTGGTGCTAGGGTTGCAGGGCAAAAAGGAAGCAGCTATATCTTGCATGCAAAGCCAGTTCAATCTGAACAGGAGAAAGCTCTGGTGTTAACAGCCTCCTTGAGTTTGTAGCACACTTCAGTTCAATGCATGTTTGCTAAAAGGTAGCCCACAGTATAACTGTTTCCCAAGCTACAAAGCACAGCTCAGTTTTACGCATGCCTACTTAGGAAAAAACTTCAGTACAAGAACCACCTAGACTTTGAATCACAGCTCAGTTCAATAAATGTCAACAAAAAAACCCCCAGTGCAACAGCTGTTCAGGCTGCAAAATGCAGCTCACTCCCATGCAACAGTTTCCTGGGCATCAAAGTACACTCCATGCCATCTCTGGGCCCTTGTCAATTGTAAAGAGGAAGCCATGATTCTGGAAGTGGCAGCAGGCCAAGCATACTTGGGCAGCTACTAAGGCCTACCACTGACAATAATTTCACTGTTTTCTTTAAAAACACACACAGTGCTGTCGATCTAGGAAATGGCAAGATTGTGCATAATTCCACCCTCCTTCAAATGCTTCTCCGATAAAATAAAATAAAATAGCAACTATAGATGTTTACTGACTAGCAGTAATCATTCAAGACACATTTACAAGAAGAACAAGCTATATTTATTTTTCTTTCATTTCAGTGGACCCAAGGATGACTAACTTGGTCTGAATCAAAACGAAGTGAAGAAGGAGAAGTAAAAGAAAAATTGTTCCTTGCCCTGCACTGGTTGCATTCAGATGTCACAGTGACCCATCCATCATGTAATGTGGCAGGAAAGAAGACTAAATTCTTCCTTCCTCTCTGCTCCTCTGTCTTGATTATGTGGAGTTCAAAACTGTTTCCTTCTATATCTTGCTCATTGTTGATGGTTGTGGCATCCAATTTGGACTAACAGTGATTAATATTAAATATGGCTTGTTTGAAAGAACACAACATCAAACCAGGGTTTTTGAAGCTGGAGTGTTTCAAACAAACCATCATCAGAATTAACCACAAACCATCTTCAGAATTAACTACAGCCTGTGCGCTGAAAGCAGCTGGAAAGGTCCTTGTCTCATCCCACCATCCTCACAAGATCCACCTGGTGGGAACATGGGAGACAGGGCCTTCTCAGTGACTGCCTCCAGGCTCTGGAACTCCCTTCCCAGAGAAGTTAGACTTGACACACTCCCTAATTTATATCCACAGACAAGTAACAACTTTTCTGTTTTGACAGGCATTTCTGACTGTATAAGGGTTGTCTCACCTAAGCAACACGCTGGATTTTGCTAACTGTTGCACTGGGATCTCTGTCTGTGCATGTTTAAAGATATATGTTGTAATCTGGTTTCAATTTTTTATTCTCACTTTAACTTTTGTATCTTGTGAATTTTTAATGATGCATTTTTTAAAATTTGGTGTGAGTTATGCGGGAAAGGTGGAATACAAATAAGCCATCTCCCCCTCCCTCTCCCTCTCCCACAGTTTAGGATCCAGACAGACTACATATTTTTGGCAAAAAAAAGGTCATTTTTCCAACCTGGTAGCCTTTAGAAACAGTGGTTGTGTGTCAAGACAAAGGGAAGAGCCCCTCCTTCTTCCTCTCCAAGAGGATTTGTAAAAACTGAAGTGAGCACCTGACTGCTTGCATGCTTTTTTTTTCTTGTTTTATTTTTTGGTGCCTAATGCGGCTGACAGTGGGTTCGGGGGCTGAAAAATTGGCCCCGTAACCTCCTGAGGTTGTCTTGTCGTGAACTGCTGTCGAGTTGGCTTTGGCTTATTTGACTATTGCTTCCAAGAGAGCATTATTCTCACTCTGGTTTTCACTGGTGCATCTTTATACTTGAGGATCTTGCCTTGAGCTTGGCCTACACTTCAGCATGCCTACCTCTGCATTCAACAAGGGCTAATCTACAAAAGAAATAGAAGAATCTGATCTGTTCCTTCTGGCCAAGCTGGTAGTATAGGTGGGAAAGCCAGTAAACCTGGCTGAAGGTCGCTTACTGGTCAAGTATTACATCTGAATGCAGCCATTACATGGAGGCTCTTTCTCTGAGATGTCTTGTCCTGCCAATCCTAATTTACATGCAATGCATCATTCCAATAAGAGCTTAAATACTCATCTGCAGGAAAGATGCATGCTTCATAACTCTTAACAGAATAGAATGATGTTGAGGCCAAATTTCTCTCATCACTTAGGCAATATTTTAGCATTTTCTCCAAGTAACTGAATATCAGTGCAGACAGACTGTGAAAAGTGACAGATTTGGACAGGAAAACCAGTACCGCTCCTCTTGATCTGGACATTTGAACTCTGGTCACATCATACACTGAACTGCTAATGAGTTAAGCTGCCAAGGAAGACTTGGATGAACTGGGCCCAATAGGAGCCACTAACTGAAACAGTGCCATGCCTTCTATGGTAAGGATTGGAGAAGTTATTTCCTATGTAAAGGAGGTAACTGAAAAGGCAGGGGTGGGGACAGTCAGCCCCTTCTCTCTTTCTTTTCCCCCTTCTTGTGCCCACATTTCTATAGCCATCATGTAATTAAATCTAGAGAGGTCTTTACTTCCACCCCAGCGATACAGACCCAGGCCCATATAAATGGTAACAATGCCTGTAAACTGTTTGTATGCTGTCTTTTACTTTAAGGAATCTACCAAAGGAAAAAATAATAATGATTTATGTCTTCACAACTCCAGTAACTGCCTCTGCTTCAAAACATCTAAAGAACGGACAGAGTTCAGATCCCCACCTTTGTCTTTCTGTGTGAGAATGTTGGTGGGGATGAGAGACTGAGAATTGTTACTGTGGTGCAGGCCTACCCGGAGATAGCACTCGATATCACTCTGATATCAAACAATTCGGCTTTCCTCTGCCACCCCACTCCACGTGTTTGTGAGGCCTCCAGACAAGCATGTAAACAGGCACGGCCAATAATTGCTGGACATTCCATTCTCCACCCAGGCAGGCCAGATACAGCCGGTTCGTCGCTTCAGGGAGCTCTCCGGCAAACACCTCACTGCATATGCGCAATACTAACAAAGGCTCCCTGCCCCAAGCAGGCAACCTGACAAAGCTGTACTAAGCGCTCCATATTTGCATACTGGCTACACTACTGTTAATTCGGCTCTAAGTCAATCATGCTAAATTCTGACCTTTCCAAAGCTTTGTCCCGCTCCTAAAACGCATTGTTCTCACCGAGTAAGGTATGGCCTGCAGTTACAATTCGCCCTATAAAAATCCCTAATTCTCAGACCCTCCTCGGATCGCTCCTGAGTTCCATCTAGCCTTGCCGCCGCTCCACTTGGCGAGCTGTCCCCTCAGTTCCACTGACTGAGCCTGCTCAACTCTGGACCGCTCGAACCGCTCTATTGCGCCGAGTTTCTTCATTGCACCTCAACTTCGCTCTCAAGGTCCAGGACTACGAGACAGGTGTCGTATCACCCATTTCCCCCAAAAATTCCCACTCCAAGTCAATCTCTGATTCCTTAGTTATCTGTGTGACTGTGGCATCTTTAATATTTGTCTGTATTTAATAAACACCATTTTCATTACTTTAACCCGTCTGACTGCTTGACTGACCTGACCCCATAGATGCTGGGTTGCAAGATCCTGCTACGTTACCCTGCCTCTCACTAGCTTTAGTGAGTGTTCCAGCTAATTTCCCTCAAAGTTGTGTTGTTGTTTGGTTCTTTAGGTGTCCCTCCCAGGACCCCCAGTAAACAGGGTAACAGAGTGGTGGAGCAACACAAGCAACCCTGGTACCCCTAATTTGAGAAGAAGTCGCGAACCTCCTCAAATCGGGTGGTACTGACCTAGGGAACGGTCAGCCGAGCCTTTTAGAACACTGGTAGGCAGGCAAGTGTGTGTGTGACTTCTGTGTGTGTGAAGTGTCGGGTGGAAATCTGTTCCCCTCTCTTTCTTTGTCTTGTCCTGGGAATCACTTCCCCATCTTGGGTCTATCGTGGGCTGGGATCCTAAGTGTTGAGGTTTAGCATGTTAGGAACAGTCCAAACTCGTACGACATCCTAGCAGCAAGGCACACGAAAAGCACTTAAGGAAGGAGAAACCCCACTCATACTCCTTCCTCTGCCCCTTCTGAGTTGTGGTTGTTAAGGTTAGAGAAGAAGCGGGTGTGTCCCGGCTTCTCAATTCTCGGGTGCATCCCAAATTTGATAGAGTAATAGGTGTGGGTGGAACCCCGACCTGGTTTAGGGTTTTTAAGAGGTTTGTCCTGAGGTGTAGGAAGGTGCCCCTCACCCGAAAAACTGATAAGGACGGTTTGGTTTAGGTTCCTATCCCTTTTCCCCCGCTGCTTGGCCAGGCGGCTTAGTAAGTTCCTCAGCGTTCGTCACCCCCCTTCAGGCAGGCGGAGTATTCCTGAAGGTTCCCTGGGTCTAGGTGGCCTCCCTGTCCACAAACCGTTTCCTCATCCTCTCGTCCCCAGTGCTGTCGAGGTGCAAAACTGGGCTTGGGTGTACAAGAGTGACTTTGTTTGGGCAGGCTGGAGATAGGTTCCCATCCCTCTTCCCACGAGTAGTTCCAGAGAGTTCATCTCTTGAAGTTCCCCCAGGAGTCTAGGTGATCCTACCCGTCCCTCCAATTCCTGGTCCCATGTTTGTGTTAGGAAAGTGTAGTTGTATAGTTGTAGAAAATGGCCAAGGAGAGCCCAGTCACAGTTAAGGACCTCATGCAGGAGGAAGAGGTCCGAGGAAAATTAGAGTGGTGGGTGTTGAGTAAGGGGAAATACTCCTGGAAGGACTCTGTCTTCCAAACGGCCGATCTCTTTACCTCACTCTGTGAAGTGTACACCCTGGCGCGGAAATCAAAGAACCCGTTCGGGCCATCAAAGGATGCTTGGCTGCTTAGGGACTTTGGCTTACAGCAGAGATGCTAGCAGTGCCCTTGTTGAGACCCAAGGGAGGCTAGTAGAGACAGAAAAGGAGAACGCCTGGCTTCAGGCCGAGATTGAGGCACTGCAGGCAGACAAGGTAACTTTTGCATCTGTTGCGCAGGCCTCGGCACAAAAGCTTAATGACCTTACACTGGTGGCCCAAACTTGGGAGGAGAACGCCCACGCCTTAGAGGCTGAGCTGGATCATACCCGAGCTGCGGCCAAGTTCGTGGTTGGGCAAGTTAAGGAACAGCAGGAGGTTGTTAATCATGCAGCCTGCCTTAAGCAAATTGCTGCACTGGAGAGCCAGCTCCAAACGTGCAAAGCCCTGATTTCAGCTGTGTGCCCGGAGCTGCTCCCAATGTTCGCCCCAGACTTCCCCGGGGAGCCATTGCCGGAGGATGCTCCGGTCTCCTCCCCCCTTAATCCAGACTGGAGCGACCCTAAGGTCCCAGTCCACCCCGTGGAGACAAGGTCCATGACCCGCAGGACCATACCCACAGGTGAAGGCAGTTCCTCTGAGGCAGAGACCCGAGAGACTCAGGTCACAAAGACTAGGGTCCCCTGGAGGGCAACCGAGGCTAAGGCCTTCGCGGACTAGTTGTGCCCCCTAACTCGGTCCACCGGGATCATGTGGCTAAACGCGGTGATACATTCTCACCCGACAGCCAATGGTCAGGACCTGACCCAACTGGCCAGGCTTTGCATGACCCCCACAGAGCTTCCTACCCTCTAATTGGCTGTGGCAGCTCGGGGCCTAGTTAGGCTTGAGGCCCACGACTGGATGAGAGAAGTAGTGAAGATCCTTTGGCCCGGACAGAGTGTGAGCATGCTCTATGTCATGCAGCAGAAGAGTCCTCGTGAGAACCCTGAGGCTTACGTGGCGCGGAAGCAGCTGCTCGCCATTCTGGCCGGGAAGGTCCCCCTGACTGCCCATGGGTACAACTTCGACATCGTGGAGTTCAAGACTCTGTTGTACGGAGGATTGAACCACGAAACGAAGATGGTCCTAGGTCTGGTAGACCCGGCCACGACATCTTGGGAGGACTTTGGGAACAACCTCCATCGGATTGCTGACCTGCTACGGGAGGCTGGCTCCCTCCGACCCCCATTAAGGCCCAAAAGAGAGATGCCGGGAATTGGGAACCCGTAGCTGAGGTGACTTACTCAAACTATGGGCCCCATTCCCAACACAGGAAGACTGTGCTGAATTCCGTTCCACGTGGGAATTGGAACTTGGCCCCGGCCCCCAGACAGGACAACAAGCAGTGGCAAGGGAGAGACTCCCGCGGTCAGCCAGGCAAAGCAGAGAATCCCCCACCGCAGCCAACAGCCCCCAAACAGCCCTCTGAATCTGGCTCTCCCAGGGAGACGTCTGGCGGGTATGACTCCATGGCCCAGACGTACACCTCGGACAGAGTGAGAATCTGGGGAGTGCTACGTAGGTTCGGACTGGACATGAGTCTGTTTGATGGGAGACACACAATCGAGCTCCTTGATGCCCTAGACAGGCATCTACCACTGGGAAATAGCCAGCCTGTGAATGTGGTGATCAACGGTCCTCCTCCAGCTAGATATTACCCCAACTTAGAACTCTCAGGATAGGGGTGCCCTCGGTCCTGGGATCTCCCCCAGAGAGTTGTGGCTCAACTGAAGCCCAACAGATGAGGTAGATCTAGGGTGAAGGCAGGTGAAGGGTGAAGGCAGGTGAAGGGTGAAGGCAGGTGAAGGGTGAAGGCAGGTAAGGGGGAGGAGACAGGGTGAGCCCACCCCTGACGATATCCGTTTGCCCAGATATGGCGGGGGGGACCAATCTAAGTCCTTCAGAGGACACAAGCGCTCAGTGTGCACTAAACCAAGGCAGATTGCACCTCCCCTGACTCAGCCCCGAGTGCGAATCCAACCACCTCAGAGACACTAGTGCTTTCAGAGCACCAAGAAGGATCGCACCAGGCTAAGATTCAGGAGGAAGCCCCCACAGAATTGGACAAAACACAGGACATTGCCAGGGAGAACACACAGCAAGGGGAAGCCAACCCAGGCTTCCAGAACTTGCCATTGTCCCTGCTCTAAGCCCCCTGTTAGAGACTTGCAGTTTCTCCCGGGATTTCCTTGAAGCCTTGGCCAGGAGGGTCCTTTCTCTTCATGCCTCCTTTTTTTTTTTTTTTTTATTATTTTTTTATTTCAACAAAATAAAAAATATACAATAAACATAAAACACACATTATTTCTTAATGTTATCTCCTTTACAATCTTTCCAAACAAAACATTCTTTCACAATTTTTTTACAAACACATACCCACCTTCCCTTATTTATCTTCCCATTATTTGTGAACCAATCCAACTTACTTATAAACCGCCAACTCATCTTAATATACCTTGTTACATACCACTGTCTCTATTATACAGCTATATTATTTATTTACATTGTCATTTTCCGAATCTCGTATTTTACAAACCTATATTTAACTCCTTTCACCCCAATGGTTTTCCCAGAGGGGTTTCACTAGACTCCACTCCTCCTCTATTTGCTTTCTTGGTCTGTCCCTAATTCTAGAAGTCAATTCATCCATTTCCCATAGTTTGAATAATTTCCACAACCAATCATCTATTCTAGGTGTTTCTTTAGACTTCCAGAATCGGGCATAGACCAATCTAGTTGCTGTCACCATATATATCAACATTTTTTTCTCTAGACTTTTCTTAAAATATTTGTCTTCAATTATATTTAATAAGTATATCTCCGGGATCATAGGAAAATTTACATGTAATGCCTTTTCAATACACTCATGTATACTTTTCCAAAAAGCTTTTGCTTTTATACACGACCACCAAAGATGGAAAAAAGATCCTTTCTCAGGACACTTCCAACAGGTATCTTTACCATTCTTACTCATCTTCGATATTTGCACCGGTGTACAATACCATCGGAAGAACATCTTGTAGTAATTTTCTTTCATACTCGTAGCAAAACAGTATTTCTTTACCTCCTTCCAAGAATTTTCCCAATTCTGCAGGGGAATGGGACGTCCCAGATTTCTTGCCCATTTTATCATATTCTCTTTCACTATCTCCTCCTCCATCTGCCAATTCAACAACATTTTGTATATTTTCCCTATCAAATGATCTACCCCTGGTTTAAGAAATTTATCAAATTCTTTCTCTCTCACTTCAATCCCAATCAATTTCTTATCCATTTTAAACCTCTCTTCCAGTTGTCTTTGTAGTAACCAATAAGATGTTATACCTAAATCAGCCAATTCCTCTTTACTTTTCCAAATCACACTTTCCCCATATATCTTTATTAGATCTTTATATTTTAACCATCTATCTAAATGTGGTTTCTCTCTTCTGTAAAAGGCCTCGTGTGTTGACACCCATTGTGGTATTTTATCATATAATCTATCTCGATATTGTAACCAAGTCTTCAGCAATGGTTTCCTCAAAAAATGATTGTTAAATTCCCTGTTCACCTTTATTTTGTCGTACCACAAATAGGCGTGCCAACCATAGAAGAGATCATCTCCCTCAATTTTTAATAACCTGGTATTCTCTAATTTTATCCAATCTGTTACCCAACAAAGACAACTGGCTCTGAAGTATAACCTTAAATCAGGAAGTCCCATTCCCCCTCTTTCTTGTACATCCTTTAATATTTTCCATCGTATTCTTGGTTTTTTAGCATTCCATATGAACTTAGATAAATCTTTCTCCCAATATTTAAAGGGTATTTCATTGGAAATTATCGGCAAATTCTGAAATAAAAAAATCATTTTCGGCAAAATATTCATTTTAATTGTTGCTATCCTACCTAATAAAGATAAATCAAGTTTAGACCATCTATTTAAATCTTGTTTTATTTCACCCCAAACTTTTTTATAATTAATGTCAAACAGATCTGTATTGTTACCTGAAATATTAATCCCCAAATATCTCACTTTCTTTGTTATTTTAAACTTTGATATTTCTCTAATCTCCTCTTCTTCCAATTTTGGTATATTTTTTGTCAAAATCATCGTCTTATCTAAATTAATTTTAAAACCTGATACTGATCCAAAATCTTCTACTACTTCTATCACCTTTCTAATGCTTTCTCTAGGATCATCCAACATAATCACTAAATCGTCGGCAAATGCCCTTATTTTGTATGTTTGATTTCCGATTCTAATTCCTTTTATCTCTTGATCTTCTCTTATCTTGGTATTCAATATTTCTACAATCAAGATAAAAATAAGTGGGGACAAAGGACAACCTTGTCTCGTACCTTTTCTTATTTCAAATCTTTCTGTCTTTTCTCCATTAATTACTAATCTCCCCATTTGATTACTATTTATCATTTTAACCCAATTAACAAATTTATCTCCTATATCTATCTTTTTTAACACCTCTTCTATGAATCTCCATTTCACGTTGTCAAAAGCCTTTTCGGCATCTACAAAAATTAGTCCCAATTTTCTTTCATTATGTCTATGATAAAATTCAATCGTATCTAAGATTATTCTGATATTATCTTTTATCGATCTTCCTGGCAGGAAGCCATTCTGATCCTCATGTATTCGAGTCTTCAAGATCTTTTTTAATCTCTCCGCCAAGATAGATGCAAACATCTTATAGTCTATATTTAACAAAGATATCGGTCTGTAATTTTTGACCTCTTGTTGATCTTTTCCTTCTTTCGGGATTAGGGAAATAGTTGCCTCTTCCCATGAGTTTGGCTTGTTCATCTTATCTAGTTCGTTAAATAGCTGATGGATAGAATCTAACAATTCTTCTTGAAACTCTTTGTAAAACTTAGCAATAAAACCGTCTGGGCCTGGAGCTTTTCCAATTTTCAATCTCTGTATCGCCAATTTTATCTCCATTTTTGTAATTGGTTTATTTAATTCCTCTCTTTGTTCCTCTTGGATTTTCTCAAAATTAGTATTTTCTAAGTACACTTTCACTTTTTGGATGTAATCTTCTGAATCACTCACATCATTAAACAACTGTTTATAGTAATCTTTAAATAAGTCTTTTATTTTATTCTGATCTCTATAAACCTTGTCTCCTTTCCTAATTTCCAAGATTAATCTTTTTTCTTTTTCTTTTTTCAATCTAAAAGCCAACCACTTCCCTACCTTGTTAGCATGTTCGAAAAATTTTTGTCTAGTATATTTTAACTTCTTTTCTATCTCTAACCTATCTTCCAAAGCTACTTGTTTTTGCAAAATCACAATCTCTCTCTGCAGCTTTTCATTTTTTGGATCTTTTTTCAATTCTATCTCTTTTTCCTTTAAATCTAGCATCAATTTTTCCATTTTCAATTTTCTGGTCTTTTTTTTATATGCTTCTTGTTCTAAGAATACTCCCCTTATTACTGTTTTTCCTGCATCCCAGACGGTTTTAATTGAAGTTTCTTTTCCCATATTCTCCTTAAAGAAGAATTTCATCTCCTGTCTTACTTTTTCTACTATCTTCTCATCTCTTAAAAGATCTTCTTTTAATACCCATGTGTATTCCCTACTCCTTTCTTGTATCGTCAACACTATGGGACAATGATCAGATAGCAGTCTTGGAAGAATCTCCAACTTTTTTACCTGTTTACATAACGTCTTAGAAGTCAGAATCATATCAATTCGTGACCACATTTTATGCACCTCAGAATAGTAGGTGTACTCTCTAGCATTTCCATATAAATATCTCCATACATCTGTTATCGAGGTTAAATTCAATAAGTGATTAAAAGATTTCGGTAATTTCCCTTTTGGGGTCTTTCCTTGTTTTTCAATGTCCTATCTAGTTCGGGGTCAATCACCCCATTCCAGTCACCCATAATAAGTAACTCTTGATAATCATAATCCAGTAGTCTTTTAGTCAACTTTTCATAAAATGTTGCTTTATTTTCTTGCGGACCGTAAATTCCCACCACCAACAGCTTTTTTCCAATCAACTCAACCTCTACACCAATCATCACACCTCGATTATCTTTAAATATTTCCTTCGCTGTATATTTACTATTTACATACATTGTCACATCTTTCTTTTTCTTTGTAATTGACGAAGAAAAATCCTGACCTAGTCTGGGATTCTTTATATATTTTAAATCTTTCTCTCTTATATGTGTTTCCTGTAAACAAACTATATCTACTTTCATTTTCTCCAGATGTTTAAATATCCTTTTCCTCTTCACTACTGCATTCATTCCTTTTACATTCCAAGTTACCACCCTCACCCTTTCCTCTTCTCGCTCTTCTTTCCTCCTCTCTAATTTAGCTCAATCCTAATCTTCCTCCTGATCTTCTTCTCCTTCTTCTCCTTTATCTTCTTCCTCCTCTTCTTTCTCTTCTTTCTCCAACTCTCTTTCTCTCTCCAAATCAGTCCTCTCTTCCAACTCACTTCTTCTTCTTCCTAGATTTCTTTCTTTTTCTCCTTCCTCTGATACTCCTCCCTCTTCTCCCTCACGATCTTGCACCTCTGTCCTTCTCCTCCTTAATTCCTCTTTATATCTTCTCAAGAAGTCTTGTGCTTTTTGTACTGTATTCAAAGTGAATTTCCTCTCTTTGTACATGAAAGTGATCCCTTCCAATTTACACCATCTATAACTCACACCACTTCTCCTAAGCACTTGTGTAAGAAAAAAATAATCTTTTCTTTTTTTCAAAATATGTGACGGAATGTCTTTAAAGATTTGTAATTCATCCTGGTCCACCATCTATTTACTCATGTAGCTCTGACGTATAACCAAATCTTTGACTCTTTCTCTTAAAAAGTAAATTACAATGTCCCGCGGAAGTTTTCTTTTTTTAGCTATAAATGAATTAATTCGGAACATTTTGTCTATTTCCAAATCAAGTTGCTCCGTATTCCATCCAATGTATTCCGCCAAATATGGGGTCACTCTCATGTACAAATCTTCTCCCTGAATCTCTCTCAGTCCTCTAATTTTTATACATTTCTCTCGAAATTTGACTTCAATATTTTTATTTTGTTGTTCAATCATTTCAATCTGTTTTCCCATCAATGGAGTTTCTTTTTCTAACTTCGTTGTTCTTTCTTGTAGTTCATCCAACTTCTTATGAATACTCTTTACTTCTGTTGTTATACTTTCTAGTGTCTGTTCAACATTTCCCATTTCTCTCTTCACTTCCTTCATATCACTCACCATGCTTTTCATATCACTCTTAAATTCTGATCTCAACTTTCTAATCTCCTCTATAATTGACATTGAAAACTCCGAAACTTTTGGTTGTTCTTCCAGCGAAGGTTTCGCCTGTAGTTGTTGTTTAACTGAAGTTGCTTTTCTAGTTCCTGATGCCATTTCTATTATTTAATTTCTCTAACAGCTTAACTAGTTATCAATGTAACTAACACACTAATAATCTAATAGAACTCAATGTCATAAAATTCTACAACAAAAATTCCACACATTCCAACTCAATAATTATCTCAGTATTTATACAAAATCTATTCCTTCTATTATAAATTCTTATTACGAAAAAGAACAACCAAATTGTATAAAAGGATTACTACAACACTAATACCCCCTTAATAGATATAATAATAGTAAACAGTAAACTCAATCAATATTACAGACTACAAATTAGGTAAAGCAAAAAAACAACAACAAACAACATAAAAAAAACAAAAAACACAAAAACATAACCTTCTTAAAGGCATCAAGTATATTCTCTTAATACTTAAATACACTTAGTACAAACGAATACGCTCTAGATCCTCATACACCACTATCAGGTTTCTTTTCCTTGTCTTTTTTACTTTATACTTTACTTTTTTTTTTTCCTTTTCCCTTCCCCTTCCCTCCTTTACTTATTTATTTATTTTTCTCTTTCTCTATATTTGTATATATATGTTATATGTTTTTAAGTTTATTTATATATATTCTTTTTTTTTTCTTTTCTCTCTTCCCCCTTTTTCCTTTCCCCCTCCCTCTTTCCTCTTAATATTTATCAATTTATTTGTTTGGTTTTTATTAAACTCCTTGACCCTCAAAATTCAACTTAAATCCACCACAGGATGGCACTCTTTAATCAAGTACATTAGTTGGGTCTTACTTCTATATACAACGATTTGGTAACACAAGAGTTAACTTCCTTCTTCACAAAATCCTTGAAGTTATTTAGTCCTTGAAGATCTTGATGTCTTACTCCACCGCTGGCAGCAGCTTATTCCTTAACTCTTTCGTCCTCTTTGCCACCCTATTCCCGATTAGCACAAAAGGATTCTCAGTTCTTAGTTAAGTAAAACTAAATAAAATGGAAATATTCCCCCTGGGCACCGGTACCAAATCCAAGCTTGAATAAAATCAAAATCTCAAATTATATAGTCAATCCAGTCCTCAACATATACAATCCATCAAAAGGAGGTAGGAAAAAGGGGGGTCAATTCAAACCAAGCGCTTCAGATTTCTTTCCCTAAAGGGGTCTTTTCCTCCCCACTCTCGAAACACTGTTTGTTCTTACCAAGCAGCGCCAAGCTCAACAATCTATAACGCATTGTATTCCCATTCTCCAACCAATCCCAGTCCAGACTTCTTTGAAAGGGAAAAAAAAGAGAAAATAGAAAATTAAATCTGGTTACTTTATATCAAATCTTCTTTCAAAGGGAGTATAGTCCAACTTCAAATCAGCAATCAAATATAAACTAGCAAACTAGTGAGCGTCGTCCAGCTTCTGCTTAAAGCCACTCTCCGCTCTCAGCTCCCTCTTGCTTCAACAGACCCGGCAATTTTAAAGTCCTGATTCAATCAGGAATCGTTCCTCTAAACAGTTACAGGGTTGTCATTGTGTTGGCATTATTTCTTTTGTCCACAAATTAGGGAAAATATACTTTACCAATACTAAATAGTAAAGCTCTTCCACCGAAGCCTTCTGGATCTCCTAAAAGTTTAAACTTAAAAAGTGGTGGCGAGGATTTATCCGCTAGGGAACCACCGTGAGGTAATGGCGGCTTGTCGTCCTCCTCAACGCTCTCCGCGTCCCGGGCTACAGTTGTTATTTTCCGGGACACCCACGTTGGAATCCGGACTACGCCAAGCTCCTCCGAACCCCTTTTCCCAAAGAGGTATTTCCCCCGTCTCTTCCTCCCTCCGGACGGGTTTACGTCCTCGCGGGGCGATCGTCAAACCCGGGTCCACTCGAGATGACAACCTTGCTCCTCGCCGCTGCCACCGGAAGTCCCCTCTTCATGCCTCCTTTCAAGAGAATTTCCAGTGGGACTGCAGAGTCAAGCAGCAAGAGGTTCTTGCACAGCCAGAGCCCAGGTTAGCAACGGCACTCACCCTGGCACCCCCTAACTTGACTCCACTTACTCCCTTTGTCTGCAGTCCAGCCTGGGAGATTTCAGTAATGGAGAGTTCCAAATGCCACCTGGAGGCGGACCTGGCTACTGCCTTCCCCTCCGCAAAACTGTCTTGGTGCCAGCTGGCTTCCATGTTTGGGGGCACCCTAGTTATTGTAACCATGGTGATTTTGAGAGGGGCCAAGACAGCTCTTGGCTTCATCTTGATCACTGCCCTGCCTAAAACGACAGAGGTCCAGGAGGCACTTGGATTAGATGCCAGCCTCCATCTTAAGTTGAAGGAATGGAAGGGTCAGCTGGTTGATCCCACCTCTGTGGCAGTCCCAGAGCTGGAAGATCCTGGTGCCCAAAGACCCAATGTTAGTCCTGCGGTGTGGCAGACTTCCCTGAATCGCAAGGAAGTGCCAACCGTTAATTTGTCTGAGACACTTGTCTCAATTTATGAGGTGTTTGACAATGGTTGAGCGGCCGTTGTCTGAAGGGGATCGAGGCGGAGTGGCAACCCCCCTCCGAATCCCCAGTTATTGTTAAATAGTCCCGCCATATACATAGTTCTGTTTACTTTGGAATTTGTAGTATAAAAATAGGTATTCTTTTCTCTTCACTGTTTTGGGGAAGCTCTGCCTTGGCACTTCTGCTGTAAACAGCTCGCTCCCATCCTTCCAACACCATAGATTTCAGAAGTCAAATTCAGCTCCCCTTAGGCTTTGGGCAGGAAATTTGCACTGATTTGCGCCCAGGTGGCACAGTGGTTAAATGCCAGTACTGCAAGCCACAAGGTTATGAGTTCGATCCTACCGGGCTCCAAGGTTGACTCAGCCTTCCATACTTCCGCAGGTCGGTAAAATGAGTACCCAGCTTGTTGGGGCCATGTATAGAAAAATGTATTGAAATACATGGTATTTCTAACTGTTCGCCGCCTCGATCCATATGGAGAGGCGGGATACAAATAAAAAAATAAAAAAATATATACATTGGCTGCTAACAATGTCAGTCTTATACCAATAAGTTACAGGTTGTCAGCTCCAGAGAACCAGGTCGACCCCGGACCAGACCATCACCCCCGGGCACTGTGGGGGGGGGAGTGAATCACTTCTCCAGCCGAGGAGCCACGCCCGAGACGACAACCGGGTCCCGTTGCCGCAGTTGGGGACCCCAGACGAGGTGATCCAGCCACTCCCCAACGGACTTTATGAACTGTTGTGCTAGTATCCCAGATTGCAAAAGACTTCTGCCGTTTGGGTATTCCGCTTGCCGCTTTGTGAGCCGCATCCTGCAAGGAGCTAGCATTCCCTGGCTAGCTTGTCTACAGACTTGGACATTTTTGTCACTGTTCCAGCTCCGCTTTCCGGGTGGACTTGTGTTGCCCATTTGCTCCAGTTACCAGACTTTTCCTGTTCTTGGGGGGGGGCGTGTGCAGAGACTTTGTGCTTGCACCTCACCACCCCCAGACTACGAACTCTCGTTCCAGTATCCACATTGAGCTGATTGCTCCTTGGATCACCTTCATTGCCAAACCCTGCATTGGATCTACAGTATTTCATTGATCATTTCATTTAGCATTGCCATGTTGCCTTTCTCCATTGGCGGGAGGGTTCTTTCATTAGTCACCATTCATTGCTGTTGCTACTATTGATGCCGATATTGCTCTCATTGATTGCCATTGATATTGCTTCCATTGCTATGACTTTGAAATTGATGTTTGTCTGTGTGAATGTGGTTAGGTTTAGATTCTATTAGATAAGGAGTGCTTCTTACTAGATAGGTATGTTACAAAAAGCCTTTTGCTCCTTGGAGTGATACGACCCCGGAGTCTGTAGGCCTCCATTTGGCGCCATATTTGTTTTAAAATGTTTAATTGGAAAATGTTCGATATTGTTCCAGTACTGTCCATTTTCGGGATGGGGATTGTTACTGCGGCCCAGGCCTACCCGGAGATAGCACTCGATATCACTCTGATATCAGAGCTTTCCTCTGCCACCCCACTCCACGTGTTTGTGAGGCCTCCAGACAAGCATGTAAACAGGCACGGCCGATAATCGCTGGACATTCCATTCTTCACCCAGGCAGGCCAGATACAGCTGGTTCGTCACTTCAGGGAGCTCTCCGGCAAACACCTCATTGCATATGCGCAATACTAACAAAGGCTCCCTGCCCCGAGCAGGCAAGCTGACAAAGCTGTACTAAGCGCTCCACATTTGCATACTGGCTACACTATTGTTAATTCGGCTCTAAGTCAGTCATGCTAAATTCTGACCTTTCCAAAGCTTTGTCCCGCTCCTAAAACGCATTGTTCTCACCGAGTAAGGTATGGCCTGCAGTTACAATTCACCCTATAAAAACTCCTGATTCCGAGACCCTCCTTGGATCGCTCCTGAGTTCCATCTAGCCTTGCTGCCACTCCACTTGGCGAGTTGTCCCCTCAGTTCCACTGACTGAGCCTGCTCAACCCCGGACCGCTCGGACCGCTCTATTGCGCCGAGTTTCTTCATCGCACCTCAACTTCGCTCTCAAGGTCCAGGACTACGAGACAGGTGTCGTACCACCCATTTCCCCCAAAAATCCCCACTCCAAGTCAATCTCTGATTCCTTAGTTATCTGTGTGACTGTGGCATCTTTAATATTTGTCTGTACTTAATAAACATCATTTTCATTACTTTAACCCATCTGACTGCTTGACTGATCTGACCCCGTAAACGCTGGGTTGCAAGATCCTGCTAAGTTACCCTGCCTCTCGCTAGCTTTAGTGAGTGCTCCAGCTAATTTCCCTCAAAGTTGTGTTGTTGTTTGGTTCTTTAGGTGTCCCTCCCAGGACCCCCAGTAAACAGGGTAACAGAATCTATGCGTGGAAATTTCACTCTCCTGTTCCTCCCTTGTTCACCCTCATGAGAAATAAACTAATCATGTTGCAGTAGTAGATTGTAGCATTTGAGCTAATGAATTAAAGGTCCGTTCAAGCATAACACTAAGCAATATCTGAAAAGTATGTGAATGATCTTGTTCGTGGCATAAACAGACAAACATGCTTCCTCTGTCTTCTTTGCCAGTAAAAGCAAAAGACTGGAGGTACTGGCTTCCAGTTTTAAAGTAACTAGAATTCCCCATTACATGTCTCTGAACTCTAGTTAGCAAACAAACCAAGCTTATAAACCACAGTGTGATCCTAGCTTGTTTGATTTATCTGTCTACCCATCTATGTGTCTTAAAATTATAGCTTTTTCAATGACATGATCAAATCAGCCCACAAGAAGAGTAAAACGCAAATCAATATACAGAGAGCATTTATAAATATACTAAACCCATTAAATATATTTTATCAAAATAGCATGTATATTCACATCAGCCTGTTAACAAACATCCCAATTTAATTTTTCCTAAACACCTAGACACACGCACTTGGTGTGCAAGGGAAATCCCTGCAGTTATCTCTAATTACTGATCAGAAAGAATAGTAGAATCAAAGAATCATAAGAGTCAGAAGGGGCCCTATGGGCCATCAGCTCCAACCCCCTGCTCAATGCTCCAGGTAGGGCATCCCCAGCACCAGTAGTTGTTCAGCCTCTTTTTGAAGACATCCAGACAAGAAGACCCCACCACCTCTCTAGGCAACTGGTTCCACTGCCAAAGCACTCTCATTGTCATTTCTGGACATCTCTCTCCTTGATTCCCTACAGCCTGCAGGGACTGGAACTTGGACAAAGTGGACAATAAACCTGTGAAGACCAGATTAGGCTCAGAAACAGCAGGCCATCTCCCTTGGCTACAAAGGGTCCAGATGCTTTAGGCAACAACTCTCATCATCCCTGCCCCACACAGCCAATTATAAGGTGTTGTAGTCTGTAACATCTGGAACATCAGGAAGTCTCTGTTCTAAAATGAGAAAAAGAGCAGATCCCACTGGCCAAGACACCATTTGCCAAGGAGGAAGATATTTTATTTGCAGATAGCAAACAAATTAAGGGACTTACGGCTGGGAATGAGCAGTTTCATAGCGCTCAAAGGCATGGGCAAGGTCATGCTTATTGTTCATGTAACACTGCATGCACAGGTCATAGTCAAAACAGATCTTGCACTTCCAACGCATCCCACGGATTCCATGCTTCTTGCAACAGTCACAAATGATGTTGGGATGGCGGACACCTAAACGAGAGAGGGAAAACACAGATTTACATCAATGGCTTAAGCATGAGAGTAATCTGGCTATTACTTATTTATTTGCTGCTTTTTCTCCAGTTTGGGACTCAATACAGCTTACAACAAATTAAAAAAATAGTTAGAAATTTACAAAACATAGAAGTTAAAAAGAGTTTAAATGATTAAGAAAACCAGATTAAAACATACACCATTAAATAAACACACATTCACAGCACAACAATTAGGAAAAAATAGCACATTTTTTTAGGTTGGACTGGTCTTATTCAATCAATTCTCAAATTCCTGTCAAAACAGAAAAGTATTTACCTGTCTTTAGAAAGAAAGTGGGGAGGGTTGCAGTCTAACATCTCTAAGAAAGGAGTTCCAGAGCCTGGAGGCAGCCACTGGAAGGCCCTCTCCTGTATACCCAACAGATGTAACCATGAAGGTGGTAGGACAGAGAAAAGGGCCTCCCCAGCAGATCACAAAGCACAGGTTGGTTTATAAGCAACAATACGATCTTTCAAATAACCCAGACCTGAGCAATGTAGGGCTCTGTAGGTCAAAACCAGTACTTTAAACTGGGCCTGGAAATGGACTGGCAGCTAGTGAAGCTGTTGCGACAAGGGAGTTGTGTGCTTCCTGTCGCCAGCCCCAGTTAGCAATCTGGCTGCAGTTCTATGGAACAACTGAAGTTTCCTGAACACTCTTCAAAGTCAGCCCCACATAGACTGCAGTACAGTAATTCAAACAGCATGCAACTAAGGTACGTGCTACCATGGCCAGATCTGACGTTTCAAGGAACAGGTGCAGCTGCTGCACAAGCTTTAACTTTGCAAAAGCACTTCTAGCCACCACTGAAATCTGAGCTTCCAGGGTCAAGGCTAAATTCAGGAATATATCCAAGCCATAGACCTGCAACTTCAGGGGGAATGTAACCCCACCCAATGCAGGCTGAAACCCTGTTCCCTATCTAACTTTTGCCTGGCGAGGAACATTTTCATCTTGTCTGGATTAAGTCTCAATCTGTTCACCTCATTCAGTCCATTAGTATGACAGGTACTGGTTTAGGATCAAAAAAGCATCCTTGGCTTGTGGTGGAAAAAAGTAATAGAGTTGAGCATCATCTGCATAATGATGACACTGAACCCTCAAACTCCAGACAACCTCTCCCAGATGTTTCATGTATATGTTTCATGTATATATTAAACAGCATGGGAAACAAAACAGAACTCTGAGGGACGCCGCAGGCCAACAGTCAAATACTCAGCACCACTTTCTAGGTTTACCCCTCCAGGACAGAATTATGCAACTGTTAAATAATGACCCCATGTCCCATCCCAACAAGGTGACCCTGAATGATACTATGGTCGAAAATACTGACAGCTGCCAAGAGAACCAATAGGGACTCTCCATATCTAGTTCCCAACACTGGCCAACCACCAGTGCAACAAAAGCTAATTCTGTTCCATAACCAGGCCTGAAACCAGACTGAAACAGATCTAAATAAGCATCTCATGCAGAAATCCCTGGAGCTGTGAGGCCACCATATGATCCAGAACTTTGCCTAAAATTGAATGTTAGAGACTACCAAATAATACCAAATAATTATCTAGAATGGTGGGAGCCAGTGAAGCTTTTTTTTTTAGTAATGGCTTTATAACAGCCTCTTTCAGGCATTCCACCTTCTTTTAGCAAGACATTAACTATTCCCTCTACTCACTCAGCCATTGTACTCTAGCTTTTTTAATAAGCCAGGAAGGTCAAGGACCTAACACACCCAAGAAACCTGTCTGCATCCTTGAGTTGCACAAATTGAAAAGTATCCAATAACACCAAACGAGCAGTGCCAAAGTTACATTCACTTATCAATTATAGCATCCAAGTCAGAGCAGATCTAAGTGATTCTGGAAAGTGCCAGGCAAGTTGTTTACAGCCAGCTGTCGAGTGATCTGGACTTTCCTCTCTTGGGCCTCTGTGTAAAAGACCCCTGAGCCTTGAAACAGATTTGCAGGCCAGCAACCTGCAGATACAATAGAGGCACAGAAAAAAATTGCCTCTTCTGCCTATAGCAGACCTTCAAATAAGTTTTAGCCTGTGTTCAATCTGAGCTCCTTTGAAATTTTCTCTAACCTGTGTCACTTGTTTCAACCAGGGAGCCAGTCTGGCTCCATTCTGTGAGAGGAGACATTCAGAAGCAATCTAATCCAGGGTCTGGGTCAATAGTTTCACTCAGTATACAGTACTTACCTATGTTGTACTTGTTTGCTGGGGCGCTGTGGTGCTGAGAGCCCAAAATGTCATTATAAAATCTGAGGCAGAATTCTGCCTGAGCTGCCATGGTTTCAGCATTCTCACAGCTATGCCATATACTCCTGTAGATACTAAACCAAATTCCTTAGCAACTGCATATATTGATCCTTCCTTGGACAGACCCATGAGCAACCTGCCTCATCCCTGGAGGCAGAGGAGTATGAACAACCACCCACATCAGGAAGGCATCAGCACTAGCAGGTACATCTACAGACACAGCCTCTTTTCAGCAAAAAACACAGTTAAGAGTCAAGAAACACAAGTGCCCTCAACTGTAGTAAGAGGTACCCTTAGATATAAAGGATTCCTTAAAAACAGGAGTCTCCCTTCAAGTACAGGAAGTATTGAACATATGTGAAATTGCTGTAAGAAGATACTATCACTATATGTTGTATTACTAAAAGATGTACATATTTTTTATTTTTTTATTTCTTTTTTTGAAAATTAATAAAAATTATTTGAAAAAAGAACAGGAAGTTCTTGTAACTGGTTCCAAATGTTTGCAGCTAGTTTGAGGTTGGTCCTTGGAGGACTAACTCTTCAATTCTGGACCTCCTGCTGCTGCAACAGCACAAATCCTATCTCTGCAGAATACAGCTACTTTGTGAACTTTGCCTGCTTCTGGCTCTTACTTTCCACTCATTCCTGAAGTGTCTCCCACTCTGTCTAACTTCACTATCTATGTCCTTGCCTGTGCTTTAGACTCTGTCTTTGGTTCATGCTTACAGCAAAATCAATTTTTCACATTAGGTGTCAGACAGAATTTGAATTTACCTTCCCATCCACAGAACCTGTAATCTCCAAGCTGCAAGAGGACAAGTGATTGTCAACATCTTATGCCTGTATTGCAGGGTGGGGGTGGGGACCAAACATACCTATTTGTGCATTATCATACAGAAGAAGATCATATGCTCCTTGGAACCCAGTCCGATAATTTGTGCGGGTGCCATGATCCCACTGGACCACCACAGTCTTATCTGGTGTTGTCGGGCTGCCCTGCCGGCCAATCTCCACCACCGTACCAACATTTCCTTCGCCATTGTCCTGGTTGCTCCACTTCCAATCCACGCCACGGACCACCCGCATTCCAACCTGCATGCTTGCATAGGGGTCCAAGTCCATTGCCCAGTAAAGGCAAGCTCAGCTTGACCACTGGCTAGTGGATTCACGACATGGAGGGTGAAGCATTGATGAAACCTAGTAGGAAAGTCAAAGAGCTGGACTTGAACAGCCAGTTGGAATTAAGATGAACAAACATTGTTATATGCCAGTTGGTTTTATTTGCTTTTCTTTTCAAATCTTGTTATAGTGTTTTTAATTAAAAAACATTTTTATAATACTTAAGATCATTCACTGTATTTCTGCAAGATACAAAGAAACCACTAACATTAGTTCAGTTTACATGAAATTGAAAAGAATGTGGAGCTATCTCTCAAAAAACATGTCAGATCACATCCCCCACTACATAACAATATATAGATGCCTGTACTATCATATTCCAATACACTGAGTATCCCATTCAACCCTTCTTCTTACCCCACCCCCACTTTCTTCAGTTAAGAATCCAATATGGCTAGTAGTGAATTAAATCAGAACAGAGCTAAAATAAAAATCACTCCTTTTCTTAACAAACAACTTGACAACTTATCTACCTTCTTTAATTCTGGCCAGATTAACACATACCACGGTTAGGAAAGCACGGCCCTTCTGATGCTGCTCAAAATTCCCCTTATCTACGAGGTTGAATAAAAGCATTCTAACACCTGCAGTTTTATCTTCAATTCCCTTCATGACCTATGAGCTGAAGTGGGTTTTCTCCGGAACAGAAACAACTGACAAACAGTGCAGTCCATGGTAAGTGAAGTTAAGTCCATTTTAGCTCACAGACAAACAAACTCCTCATAAACACACTGAATGGAGCCAAAGGGCCCTGAGGAACATTATTCTGTTAATGCAGATGTATCAAATAGCTAAAAAACTGAGACACACTTGGAATTCCAGAGGCTTAAGGAAAAACAAGTGGAAGAGGAAGGCTATGTTGTGAGACTAGCAAAGACTTTGGTTTCGGAAGCTTGAATGCTCTTGCTGCAAAAGAAAAGGACGCTAAACAGACCTAGTTGCAATGCCCGGGAATTCCTGGCAGCACCACTGGACCCAACACGTGCCCCTATGGGTCTATGAGCTACCATTTACAATTTCCCACAATGTCCTGAGTTATTGTATGAAATATTACGTGACAGCTCGGAGCTGTAAATGATACCGATCACCACAGTTAAGGGTTTAAGTCTGTGCTGGAGGGATTGTGGATCTAAGGGCACTGGCACTGAGGGAATGCTCAGTGGTCAGTTCCTTTGATCATTTAATATAGACAGCCCTCCATATTTGTAGTTTAACTTTCATGGGTCTGATTATTTGTGAGTTTCTTCAATCCCTGCTCCCCCACTTCAAGCACTACTTTCCCATTCTGTGGCTCCAATAAGGCTATGCAGCCCTTTAAAAACCCATCTCTGGTCCTTCTCCCCTTGCAACAGCTGCTGCCTGGCCACCTAAGGATGGCTTGCTGCCCAATTGCTCAGAACCACAAACCCTCCCAAGGCCTCCCCACACCCACAGAAGAAGATGGGTGAGACAGATGAAGTATAGGTCCCCCCATGCTGACTCACCCCCTTTCCTTCTTCTTTCCCTGACCTTGCTTGACCCTGGGTGCACAGTGTCCCCACCATGCCTCAGCCCCCTTCCCAAAGACACACTTACCCATTTTAATATTTGTGGCTTTTCCATTTTTGTGGGGCTCCTATATCCCTGACTCTATCAAATATGTAGGGTCAACTGTTATTCAAGAGCTGTCTATTATCCTGAAGATGCCAATAGTGAAGGATCCCAAGTCATGTCTATTAGGTCTTTTAGAAGGGGACAAACCATCTTTTATATAAAGGTCTTGAGAGGTTTTGCACTGTAGTATTTCTGTATCTTTGTAAGTACAATATCTTTGGTAAAAAATACCTCAAGGGTGGAAAACTCATGACTATTCATTATCTGCATGGCATAACAAATACAGTTTATAGCCATTATGAAAAAACTATCTCAAATTAATCAGTATTTTACTAAGTAATGAAAAGCTAACCCAAATGCATTTTATTTAAATTGGGATCATTTTGTTAAATATGTTAATAATGAAAATACAGGCATTCAAGTTCCGGATAAACCCAGAGCAGAATAGCTAAATGCAGTGTATTTTAAAGGGAAGAAATAATTTGGATATTCTGCATTCTGTCTAATGGTGGACAGTAGTTGCTGTGTGACTTCAAGTCATTTCTGATTTATAGCAACCCTAAAGCAAACTTACCACGGGTTTTCTGGAGCTAAGAGTGTGTTATGCACCCAAGTGGGTTTTCATGGCCAAGTGGGGAACTGAACCCTGCTCTTCAGGGTTGCAGTTCAACACTCAAACTACTGCATAACAATGGCGCTGAACAATTATCTACCAATATATAATTTTATTAAGTTTCGCAAATAAAAAAACATCATCTCAAATTGTACTTTTACATGTAATGTTTTTGTTCTTCCATTCTGATCTAGTTTTCATTTTCTAGATATCTACTCACATATAAAAAATTATGCCTCACAATTCTGTGTTCATCTTACATGCTTGATCTTGCATTTCTCTCATCAACTCCTGTTATGTTACAGTTATTCCTCTTTAATTTCAACCGTAATTCAGACATTTTCACTTGGCAGTTCCCAGCAATTACCCATTACAATTTGCCATTCTGCTTTTATCTGATCATCCGAGTTCCCCTTTAATCTTTGTGAAACAATATCCGCATTTCTATTCTCAATAAATGTCCCCCACCATTGTTCAATTGTGGGTATTTGCTGAGACTTCCACAATTTGGCATATTCAGTTCGAGTTGTCGTTATCATGTACAATATTAATCTCCAATGCCTCTTAATGTTAATATTCTCAAGAACATTTGTCATGTTTAACCAATAAAATTCAGGTTTTTTTACAAATCGAACCTTCAATATTTCACACATCTTTTTATGTATTTCACTCCAATATTTCTTTGCCTTGGGACATGACCACCACATATGAAATATTGTTCCCACCTCTTTCTGACATTTCCAACACATTCCCGTACCTGTGTTGTAAATCTTTTTTAACTTGTCTGGTGTCATATACCATCTATGAAACATTTTAAAATAGTTCTCTTTGAGATTCTGAGTCATTGTAAATTTTTGTGTCCTTTTCCAGTTCTGTTCCCATTCATCTAATTGAATTGAATGTCCAATATTCTGTGCCCACAAAATCATTGCAGATTTCACAGTCTCTTCCTGTCTCTCCTGTGTTAACATTTCTTGGTATATATAGGCTAACAGATGCGGTGGATTGTCAAAGATCCATTTAATCACTCCTGTCCTTTCTTTGGATTCTATTCCATAAGTCTTCAAGTCCATCTGGAATCTCTCATTTAGCTGCCTGTACGGAAACCAACTTAATGGCAATCCCTCCTGTTCTAATTTTTCTCTTGATTTGAGCTTACAAGTATTTGTCATTGTTTTCTCTAATATATCCTCATATCTCAGCCATTTCTCTGTTTCCTTCCATCTTCCAAAGAAAGCTTCTTGAGGGGATACCCACATGGGTAGCTGCCTTATGTTTTTGCTCTTATATTCATTCCATATCTTCAGAAGCGATTTTCTGATATAGTGATGCGAAAAGTCTTTGTCAATTTTTGCTTTATCATAAAACATATAGGCATGCCATCCCATCCTCAGGTCTGCTCCCTCCAGTGCAAGCATTCTTATATCTTGTAAGTCAATCCAGTCTTTTAGCCATGTGAATGTCACAGCTTTGTAATATAATTGAAAATCCGGTACTCCCATTCCTCCTCGAAGTATTTGATCTGTCATAATATTCCATTTAATTCTTGGTTTTTTCCCTTGCCATATAAATTTGGTCAGGTCTTTTTTCCACTGTATGAAAGGTTTACTGTTTGTTATTATGGGGAGATTCTGAAACAAAAAATTCATTTTTGGAAGAACATTCATTTTGATAGTCGCTATTCTCCCTAACATAGACAATTTCATGGAGGGCCACCTTTCCAAATATTTAATTATCTCTTTCCATTTTTCCTCATAATTATTTTGAAACAGCTCATTATTCCTTTTTGCTATCCAGACACCTAGATATTTTGCTTTTTGTACTTTATTAAATCCAGTTGCAAGTGCTAATTCCTTCTCGTCTGTCATATTTTTCATTAGCAAAGCTGTTTTTTCTTTATTTACCTTGAATCCTGAAAATTCTCCATATTCTTGTATTATTCCAATGAGATTTTATATGCTTCTCCTAGGATCTTCAAAAAACAGAACCAAATCATCAGCAAAAGCTTTAAGTTTATATTGACAATTCTTGATTTGGACTCCTCTTATAGCATTATCTTCTCTTATGTTGTTATTTAATATCTCCACTGTCAATATGAATAACAAAGGGGACAGAGGACATCCCTGTCTTGTTCCTCTGTTCAATTCAATCTGCTTAGTTCTATCTCCGTTAATAGCCAATCGAGCTCTTTGTTGGTTATATATTGCTTCAATCCATGAAAGAAATCTATCTCCAGCTTGCATTTGCTTCATTACTGTTTTCAAAAACAGCCAGCTGATCATATCAAAAGCCTTCTCTGCATCAACAAATATCATGGCCATTTTCTTCTCATTATGCTTTTCATAATATTCAATTATATTCAATACTGTTCTTATATTATTTCTTAAATATCTTTTTGGTATAAAACCATTCTGATCTTCATGAATAAGCTCAGCCAAAATCTTTTTAAGTCTCGTTGCAAGGATTGAAGCAAAAATCTTATAGTCTATATTCAAAAGTGAGATTGGGCTATAATTTTTGACATCTGTTAAGTCTCTGCCTTCTTTAGGAATCAGCACCACATTTGCCTCTCTCCAGGTGTCTGGTATTCCTTCTTTTATAATCTCATTTATAGTACTTTGCAATGGAATTGAAATCTCATGTTGTAGAGTCTTGTAATATCTTGCCGTAAAGCCATCTGGACCCGGGGCTTTATCATTCTTAAGGTTCTTAATTGCTTCCATTACTTCCATCATAGAAACTAATTTATTCAGGATCAATCTGTGATCTTCAGTAAATCTTAATTTATTTGTTCTATCCGAGTATTCTTCCAGTTCCTGTTGTTTTTTCACTTTAGAAATCTTGCTCAACAGTTTCTCATAATACTTATAAAATGCCTACTTTATTCCTTCATGTTTAGTAATTTCTCTCTCTCTTCTCCAGTCTTTATCTCTGATATAATATTCTTAGTCCATCTTCTCCGCAACAGATTGGAGAGAAGCTTTGAGGGTTTATTTGCTTGCTCAAAAAAAGTATGTCTTGTTCTCCGTACTTGTTGTTCTATTTCTTTCAAGTTAAGTTGATTCAGTTCAGCTTGGCAAACTTTCATCTGGTCTAATTTTCTCATCAAAAGGATATTTCCTCATCCGTTTCTCAACTTCTTTCATTTTGTCCAATATTTGCTGCTCAACATTTCTCCTTTCTTTCCCAATTTCTGCAGACCATCTGATACAGTTGCCTTGCATCACTGCTTTACTTGCATCCCAAATAGTCCTCAATTTATCTACCAATATATAAAAGCCAAAGTTTGTTTGTTTGTTTGTGTCAGGCAAGCGAAGACCTCATACAATTGGCTGCCTAAGAAGATTCTATGGAATCCTGGGGTTTGCAATTTTAGGAGAGATCTTTAGAATTCTCAGCCAGACAGCTTTGAATAGGCTGGCTGCTTTGGAGATGAGGCCTAGCAGCAAGGAGGAGGGCAGTGTATTCCCTCAGGAACCCAACGTCTTTATGTTAATAACACTGGATACAGATTGGATTGAGGAACATGAGGAAAAGCTAGGAAAAGATAGATTGGGGAATTAGAGAGTCAGGATCTCAAATCTTTTTAACAAGCATTACCTATGAGAAAATAAAATCCTGGGCAACACTAGGTATATACACTAGTAATTCATACAAAGTTTAGAGAAGAATTGCATTACATGCCCCCCCTCTTTTTTGCTATTGTGTTAAATGTCAAGCATGGGGGTTTTAAAATTCAAAGAACAAAGTTTTTTAATAGTAATGGGTTATCTCAAACACTATAGGATGGTAAGGAAATTAATTATTTCTAGAATGGGGTTTTCTAGGCTCTAACTTAGATATGGGTACGTCTGTAGCTTTTCATGGTGGCACACTTCACTGCAAAGATTAAGAAGCCAGGCAAGGTTCTATTATTCTTGGTTGCTTATGATATTATTGGGGCAGTGAAAGTCAATTTGTGGTTGAATTGTGCATGGTGTCAATTATTCTAATGTATAATATCTCTAGAGCTGCACTGTCTTTTTTATGAATTATGGCTACAGACCTTGCCGTATGCATGAACAAGCAAGTAATTGTGGAATTTGTTTATCTGTTCATTTGACTGCTCAAGTGTTGTTGCTTTGGTTTAACTTTCTATGGTATTTTCCCATTTCACCAGCAACCAATCCCGTGCATTAAAAGAGAAACTAATTTACAGCTGGCTTTGTATCTTTTATTCTGGAATGCAAAAACGGCCACAATTGTCTTGGACCAAATGTTATGAAAAGAAAAGGATACACAGGTGAACCATATTTTTCAGTTTAAGGACACTGGGGGAAAAACTCCACAGTCCACCAGGACCTAGGGAAAGGTAGTCACCTAATAATTACCCTTGTACAGACTTATTTAACTGATCAGATCAGGTCATAGGATTCTTTTCAAGAAAAAAGAAAAAAGAAAGACATCATTTTAGCAATAAGTCTCAGAATTTTTTTTTAAATACATGAAACCTTGCACAGAATGGCATGAGCCATCAGTGATCAAATTTAATGTCCAGAATATTATTCCCTTAACAATCTTTCATGTTTGTTATGTGCCTTCAATTCATTTCTAATTTATGGCAACCCTAAGGTAAATCTATCACAGGGTTTTCTTGGCAAGATTTGTTCAGAGGAAACTTATCACACCCTTCCTCTGAGGCTCAGAGAGCATATGACTTGCTCAAGGTCACCATGTAGGTTTCCATGGATGAGCAAGGACTCATACTTTGGTCTACTGAAGTCGTTGTTGTTGTTGTGTGCCTTCAAGATGTTTCCAACATATGACAATCCTAAGGCAAACCTATCACAGGTTTTCTGAGGTTGAGAGTGTGTGATGTGGGTTTCCACGGACAAGCCAAGAATCAAACCCTGGTCTCCAGGGTCATAGCCCAACACTCAAACCAGTACACGATGCTGGCTCACCTCCCAGTCCAAAAAACCAACCAACCAACCAACCCCCTACTATATCACATTGGCACCCTAAAGAACCTAGGCTTTCATTTATAAAAAAGTTTCTAGTTTTAAAAAGTTTCATTCTTAAAAAAGTTTCTTGAGTCCCTGAGGAGAGGGCAGAAGGTGAGCTGTGTCGGAGAGGACATCCTTGACTGATTGTCTTGAGTTTTTAAAGCCTTGTGTGGGTGTGTTTGTTTTTGGCTGTGTGCTCTCTCTGAGAACATGGTCTAAGGGGGATGGGATTCCGGCTGAGTCACTGACCGGCTTGAGGGTGGTGCTAGCAGCCACTAGCTCTACATATCTATCTTTCAAGCTCAGTCCCTGAGGAAAGAGCAGAAGGTAAACTGTGTCTGGGGGACAGACTTGACTACGTGTTTTTAAAGGTTTGTGTAGGTGTATTTGTTTCTGGTCGCATGCTCCCCCTGAGCCCATGGTCTAAGGGGGTGGGGCTAGCACTGAGATGGGCTTGAGATGGAGCTAGCAGCCACTAGCTATATAATTGCTGCCAGAGATGTGCACCTTGCAACGTGTGCAGTTTTAAGAGTTGAACAGGAGCTCTGTTAACAGGGCAAGTCAAAGGCATTGGCTGTGGTAATTGGCAGGGGAGTTTTGTTCTTGCCAAAGGAAATGGTGGCTATACCTGCAGTAAATGCAGGGTCCAGCAATCTGAGGCCCATTCAGTGAGTTTGGAGCTACGGAAACAATTTGAAACTCTCTCTCTTATCAGAGATGATAAGGAACAGCAACAATAGCAACAGTGTCAGTCCTCAGAGAATGTGCAGGTGTCCTTGGAAAATTCAGCACATGGAACGGCCCCTGCCAATCCTCAGAAGAGATGGGTGGTGGTAGGGGAATCCCTGCTGAGGGCAACAGAAGCAGTGGTTTGCAGGCCTGATAAGATGACTCAAGAGGTGTGCTGTCTCCCTGGGGCAAAAATCAGTGATGTCACAGAGAGGCTGACAAGACCTGTGAGTCCCACTGACTGTTACCTCTTCTTTTTGGTCCAAGACACAGCCAGGTACAACTTTTGGCATATTACAAGGGATTACGACTTCTTTGTAGGAAGTTGAAGAAATCTGATGTACAATTTGTCATTTCATCTATCCTCCCAGTTAAAAAACACAACCCAGGAAGGAAGAAACAATAGTGGAGGTGTACATCTGGCTCCACACATGGTGCCACTAGGAACGACTTGACTTCCTTGATCATTGTCTATAGTTTCATGAAGATGGACTACTGGAAAGTGATGGGTTGCATCTTATAGCAGTTGCCAGGAACATTTTGCTAAGAGGTTCACAAACCTGATCAGGAGAGATTTAAGCTGAGTTATGCAGGAGAGGGTGACAGAATTCATGATGGCAGGAGTTCATCAAGTGCTAGAGATAATAATCCAAATGCTATTGAGGGAACTCAGTGAATAGTCCAAGAGCCCAACTATAGGAGGAGAAAAACCTTGAATAAGCAGCTAGGGGGAATGACCCATGATCTTAGATGTCTCTACACTAATGCACAGAGTATGGGAAATAAACAAGATGAACTTGAACACTTAACACAACAAAGCAGATATGGTATAATAGGCATCACTGAAACCTGGCAAGGTGACACTTACGATTGTAATGTAGCAATAGAGGAGTAAAACCTATTTAAAAGAAATGGAGCAAACAGGAAGGGAGGGAGGAATAGCACTATATGTCAAGGACATTTGCACCTATGAATAGATCCATTACTTAAACTCTGGAAACCAAGTTGGGAGCATCCGGGTAAAAATTAAGGAGGAGAGAAAAAAAACAAGGATGTCATTCTGAGGGTCTACAACAGACTCCCAAACCAGACTGAGGACTTAGATGAGGCCTTCCGAAAACAGATGACTACACATTCAGAAAAAAGAGAGATAGTGGTAATTGGACATTTCAACTATCCTGTTTTTATTTTGTATAAACACAAATTCTGTGTTGCCTTATTTTAACAAAAACCATTGAAAAAATTATCTTGATGTTTGTTGGAATTCAAATTCTGCTCAAAATATCAGGTTCAACAAGTTCTTCACTTGCCTTGCAGATATCTTCCTTGTCCAAAAGGTAGAAGAGGCTACAAGGGAATCAGTTATTTTGGACCTGATCCTAACCAACTGATGACCTGGTTAATGGGGTGGAAGTGGTGGAATCCTTAGCTGGGAGTGACCATGTTCCCCTGGAGTTTGATATATAGTGAAAAGGAGAAGGCAAGCATAGTCAGATTTGCATCCTAGACTATAAGAAAGCTGAATTCAGTAAACTTAGGGAAATATTCGGTGTCATCTTGCAGTCAGGCATGCTAAAAGAGAAAGGAGTTTATCATACATGGGAGTTTCTTAAAAGTGAGATACTGAAGACATAGTTCAAACAATTCCATTGAGGAGGAAAAATAAGAGGTGTCTAAAGAAACCAGGATGGAAGTCTAAAGAACTTTCTACTGAATTAAGATTTAAAAGGGCCATATACAAAAAATGGGGAAAAAATTCAAACAAAGGAATTCAAACAAATAGCCAGCACATGTAGGGGAAAAGTCAGAAAAGCTAAGGTGCAGAACAAGCCCAGGCTTGCTAGAGAGATTAAAAACAACAAAAAGGGCTTTTTCGGTTACGTCTGTAGCAAAAGGAAAAACAAGTAGGTGGCAGGGCCACTGCTAGGAGAAGATGAAGAACTGGTAACAGGACAGAGAAAATGTAGAACTACTCAATGTCCTCTTTGCCTTGGTTTTCTCCCAAAAGTGTTCAACCCAGAGAAAACTGAACAGATGATGTAATAGGGTAAATGCAGCACAGAACAGGTAAAAAGATAGTACACTAATACCCCGCTACTCTTAGAATTATAGAATCACAGAGCTGGAAGAGACCACAGAGGCCATGCAGTCCAACCCCCTGCTATGCAGAAACACACATCAAAGCACTCCCAACAGAGAGCCATCCAACTTCTGCTTAAAAACGTCCAAAGAAGGAGACTCCACCACACTCCCAGGCATCATATTCCACTGATGGACAGCTCTGACCTTAAGGAAGTTCTTCCTGAGGTTCAGGTGGAATCTCTTTTCCTGCAGCCTGAATTCATTGCTCCGTGTCCTAATCTCTGGAGCAGCAGAAAACAAGCCCACTCTCTCCTCAACATAACATGCCTTCAAATATTTAAAATGACCTCATGTCCCCTCTTAACCTTCTCTTCTGCAGACTAAACATACTCAGCTCCCTAACCCACTCCTCATGAATTCTTAATGAATTCAAGTCACTAGGGCCAGATGAACTGCATTCAAGGGTATTAAAAGAACTGACAGAAGTAATATCAGAACCACTTGCAATAATCCTTGAGAGTTCCTGGAGATCAGGAAAAGTCCCAGCAGACTGGAGGAGGGAAAATGTTGTCCCCATTTTCAAAAAGGGGGAAAGGGGGGGAAAGGACCCGAACAATTGCTATCCAGTCAGCCTGACATCAATACCAAGAAAGGTCCTAGAACAGATAATTAAACAGAAAGTCTGAAAGCACTTAGAAAGGAATACCGTGATCACTAAAAATCAACATGGATTTCCCAAAAACAAGTCATACCAGACAAGCTGATCTCTTTTTTTGATAGAGTTACAAGCTTGTTGGATGAGAGGAACACTGTGAATATGGGGTATCTTGATTTCAGTAAGGCCTTTAACAAGGCTCCTCACGATATTCTTGGAAACACTAGTAAAAGGTGGGACAGACAATACTACTGTTAGGTGGATTTGTAATTGGCTGACTGGCTGAACATAAAGGGTGCTCACCAATTGCTCCTCTTTATCCTGGAAAGAAATGACAAATGGGTGCCACAGTGTTCTGTCCTGGACCCAGTGCTATTCAACAACCTTAGAAGTGAGTTGGATGATGGAATAGAGGGCATGTTCATGAAATTTGCAAAAGACACCAAATAAGAAGGGATAGCTAATACCCCAGAAGACAAGATCAGAATTCAATATGACCTTGACAGATTAGAGAGCTGGGCCAAAACTAACGAAATAAATTTTAACAAGGAGAAATGCAGGGAATGAAATGCACAGACATAAGATGGTGACACCTGGCTTGAAAATAATACGTGTGACAAGGATCAAGGAGTCTTAGTGGACCACAAGCTGAACATGAGTCAACAGTGTGAAGTGGCAGCTAAAAAAGCAAATGCTATTCTACGCTGCATCAATAGGAGTACAGTGTTGAGATCAGTGGTAGTAATAATACCACTCTATTCTGCTTTGGTTAGACCTCACATGGAATATTGTGTACAGTTCCAGTCACCACAATTCCAGAAGGACATTGACAAGTGGAACGTGTCCAGAGGAGGGCAATCAAAATGGTGAAAGGTCTGGAAACCATGGGTGATAATGGGGATTCCCATCATCCAGGTAAGAGAGCTGAAAGGAAATACAAGGGGTGAATGAGTGCTGGGCTAGGTTACATTTTATTGGGGTCAGTATCACAAGGACATCACAGCTGATGAGAAATAATTGCCCAATCAGGGGGAGAAAGATGAGAACCTTTGAGATGCTTTAGTCAAGAAGTTTTAAAAACCCTCAGGAGACCATGTGGCAGAGAGATGAAGAAGCATCAACCAGAGACAGGCATACTGTCAGTTGCAGGTTGGGCCAGCTAGGCCTTACCTTCCAGCTTTGCCTCTACACACCACATCTGATCAACAATGTGAGTAGTTAGGGTGTATTTAGATAGTTGCATTAGGATTTCCGTTCTTTCTTCTTCTCCTCGTACTAGGTACTGAGAGTGTGTGATACACCCAAGGTCACCTTGTAGATTTCCATGGTTGAGTGGGGAATCGAACCCTGGTCTCCAGGGTCATAGTCCAACATTCAAACCATGACACCACTGTAGCTCTCATGTGAAACATACATTGTATGTTTTATTATAGTGTCAAACTGTTAACTTATATCATTAAACACATTGTTATCTTATTAAAATACTAGCGTATAACTGTGTGTTGCCCAGGATTTTATTTTCTCATAGGTAATGCTTGTTAGAAAGATTCGAGATCCTGTGCCTCTAATTCCCCAAACCGTCTTGTCTGGTACCTATCACTCTTCCTCATATTCCCCAATCCAATCTGTATTCAGAGTTATTAACATACAGAGGGTAGGTTCCTGAGGGAAATACACTGCCCTCTTTCTTGCTGCTAGGCCTTATCTCCATAATGACCGGCCTATTCAAGACAGGCTCAGGAGCACTCTGGCTGAGAATTCTACAGGCCCTTCTCTGAATTGCAAATCCCCAGGACTCCAATCATATGAGGCAGCCAATCATATGAGGTCTTCACCGGACAAAAACAAATGAATTTTGGCTTTTATATATAAGATAATATATGGTTATATTTTGACACACACACAATATTTTACTTACACTCATATTCACAACAGAGATAAGGAGAAAAAGATTTGAAACATACCAATCAAAAAGCTGATGGTGGAAAGTTAATCTACCCTCTTTTTCTTGGTTACTTCACAGGTCAGATGTTCAAGGAAAACAGATTATGCAAAGTAGGGGGGGTTTCAACTGAGAGAGAACAATTAATATCCCAGCCTTGAGGGGATTATGCCTGTCAGGCTCAATTAAAGGGATTAGCAGACAAGTTACAGGAAGGAAAAATGTCAGGAGAGGACAGACAAGCTAGACAAATCTAGGAAAAGACGGGCCAGATGGGTCAGGCTATTTTTCCAATGTCTGAAAGATTGGTATAAGGAAAACAAAACGAAATGGGCAATTTGTAGTTTAAAATAGCACAAAAGCAGCATGCTGTTTTCTAAAAGTTCCCACACATTGTTACCCATGACGTAGATGGGAGGCAAACTGTGTCTGTGATGGAGGCTGGGAGGAATGATTGACTATTGTATTGTGCTCAGGGGTAAATGGTATTTGGATGTTCACAGAGAAAAACACTGTAATTTCCCAACAACATCACAGAATGTGCCCTTTCTTATTTTTGTAAGAACTAGGTGTGAGTGCTCTCATTTTATGCCAAAAATTTAAAAGAGATAAAATGAAGAAGACTTGTTCTGACAGTATCTAATTCTAAGGCACCACAAAATTTATTGTTTCTATTTGTCACAGAGAAGAGAGTGCCAGCCTGTCCTCTGCTGCCCCAGAGAACCAGTTGTAATAGTTTTAAATTACAGGAGAGTAGAACCTCTTGACAATAAAAGTGGTTGAGCAATGGAATCAATTGCCTAGAGAGATGGTAGGGTCTCCTTCAATAGACATCTTCAAAAAGAGGCTGGACAGCTACCTGCTGGGGATGCTTTAGTTAGAAATCCTTCTCTAAGCAGGGGCTAGACCTGATGGTTCATGAGGCCCCTTCCAACTCTTACTGCTGTGTGCCAATCTCCCTAACTGTTGTTGTGTGCCTTCAAGTCTTTTCCAACTTATGGCAACCCTAAGGCAAACCTATCATGGAGTTTTCTGGAGCTGAGTTTGTGATGTACCCAAGGTCACCCAATGGGTTTCCATGGATGAGTGGGGAATTGAACCCTGGTCTCCAACACACAGATTACTACAGTATGCTGGCTATCCCTTTAATGTACATCTACATCTGTCTAACAAAATATTCAAAAATATTCAAAAATTGATTTGTGAATAACATTTTGGTTCAAAAATCATCCACAATTTCTTAATGCGCAGTTAAAACAACAGAACAGAATAGACAACCATTCAGGGGCCATTTTTAAACCTCCTGACACAGAACATGAACTATATCCCTCCAAAAATAAGGGATTGCATTTTTCCTCCAAATCAGAACTTCATACTGTACAATTACAATCCACCCCTCACATTTGCGAGAGTTAGGGGTACAGGACCCCTGCAAATGTAGAAAAATTGTGAATAAGATTTTAAAAGCCCATTCTACTTCTAGGACTAACCATCCCTGGCAGCGGAAGTGGCCAGTCTAGTTCTTGGTCTTCCCATCCTCCCTCTGCCATCTTCTGTCCTCCAGCACCACATCCTCTCCCTTCCCACTCCAAGATCCACATCTAAGGCCATTTCTGCCCTACACTATTACAGTGCTATTATTCTACTTTCAACCTCCTGCAGAATTCTGGGGTTTGTGGTTTGCTGAGGCCAAAGAGCTCTCTCACTGAGGATTCCATAGGATGTTGGAAGTGGATAACAGCACTATAACAATGTAAGGCAGAAATGGTCTTTGCTTCTTCTCATCTTTCCTCCTTTCTCCTCCTCCAACAGCATCTTTTCTGCCTTCTCTTGCACTGCCAGAGGGAGGGGAGCCCCTACAAACTCATTTATAACCAAATTCATGAAAGGGAAACCTGTGAAAGTGAGGGCCAACTGTGTAGTGATTCTTCCTTAACTGCCAAATAAACACCCTATGGAATTCTAGGATTTACAGTTTATAAACCACAGGACTCTGCAGGATGGAACCATGACTGTTAAAATGTAATCATAACTCTATATTTGTGTAGTATGAAAGGATGCTTAGTGAAGGGGGGAGGTCCGTTCCTCCATACACAAAGCAACATCAATTCTTTTTGAAAGATTTCTCCTACGGAAGAGGGTTGTTACTTCGGCCCAGGCCTGCCCAGTGATAGCACTCGATATTGTTTTGATATCAAAACCATTCGGCCTTCCTTTGCCACCCCTCTCCACGTGTTTGCGAGGCCTCCGGACAAGCACGTAAACAGGCGCGGCCGGTAATTGTTGGACACTCCATTCTCCACCTAGGCAGGCAAAACAGAGCCAATCTGTTGCTTCAGGGACTTCTCCTGCAAACACCATTTTGCTTAAGAACGACACTAACAAAGGCGCCCGGCTCTGAGCCGATAGTCTTACAAAGCCAAACTAAGCATCTTGTATTTACATACTGGCTACACTATTGTTGATTCAGCGCTAAGCCGATCATGTTAAACTTGACCTTTTCCAAAGCTTTGTCCTGCTCCAAACTTGCATTGTTCTCACCGAGTAAGGCATGGCCTGCAGTCACAATTCACCCTATATAAACCCCCCAATTCTATATAAACCCCCTGATTCCGAGACCACCGCGGATCGCTCCTGAGTTCCATCCAGCCTTGCTGCCGCTGTGTCTGGCGAGCCGTCCCCTCAGTCCTACGTACTGAGACTCCATATCCACGAACTCAATCTTCAAACTTCTTCAGGACTACGAGACAGGTGTTGCATCACCCATTTCCCCTGAAAATCCCTATTTCCAATTCTTCCGTTAGCTGTGTGATTGTGGTGTCTTTACTGTTTGTTTGTCTTTCAATAAAACATCGTTTTTGCTATTTTAAAACTGTATGACTGCTTGACTGACCTGGCCCCATAGACGCTGGGTTGCAAGATCCTGCTACGTTACCCTGCCTCTCGCTAGCTTTAGTGAGTGCTCCAGCTAATTTTCCCCAAAATTGTGTTTGTGTTTTGGTTATTTGGGCGCCGCTCCCAGGACCCCCAGAGAACAGGGTAACAGGGTAACAGGGTGGCCCATTTGGGGTCCAAAAATGTGCAGACAATTCATAATAAACAGCAGAAGAACAGGAGAGAATCTTAAAAAGGGAACACACAACTTATATGTTTGAAATACTAGAACCTCCATGGCACAGACAGCCCACCTAAAATAGAACTAAGAAAGCACCAGTATAACATTCTTAGAAGAAGAGTTACATAGATGTGGTGTTTCCACTAAACTTAGCCTCTTCTGGTGGTAAGACATATCAAAGAGCCTCCAGCAAAGATCCTGAACTGCAGGCAGATGCATATGGGTGGAAACTGCCCACAAAATCATTTAGGGCCTCACAGATTAGCACTGGCATCTTGAATTAGGCCCAGAAACAAACTAGTAGCCAGTGCAGATGACAAAGGTATACTGTAGAAAGCAACTTGGCCACTGCATTTTGTACTAGCCCCAGTTTAGCACTAGCTTTAATTTTCAAGGAGAATCCCACAGAGAGCACACTGTGGTAAACTAGATTGAAGTTGATCAAGTAGTGGAAAGTTGTGGCCAGATATGTCCTCTCTAGGAAGAGGTATCACTGATGCAGTAGCCAGAGTTTGGTAAGCATGACTTCTGCCCACAGCAGTTACTTGACACCCCCACCTTGGAGAGATGTCTGGCCAAGAAGCCATCTCTAAGCTGTGAACCTGAATCTTCAGAGGGAGTATAACCCTATCCTCAACCCCAGAGTTTCTGCTGACCAACCATCTATCTTGTTTAGCTTGTACCTCACCTTGTCAGTCCTCTGATCCATCACTGCATCCAGTTAAAGAGCTCCAGACTTCCTGGAGACCTCCTCCAGACTTGCTTCCATTCCATAAGTTGCCAAAGGCATACAGATGGAGTGTTATCAGTTGAATGGTGATAACCAATCCCTAAATTCGATAAATTCAATAATTTCCCTCAGCTGTTTCATTTACCTTTTAAACATCATGAGGGACAAAACAAAGGAAGCCAAAGGCCAGTGATTCTGTGGCAAGAACATCTCAACACCAACTTTTCTATGAGGAACAGAGTAGATTCAGCAGTGATAACACAGCCACATTCAAATATCTGAAGGTCTGTCTGGTGGAAGCTGGAGCAAGTTTTTTTCCTTGCTGCTCCAGGTGAGAAAATATGAACCAATGGAATCAAATTGTAAGAAAAGAGGTTTTGACTAAACATAAAGAATTCACTGATAATAAGAGCTGTCTGGCAGTAGAACAGACTACCACAGAATTGGAGGTTATCAAAAAAATAGGTGCTTTAACACTGGCGAAGGGTTGGACTTGATGGTCCTCATGATCCCTTTCAACTCTGTGTATCTTTACGATAAAAACTGGAATTAGTGCACCACAGTACCTCCAAGTCCCATGTTGTTCAAACACGCAGAAGGCACCACGTTAAGACAGTATCAAATGCCACTGAGAGCTCCAACAAAACCAAAAGGGATTCATTTCCCTGACTAATTCCCTGCATAGGCCATTGTCCACCAAGACAACCAAGGCTGTATCAGATCTGGAACCTGGCCTGAACACAGCCTGGAAGGAATGCAATACAGGCCAGAAAACTTTGAGCTTTTGGGAGACTGGATGATAAAGAAGTAGGGTTCTGTCTGAGAATTCTAAACTCCCCCTGAAATGCCAATCCCTGGATTCCATAAGTGGAGTGTGACATTATAGCTATCTAGGTGACATAACAGCTATCTTCAAATATCTGAAGGAATGTCATGTAGAAGATGGAACAAGCTTGTTTTCTGCCACTCCAGAGACCAGAACATGAAACAATGGATTAAAATTTCAAGAAAAGAGATCCCACCTAAACATTAAGAAGAATTTTTGGACTGTAAGAGCTGTTTGCCTTGGAGAGCGGTGCACTTTCTACTTTGGAAAGTCTTTAAATGGAAGTTGGATCGGCAGCTTTCAGAAAGCTTTAGTTGTGCACCCCTGGCTTCCAGGGGTTGGACAAGACAGCGCTTGTAGTCCCTCCCAGCTACATGATTCTAGGAACAATAGCACTAACTCTGGAAGTTTCCACAGTTGTGCAGCTCCCTTTAAAAAGCCATCTCTTTGGCTTCTGTTTCCTGTTCTCTTACAGATCCACAGTTTTAACATTCTAGGGGTAGCTAGTGGGCCAGGCTTATCTGCTCTCACCTGTTCTCTCTATTTTACCACATGTGTGCTCAGTAAGGATTTCTGAGGGCAGGTGGTTTTTATTTTGCCTGTTGTAGGCAAACACACACAGCAACAGTAGGATCAGTTAGAGTAGATTTCCAATCTTCCTGAGCTGAAGTTCTGTTTTTTACATTGTTTACTAGTGACACACTCCTGCAGCCTAGCACCAAGCCCTCCTTCACCATCCTCCCAATACCAAAGCAATACTAAAGTTGCCAGAGAACTCTCAGTTAGACGGAAGACAACAGAGAAGGGCACTGGGCAGGTGTAATAAGCCTTTGTAAAAAGAAGCTTCTTCATCAGAGGCTTTGTTAAATGAAGTATGCTTGTAGTTCACTTTAAAGAGGGAGCATGTGCGATAAATCCTGGAGGGGGGGCATAGCAACAGAGCCACCCTAGCAACCAAGAGGATTTGAATTGATTGGCTATGGAATATGGAACCCATGCTAGCCAGAAGGAAGGGCTGGATGGGGGGAGTGAGTAACTGAAATTTAACTGAAGCAGAATTCTAAAGAGAGTTTTGAAGTTGAGAGAGGGAGAGATCCATCTGACAGTGTGAGAGAAAGAGGAAAGAGTGTTTTGCTAGTTTAAATATACAAGTGTTGTACTCTTTCTTAATCTTTAATTTACTAACTACCTTTTCCCTTGACAGTTTGTTAAATAAAGATTTGTCTATATTTTTGCAAAAAGCAGCCCCAATATAGTGTCTCTTTGCTCTGGATTGGGTGGACACGCTACCACCAGTGACACAGTCATTTGGATAAGCTAATCCATGTTTGCCCTATACCTGCAAGGATGCAGATTTAGGGAAAGCAGTAGAAGGAGATAAACAGGGAGAGGAAGCTAGTGGAGGACAAAAATGTATAAGGCTGCTGCATCTCTGGAAGGGAGAATGTAAAGCAGACTTGAATGTCATAGCCCTTGCTTGGTCCAGATCTTCCGGTTTGACAGCATGTATTATGTGTTTGATTCTACAGAATGTCATTTAAGGTTCTGATAGGAACATTCTTTCTAAGGAAAGCAAAGCCAGGATGAAAACAGGAAGGGAGAGGAGACCAACTTTTCATTCTGAAGGAAACTTAATTACAACCCAGCTGTAACAGTGGGAAGCAAGTGTAAAGCTGGCTGCCTCCCTCCATCTCCTTCACCCAACCCCCTCTCTCAGGGTCACCACAGAGCATCCTTTGCCATTAAGATAGGTGGTCCACTATGATCTGAGGAACCTTTCCAGCAAGCCCACCAGCTTTCCAAAGAACAAGACTTCAGAATCTTGAGGAGGGAAGCAGCTTGCTCTTGGTCATGGAAAAAGCACAGTGGAAAAACTTTCCTTTTACCTTGACTTGGTCTTGACCTTCAAAAAGAGGCTGGAAAGTCACAGCCACCGTCTCAAGAGATCTCGTGAATCAGGAAGCTGTGCATATGCTTGGAGAGAATTCTTTCTCGCCCCAGACAATCAGGGTCTCAAATGCACAGTGGACCTTTACTAAAAAGACTGCAATCATGCTCACTTTATACAGGATTAGAAGAAACAACCTCCTAGTCAACTTCCAGTAAAGCTGACCCATTAAACTGAGCAATGGTTGAATTGCTGTTAAGATTAAGATACAAAGATGCACTCCTCTGGGAAAGCAACTGACTGTTTGAAGCTCAGGTGAATAAGAGCTCAATTATGGAGCACAGAATTATCATTTTTGCATTTGGCAGAGCTCTAGATTTGCATGAAGGTTGCAGGTTCATTTTCTGGCATCTCCAGTAGAAAGGTTCACCTAGCAGATGATAGGAAAGACTTTTTCTCCCTTAGATCCACAGTGTTGTGGCTGGTCACAGTAGATAATGTTGGCAGTGGTGGCTGTATGTCACCAGGTCAGTAAAACTGCTCTGGGTTTTAGTCTGAGTATTAAAGAAGCTATGCAAGGTACTAGTCCTATTTTGGGGTGCAAAGTCCAGCACCCTGGAGAGCTCCTTTAACGTTCATACTTAAATCCTAAAGCAGTTTCACTGCCCCGCTGACATGGAAGCCATCAGCCACACTGAATCATGAGCTAGATGGCCAAACAAGCTGACTCAGTATGAAGCAGCTTCCTAGCTTCATGCCTTGCATCCAAGCATAAACAAGTTGGTAATCCCCAAAACTGTGATCAACTTGCATGCTGTTGGGTTTGTTTGCCTGCTTATTTTTTAATACTAAAAGGCAAAGAAGAATGAAAGCTATGCCATAAACATCTAGAAAAGCTTCTTTTGTTGCAGGAACGGAAAAATCAGTGGAGAAGAAAACACAAAGGGGAGAATTCTCAAAGTTAGGAGTCCTCTACACTAGAGACATAGACTTTGGACTTGTGGGATATACTAAACAAAATAATACTCAAAAGTCCACTAATTAGAGACTAATACAAATCACTTGAGGCTCCCCTACAGAATTAGTTACCTACTACATCTCAAGGGGCACATACTGCATACAGAAACACAAACTTTTGCCTGAATTACTGTATATACTCATGTATAAGTCTAGAAATTTCAATCAAAAAATTAACCTCCCAAAACTGGGCCGACTTACTAATAAGTCAATGTAAGTACTGTACCTTAACTCTTACCAAAAAGGAAGCATCACTTTCTCTGAGCAGAGTGGTGAAAGACAATTGCTTAGTCCATCCCAGGAGAACCTAAAAGAAGCACCAATCCCCTCCACTGTGGAGCTGCTTCTGGACTTTCTGAATGCCTGGGAATATGGTGGCAGTGGCAGCAGCCGATCTTGGCATTTCCCATCAAAGGAGTACTGAGGGAATAGAGGGAGGTTGGTGATTCTTTTACGTTTTCCAAGGGCAAACTAAGCTCTCTCCTTTCGCCACTCTACTCAGACAAAGGGATGGTTCCTTTTTTGAGAAGAGTTAACATTCTACCTTAACTTTTATCAAAATAAGAACCATCCTGTTCTCTGAGTAGAATGACAAAAGGCCTTTCTGAATGCCTGGGTGTGAAAACAGCGGTGGCAGCCGGGGCAGTTGGCCCCCTAATGTTGCACTGGAGCCTTCCCCTTTCTGTGGAATGACCCTCAACTTATCCATGAGTCATACAAAAAATCCATAATTTTGGTCCCAAAACTTGCTCCTGTCTTATATATGGTATATACAGCTCCTATAGATCTGGGATTCTAATGTGAAACTCTTGAAGTGGCCAGTAGAGCTGTAAAGTCCTGGTGAAAGGCATCTACAGATGAGGAACACAGAGGGTAAGAAGTAACCAATTAGTTCAAGATCAGACATGGCAGAGTTGCCTGTTCTTTTGCAATCTGTCACAAATCAAACACACCTTTATCAGTAAATCACAATCTTACCTCTTGCCTGCCCCTGCCACACGCTACAGTGCTCTCACTCAAGAAAACTAGAGCTTGGAAAAGTTACTTTTTTGGACTATAGCACCTAGAATCCACCCTAGAGGTCTACGGTTTTCTGGGAACTATAATCTGAAAAAGCAATGCTTTTTTTTTTAATTTAGTAATACTGAATAAAATAAAAAATTAATTCAAATTATTTATATCCCACCTTTCTTCCTAAACGTGACTCAAGGTTGCACACAAAAACTGAATCCCCATGTACGACCACACAAATTAAAGTGGCATATTCCTTTAATTAGACATATGGATGTAAGTTGCAGGGTGAAAGATACACAAGTTGCCCTGGAGGAAAGATGAGATAACAAATGGAACAATAAGTGATTGCGATGATGATGATGGAAAAACAACACAGAAGGTATGGAGTATCTCCATATTCAGCAAGACCTCACACTTAGGAGGTTCCACTAAGCATTACCCACAAATTTCTAAAGCACTGCACTCCAGTAACAAGGACTAGAAACTTGGTGTGTGTGTGTGTGTTCTTTGGAAGACATGATCTTTTCCTACCCCCACCCACTAACCCATCCACCCAAGGAATCATAAGATATACACAAGCTCAACTACAAGATTGACCAGCCAGTATCTCTTCTGAAATACAAGAGATAGTTGACACAATCAAGAGTAGGATGCAGAAATTACCTGCTAGCAAGACAACAAGGTACTCTTCCTTTTTGGACTATGGTTTAGACAGAATCCTTGCAAGAGTGGCAATTTATGTCCCATCAGCTGGTAGGGAGGTTGACATTCAATGCACCCATTTTTCTCTCCATTCTTTAAAGAGATGCCTCTCCCCAGATCTCCCTGGTCTAGAACTCCAACAGGATAGGAAATCCTTTGAATGAATCAGGGTAGGAGGGGGAATCCCTTCTATTCTTTAAAGGGCCTATATGCAAAACAGAGAAAGAACAGATTTGTCTCCTTAAGAGAGAAAAAAAATACCCTTCCAGGATTACCTTACTTCAGTTCCTGTGTATTTTGTCTAGTACAATTAGGTGCAATGGGGGGGGGCAGAGCAATGGTGGTTTTAAGTCCAGAGGTTTCCAGGTTCCAGAAAGAACAGCTGCTGCTACTAGTCTCTTTTCTGTCCTTCTAAATCCAGTTACTTCCTTGCAGATATTTTAGCGGTATTCACTAAAGTGTTCCAGACTATATACCCAAAAAAAGATGCCACAAAACAGAGGGGATCTCCTCTCACTGCTCCTCACTATGCAGTCTCTGGAAGAAGAGAAATTCAATTTAAACAACCCCTCCTTGTCACTCCTCACTCCTGGTCCCGCTGAGCTTTCCAATCTGTTTCTGGCAGCACCCACATTAGCAAAAGGAGGAGATGTGGTGCAACCTTTTCCTCTTCTTTGCCTGGGCACCTTTCAAACAGACTTACTCCTTGCTCCTCTTCTTTTCCTGGCAGTATATCTCTGTGTGATTGCAGGATGAGTGTGTTGTGCAAGTGAGTGCCTCTGTGCGTGCATGCGCGTGCGTGTGTGTGGTGTGCACGTACAAAGCTCAGGCAAGGAATGCCGGCTTCGCACTCACTCTCTGCCCAAAAAGACAAACTTTCAAGAACACAGCATTACAGACACCTCCTTCTGAGCTGATGTCCAGGAACAGGAGCGGGGAAAAAGCAGCAACTGGCTTAAAAAAAAAAAAGAAAGAAAGAGTAACCTGTACCTTTCAAAGAAGGTAGGCCTATGAAAGAAGTCCACACAGAGAGAAAGGAATCCCTGCCCACTGTTTCCCCCCTACCTTGCAGGAATTTCTCTACAGGTCACTCCACACCCCAGGAGAAGCTCAAATTTCCAAACTGGCTTCTCCGTCTTTGGAGCCCCCATCTCCTTTACAGAGCTGCTCCTTTTATCACCTGCAGAATACATTTTTTAAAAAGCGACCATAAAAGAAATCACTGTCAGGTGATGCCTGCCTTGCAGTTCCACCCTCTCTTTTTCAGCCAAGCCCCACTGCCATTAGCTCCTCCCATTTTTAGAAAGAAGTCTGTAGAAGTCTATAGAAAGATACTAAGAAATTGTGCAGAGGGGGACTGAAATCCACCAGAGGTCATGCTAAAATAAATCACTTCATCTGACAGCTACTGCTATTCCCTCAGTTGCCCTCTTCATGGGTGTTTTGGGGGTTTTTTTGGTCCTTTGTTAGGATCTCCTGGGAAAAGTTTTTAATATATTCTGATAAATATCTTGCTCCCCTCTCATACTACCCAAAAACAAATAAACCCATAAGGTAATTTCAGAATTTGGATATAATCAGACTCAGACACTGGATATAAACAGGACGGGATGATTCTGGACAGTCAGGGGCCAATTCTTCTCTGGTGCACCCAACCCCAGACTTACTGCCGCTCCCAGTAGCTAAATACAGCCAGCAGTCCACTTCTGGTATCCCCCATCCCCATTTTTTTTCTTTTAAAAGAAGTAGGGAGCACTCCTAAAGCAATGAAAGAGTATCCCAGAGATCTGCCCTTAAGGCCTGCTCACATGCTAAGCCCATGGGAGGAATACTAAAAGAAATACAATATCCCATCTTCCACCTGCTAACTGGCATGAGAATGACTGCCCTCACTCAGGACTGCAGGCAAAACGGCCCACCTGCTCCCCTTCTAGCAGTTCCCAACCTTTGGTCTTCCAGGTGTTTTGGACTTCAGCTCCCAGAATTCCTGGCTGTCAGCCAGGCTGGCTGGCGCTTCTGGGAGTTGAAGTCCCAAGCATCTGGAGAATCAAAGATTGGGAACCACAATGGAATTCTGGTTCTGAGTCACTATTTTATTCCTACTACTGAACTCAAGAACTAGGACACTGATAAAGAAAGAAAGACTGATCACATGCAGAGTATCTGGGCCACTGAATCCCGTACTGCTGTCAGGATATAAGGCAGGCTTTAAACTTCCAAGTATCCTCTTTTTGAAAATAAAAATAATGAATAAAAATAAAATAAAGAAATAAGGTTTAAAAATGTTGTCTCCAGCTGATAGTTTTCTGGGCAGTGTTAAATCTGCAAGCAACATGAGGCAACCCAAATGAAGATGTTCCAGCGCAACTTCTATGTTTCCCATGGTACTGTCAGATAAGGACAAAGAAAACATGGATACAGAGCAGGAAGAAGTTGAACCCAGATGTCCCCTTTACACTAGCTCACTAATACAGCAAGCCTACATGTTAGAAGAAAGCCCCACTAAATTCAGTAGTGCCTGCTGTTGTTGTTTGCTGCCAAAATGACTTTTATTTGTGATGACTCTATCAATGAGTTGTCATTCTTTTGAGTCATCAAGTTGTTTCCAACTTATGGCGAACCCAAGATGAAACTATCACAGGGATTTCTTGACAAGATTTGTTCAAAGGAAGTTTGCCTTGGCCTTCCTCTGAGGCTGAGAGAATGTGACTTTCCCAAGGTCACTCAGTGGATTTCCATGACTGAGCAGATTTGAACCTGGTCTTCAGTTGCAGTCCAGTGCTCCAACCACATCACCCAATGCGTTTCCATAACTGGGAATGGACTGGATTGATTCTTCAGAATCATAGTTCAACATTCAAAACATACATCATGCTGGCTTTCGCTTGGAAAGAGTGTTTGTTCCTTATTGGTGGATTTATATGTATGCCATAGCATTCTACTGTTCAACTATTTTTGTAAGAATTCTATATAAAGTTGGTTTAATCGCATGTTTGGGGGAGAACCCTGAGCTACCAAGCCAGAGTCCACTCAGCACTGTGTCACTAAGTAAACTGAGTTCAATCTACTATCCAACTCCATTTGTGAACCTTAAAGCGTTAAAAATAAACAATTTCACTGTAGATCCCGGTGGGAATCACAAGGGTCTCCAGAAGTTGCTAGACTGCAACTCCAACCATTACTGGCTATGCTGGCTAGGGCCACTGACAACTGTAGTCCCATAACATGACTGTAAGACCTCCACCCCCACCATAACTTTCAATTTACTGTGTAACAGGGTTCAGCTCCCCTCTTGGACATGGAAACCCACTGGGTGATCTTGGGCACATCACACACTCTAAGTCTCAGAAAACCCCATGACTGATTTACCTTGGGATCATGATAAGTCAGAAATGACTTGAAGACACACAACAACAACCACATTAATCTTCATTTCACAGTCTACCAGATGTGACTCACTGGAGTTTCTTTTTTTTTCTGATTATTTTTAATTAAAATTCCCTTTGTTCACATCCATACAAAGAAACAAATATGAATATCACTGGAGCTTCTGACCACCAGTGATTTGGATTGTATCTAGGAATCAGTGAGGGATCACTAGATGCTGTGTCATGGCTCCAAATAGTATTACAATCACACTATTGCAAAAAGTGACACTATCTACAGAAATATAATTCAAATCTTTTTCAGTGTCTTTGGAATTGATCCTACTAGATATTCACCCTTGTGAAAAAAGAAAAACATGTAAAAAAACTGAAAAAAGTCTTAGTCTACTAGTGCATTGCAGTTTTAGGCCTACAAGCAGCAGTTAAATACACTTACAAAAAGTTCCATCATTCCAAAGGGCCAGGAAAAGAAGAGATGTCAATGCAGTCAGCCCTCTACATTTGTGGGTTTCACTTCTGAGGATCTTTTTTTTTTATTAATTTTTTTTAAATTTTTATTAATTATATAACTAAATCACAAATACAAAACAAGAAAAAAAAATTAAACACCATGTGATATACATAATAGTGAATTAAAAAAAAAATTTTTTTTTCTTTTTCTTTTTTTTCTCTTCTCTTAAGCAATACTAACTTTCATTGTTATTTTGCACCTTTACCCTTAAATTTATAAATCTGTTCAACTATTATAATTTCACATTTAATTCAATATTTTTCACATCCCCTTTAATGTATTTCTATTGTTAATTCTTTTAACTTTTTTTTTTAAAAAAACATTGACATCACTTATCCTTTTAAATCTATAAATCACAAGTTTAACACACACACCTACTAAGAATTACAAAATATACAACATAAAAGAAAAACAAAACTAAAACTAAAAAATACCCACCCCCCAGAGCCAACTTTTTATTTAATCCACTTTCCAAAATTGCCATTCTTCTTTTGACAGGGTAGTATTACTATCTCTTTTCAGAACTTTATCCAAAAATATTTTCCAAATTTCTTCAAAATCATTCCCTTTAACCAAACCTTTCATAAACCTAATTCTACATGTTAGTTTATCATTAATTGCGATTTTCCACACTTCGTTATACCATTCCTCTATTTGAAATTTTTCATTTGCTTTCCATTTTTTTGCTATTATTAATCTCGCTGCAGTTAACAAATTTGTTATTAATTCTTTCTTTACTTGAGTACACTCAACCTTATCATATATAGATAACAATGCAATATTTGGACATACTGGTATATCTGCTCCTATAATCTCTTTTATCTCTTTAAAAACCTTTTGCCAAAACTCCATTATCTTATTGCAATTCCACCACATATGCATATATGTACCAATTTCTTGACATCCTCTCCAACATAATCTTGAATATTTCTCATCTATTTGATTTAATTTCACTGGAGTCAAGTACCATTTCCACACTAATTTATAATAATTCTCTTTTATTCTTATTGATAATTTTTTTAAATGACGTTGTTTCCAAATTTTTCTCCATTCTTGTATATCTATATTTTGTACTATCTCTTCACTTCTGAGGATCTGATCACTCACAGATTATTTCCAGTCATCTCTGCTGCCTTCCTATGCCATTTTTAATAGGGACTGCAAACCTCATGAGACTAACAAGCTGCAAAAGAGGCTTGTAAGTCCCTATTTAAAATGGTGTGGAGCAGCAGTAGAGGTGGCAGTCAGCCCCACCATCCATCCACTTCCGCCTTGTGAAGGAAGGTGCCTCAAAGGAATAAATGGTGGGTTGAGTATGACGATCATACTTTTTTGTATTTTGTATGTTAAATATGGTTTGGGAGGGCCTAAAGTTATTCACTTTTTTTCACTTTCATGGGAGTCCTGTGCCCCTAACCCTAGCAAATGTAGAGGGATAACAGTATCTGCAAGTTTCTCCAACCCCTGCCCTCCAACTCAAGCACTTCTTTTCCAAGAGACTTCCCCTCTCAGCAGCTCCAATCAAGCCACACATCCCTTTAAAAACCCACCTCTAGTTCTCGTGATCCTCCTCTAGCCGCTGCCTGCTCAGCTAAGGACAATGTACAGCCCAATTTCTCAGTACCACAAACCATCTCCCAATGCCCCTCACACCCAAGGATGGAGGTGGGCAAGAGAAAGGAAGCACAGGGCCAGTATGCGGACCCATCCCCTTTCTCTGATCTGGTTTTGACCCTGGGTGTCTATTCTCCCCATCATGCCTAAGCCATCTTCCCACAGACACGCACACACTGTGATATTTGTGATTTTTCCACTTTTGCAGGAGTCCTACACCCCTAAACCTAGCAAATGTGGAGGGCTGACTGTATTTAAATAATTAAATCCAATATTCTTTGGAAGCCAAATTCTGACACCATTAACACCATTCCTGCACTTCTTCAGAAACAAGATAAAGGACCACTTTGCCTGTAACATGCACAGCCACTGATGCCCTCAAAAGGCAGAAGGATCAATGAGGTTTTAAACTGAGCATTAAAGCTGTCAGAAGCAGTCAAGCTGGTGTCAAAGCTATATCAAGCCTGAACTTTTGCTTCAGGATATATCGAAATCACTTTAACAAGGGACAGGCTTGGGCAGAGAAAACAACCAAGAACAATTGGAAGATCTTTCCCCCACTGTTTTAAACGTATAACAATGTTTTAAAACAAGGGCTTATGGACATACACACATCCTTCCCTAGCGTCCTGATTCCATCACTCTACAAAAATACACTCCTATTTAAAAAAAAAAAAACTCAGCCTATCCCAAATTATTCTTGAGGGATTCTTACCCCCCTAAACCTCACAGATAGGCAAAATAATGTCTACCATTTTAATTTATTTTCTCCTATGGATTAACATCATAATTGTTCAGACTTGTTTTTGTTACATAGCTTTCTCAAGGGTCCAGATCCCAAGGGAAGCAACAACAAAGAAAGGAAATCCTTCCCAGATTCAGGAGGATGGGGATAGAAACTGGGGGGGATTACACCAGCAAATAATCATCATTCCTCATTATGCTCCTATAACTAAAGGCATGCCCTTGATAACAAAAAATAGTGCCAAGCCATCACTTCTTTCTGCCATAATTGAATTCCATGTCTATCAGAAGGCCAACCGATTCCTCATGCTTCAGCATAATCAACATAGGGCTAGGAGAAATGATCAATAATTATTATACTTTGTTCATTTCCAAACTACACTGTTATAGTGCTATGACTCAAGTTTCAACATCCTGTAGAATTCTGGGCTTTGCAGTTTACTGAGACCAAAGAGCTCTCCGACTGAGAATTCTAAATGCTGGTCCCTAAACTGCAAACCCCAGGATTCCACAAGATGTTGAAAGGGGAATAACAGCACTGTAACAATGTAGTGCAGAAATGACCTCGCTCTCTGTATACACCAAAACTGGTTGGAAAAGTTACAATGTCAGTAAATTGATAAACTTGAAAAAGACAGAAACAGGTGTCTGACACTGAGACATGCTAGAGGTGTTCATGAGAGAGGGACAAGGAGCATATCACCGTAAAGCTTTCAGATAAGTCATGACATAAAGAGGCCAAAGGACTTTTTTGTATAGTTCTCGAATCTGTGTATTGCATTCAAGCTCTTTATGGAACAGATGTCCAGCTACAACTGTTCTTTAAAGGGAATTATCCCCTTCTTGTAGATAAGGATAATAATCTGAGCTTGGAAAAACTCCTGCTTCGGACTAAAACTCCCAAAATTCCCAGCCAGCATGACAACACATACATATATAAACAAAACAACTGCCAAAAAAAAAAAAAGATACTACTTGAAACATGCCGCATTTGTCAACACTACCTCACTGATTTCTAGATTCTTGGATAAAATCTGAATCACTTTGTTTTATTATGTGCTTTCAGACCGCTTTGACTTTTGGCATTCTTCTAGACATGATTCGACTTGTAGTCCTGTATGTTTACAGCAACAGGATTGGGAAAGATGAGTTAAGGAGACTTTGCCTTCACTATCACCCATTCAGAGTCATTACAGTCCCTTGTAAAATAACACTACTGCCATCTGACGCTTTAAGAAGACCGCCATTACAATCTCTTCATACGAATCCTTCTACCTTCTGCCTCCGAGAAAAGGAGAGATCTTCAGCACTGAGAAGTTCTACACCCAGGCCTGTTTCTGAATGCAGTCAGAAGCCTTCACTTCGGTGGGCCTTAGGCTTCAGCTTCCTGGATGGTCCAGTTTCTAACCCAGAGAGCAGCACTACACACAGCCAGACTGAAGGGTTGGGAAATACTTTCCAAAACAGTAAGCAGGAGAGAGCCACCAAGGAGAAGAGAACCAGTTTCAACAGCCCTTCAAGGACATGTGACACCCTTATGCTGCCAATGACAATGGCTACCAGTATGTTTCTGGGACCCAATTTTTAACGTTTAAAACCTAAAGCCTCAATTAAAGCCCCAATGTCTCTACACTAATGCACAGAGCACGGGAAACAAACAAGATGAATGTGAATTCTTAATACAGCAAAGCAGATAATAGGCATCACTGAAACTAGGCGGGATGAGTCTCATGATTGGAATATAGTAGTAGAAGGGTGTAATCAATTTAAGAGAAATAGACCAAATGGGAAGGATGTGAAGAGATCCGTGACTTAAATCTTAGAAGCTAAGTTGGGAGCATCTGGGTAAAAATTAAAAGAGAGAGAAAAAACAGGATGACATTTTGGGGTTCTACTACAGACCTCCAAAACAGACTAAGGACTTACGAGTTAGAAAAGGCCCTCCTAAAGCAGATGACCACACATTAAAAGAGAGAGACAGAGAGAAAAGAGTAGTAATTGGAGATTTCAACTACACTTCAACTGATATTTGCTGGAAGTCAAATTCTGCCCAGAATATCAGGTCCAAAAAATTAATCACTTGCCTAGCAGACAATTTTACTGTTCAAAAGGTGGAAAAAGCAAGATCAGCTATTTTGGACCTGATCCTAACCAACACTGATGACCCGGGTAATGGGGTGGAAGTGGTGGGAATGACCATGTTCTCAAGGATTTTGTTATACAGTGGAAACGGAAAGCCAAGCATAATTAGACTCACATTCTAGACTTTAAGAAAGCTGAATTCAGTAAACTTAGGAAAATATTCGGTGTCATCCCATGGTCAGGCATGCTAAAAGAAAAAGGAGTTTATGATGGATAGGAGTTTCTTAAAAGTGAGATACTGAAGGACAGTTTCAAACAATTTCATTGAGGAATAAAAATAAGAGGTGTCTATAAAGAAACCAGGATGGATGTCTAAAGAACTTGCAACTGTACTAACATTTAAAAGGGCCATGTACAAGAAATGGAAAAAGAGGGAAATCAGCAAAGAAGAATTTAAACAAACAGCCAGCATGTGTAGGGAAAAAGTCAGAAAAGCTATGCAAAATGAACAGGCTTGCTAGAGAGGTTAAAAACAATAAAAAGGGCTTTTTTGGTTACCTCTGTAGCAAAAGGAAAAACAGCGAGATAGTAGAGCCAGTGCAAGGAGAAGGTGAAGAAGTGGTAACAGGGGACAGAGAAAAGGCAGAACTACTCAACATCTTCTTTGCCTTAGTCTTCTCCCAAAAGAAAAAAACAGTGTTCAATCCAGCAAAAATGAATAGATAATATAATAGGGGAAATGCAGCACAGAATAGATAAAGAGGCAGTACAGGAATATCTGGCTACTCATAATGAATTCAAGTCACTAGGGCCAGATAAACTGCATTCAAGGGTATTAAAAGAACTGACAGAAGTAATATCAGAACCACTTGCAATAATCCTTGAGAGTTCCTGAAGATCAGGAGAAATCCCAACAGACTGGAGGAGGGCAAATGTTGTCCCCATTTTCAAAAAGGGGAAAAATAGGACCCAAACAATTGCTGCCCAGTCAGCCTGACATCAATACCAGGAAAGGTCCTAGAGCAAATCATTAAACAGAAAGTCTGTAAGAAAGAAATACCATGATCACTAAAAACCAACATGGGTTTCTCAAAAACAAGTCATGCCAGATTTCAACCTAAATTAATTTATAAGGATAGTAAGGGTCAATTTATTGCAGTTGAGATAAATTGGAATAATGATAAAATATTAATTATTGGTTTATACGCCCCCCTAGAAAATAAACAAAATTTCTATGACATGGTTTTAGATTTCATATTACAATCTGATTATCAAAAATTGATATGTTTGGGGGATTGGAATGGGGTTTTTGATGCTAAATTGGATAGAAAACAATCGATTCAAAAAAGCCAAATTAAGCATGGAAATTTATCTACAAAGGTTAAAGATGGGCTTCAATCATTAAATTTAGTGGATGTCTGGAGGCTAAAACATGGATATCAAAGGGATTATACATACTACTCAGCATATCACCAAAGTTGGTCTTGTATTGATATGATTTGGACAACTAAAAGTTTAGCTAGTATGGTTAAAGATATCGAAATATTGCCTAGGTTAATCTCTGATCATTCGCCATTACTGTTAAGATTTAATCATAAACGGAGGAGTTATAATTGGAGAGTTAATGAATCCCTGTTAAAAGATGATGGATTTATACAAGAAATCAAAGATGAAATTAAAAACTTTTTTAAGGATATTTTATATAAAGGGACTAAAATAGCTATAGTTTGGGATACTATGAAAGCATATATTAGGGGAATTTTGTTGAAGAAGGAGTATATACTGAAAAAACAAAAAAGGATTAAAGAGGATAAATTACAAAACCTTTTGAAAGAAAAAGAACAAGATTTGAAGATAAATCCGTCAGATAAGAAAGTTCAAAATGAGATTCAAGTTATTCGTGCTCAAATAACAACGCTAAATTTACAAGAGATAGAATCTAAATGTAAATATCTTAAGCAAAAAGAATTTGAATTTGGGAATAAGACTTCTAAATGGCTGGCATATAAATTACGCAGGCGAAAAGAACAAAATTATATAACACAAATTAAAGTAGATGATCACCTAATTTCTGAACAAGGTGAAATAATTTCGAACTTTCAAAAGTTTTTTAGGAAGTTATATTCTAAAGATAAATCTGATAGTAAGGAATTAGAAAATATAAAAGATTATTTAGATAAGAGCAACGTTTCTCAGATTTCGGATGATATGAAGAACGGGTTGAATCAAAAAATAACATTTCAAGAGATGAATTTGGCAATTAAAAATTTAAAATTAGGGAAGGCCCCGGGGGCAGATGGATTTACGGCAATTTTTTATAAGATATTTAAAGAGGAATTGGCGGCTCCATTTCTAGAATTGGTTAATCAGGATGGAAATATGGATATTCCCCCCTCATGGAAGGAAGCCAATATAATTTTGATCCCTAAAGAAGGGAAAGATAAGCTAGATATGAATAATTATAGACCTATCTCTTTGTTAAATTCAGATTATAAGATCTTTACTATGATTTTAGCGAATAGATTAAAAAACATATTAAATGAGTGGATACATCATGACCAGACTGGTTTTTTACCTAGGAGACATCTAAATGAAAATATAAGGAGGTTGATGAATATAATAGAGTATCACGAACAGGTCCCACGAGAACTGGCTCTTTTATTTATAGATGCGGAGAAAGCATTTGATAACCTTAATTGGAATTTTATGAAGGAAGTTTTGAAAAATATGAATATTGGTAATAAGTTTATTAATTGGATAAATTCTATTTATAATACTCAAAGCGCTTTCATTATAATTAATGGGGTAAAATCAGATAGAGTAATAGTGGGAAAGGGCACTAGACAGGGGTGTCCACTATCTCCACTTCTATTTATTTTAACATTGGAAATGTTGAATATGAGGATACGAGAAGATTTAGAGATAAAGGGATGTCAAGTTCAAAATGAGGTTTATAAGATAACGGCATATGCAGATGATTTACTTATAATATTAAATGACCCAATTAAAAGCATACCCAAATTATTTCAAATTATGGAGGAATTTGGAGAACTAGCAGGATTCAAGGAGAACAGACAAAAGTCAGTGATATTAACTAAAAATATGGAGGTAGTAGCACAAAAGGAATTGGAACAAATTTCAAATATTAGGATAGGGCAGAAAGTTAAATATTTGGGTATTAGTATTACAAACAAAAATGCAGATTTGGTGAATAATAATTACATTCCAACATGGAAGTACATTGAAAATAAATTAATTATGTGGTCTAAATTGAATTTGTCGCTATTAGGGCGAATAGCAGTTATAAAGATGTGTGTTCTACCAAAAATACTATACATATTTCAAAATTTACCAATATTGAAAGATGAAAAAATTTTAGAAGGTTGGAAGAGGACAATAAATAGTTTTTTATGGCAGGGGAAGAAGTCTAGAATTAAGGAAATAAGTTTGATGGATAGTAAGGATAGGGGGGGATTAGGTTTGCCCAATATTAAACTTTATTACAGATCATGCACTTTGAAATGGGTTATAGATTGGGTTAGTGTTGAGAATAAAAGGTTATTAACATTGGAAGGCGCGTTTAATAAATTTGGGTGGCATGGCTACCTTTGGTATCATAAGGCTTTAGAGGATAAGGAGTTCTCCAGGCATTTGATTAGAGGAAGTTTGCTGAGAGTTTGGAAGATTTATAAGAAAAAAATTTATTTAAAAAAACCTAGATGGGTTTCTCTACAAGAAGCTTTTTTAAAAAAATTACCTAAAAGTTATGGATGGTTATCATATGAAGATATACTGTATAAGATTGGAGGTAAAGATGAATTGAAATCATTAGACGAATTAAAAAATTTAGGATTTCAAGGTAATTGGTTTCATTACAGAATCATGTACGAATTATTTAAAAAAGATCGGGACGGGGAGCGAATTCAAGATAAGGGGTCAGCTTACAAGGATTTAGATATAAGATATTTAATTGGAGAAGGTCATATTATGGGGAAAATTTACCAAATATTGTTAAAATTAGATACCGAACGGGTAATAATTAAGGATCACATGATTAAATGGTCAAGAGATTTAGGGTATTCTACTGAATTGGCAGAATGGAGGAAAGTGTGGAATAGTAATATAAAATTTACAAGATGTGCCAGTCTGAGGGAAAACTTCTATAAAATGTTATATCGTTGGTATATTACCCCGCAAAGGATAGCTAAGATTTATAATGATAATTCTAATAGATGTTGGAAATGTAGAAAAGAATTAGGAACGTTATATCATATTTGGTGGGAGTGTAGACGGGTAATGGAATATTGGAACCAAATTCATCATGTGATTATAAGCTTATTCCAAGTAGATTTTAAGCTTAATCCAGAATTATATCTTTTGAATATGTTTGTGGTTGATCAGTTAAATAACCATAAACAACATAACAGAATCTTGTTATATATGGTGACGGCTACAAGATTGGTTTATGCTCAATATTGGAAGAAGGAAGAGATACCATCTTTAGATCAATGGGTATTGAAATTATATGAGATGTATCAAATGGATATGTTGACTGCATTAATAGATGTAAAGACTGATAAGGGTAAGGTAGAAAATGAATGGTCCATAGTGACCCAAATGTGGTTTAGGGAATGGAAAGGGGTTTATATTGGTTGAGATAAGTTATACTAACTATATTGAGACATATATTGTGAGGTATATACATATACAGGTATTATATTATATAGGTATTATATATATATATATATATATATATATATTTAAGATTGAGATAAGTTATAAGTTATAAGCTACATATTTTGTGACGGTGATTGGTTTAGTTGGGGTATTGTTAGTTTAATGGTGTTTTTTTTAATTTCCCCCTTCTTTTTTCCCCCTTTGTTATGTTGATCCTCTCTTTTTTGTGATATTGTAATAACACTGTAATAATATTTGATTAATAAAGTATAAAAACAAAAAAACAAAAACAAGTCATGCCAGACAAGCTGATCTCTTTTTTTGATAGAGTTACGAGCTTGCTGGATGAAAGGAAACACTGTGGATGTGGGGTATCTTGATTTCAGTAAGGTCTTTGACAAGGTTCCCCATGCTATTCTTGGAAACAAGCTAGTAAAAGGTGGGATGAGACAATGCTACAGTTAGGTGGATTTGTAATTAGCTGACTGGCTGAACACAAAGGGTGCTCACCAATGGCTCCTCTTCATCCTGGGAAGAAGCGACTAGCGCATGCCACAGGGTTCTGTCCTGGGCCCAGTGCTATTCAACATCTCTAAAAGTGACTCGGATGATGGAATAGAGGGCATGCTCATGAAATTTGCAGAAGACACCAAACAAAGACAGATAGCTAATATCGCAGAGGACAGGATCAGAATTCAAAACGACCTTGACAGATTAGACAGCTGGGCCAAAACTAACAAAATGGCTTTTAACAGGGAAAAACGTAGGGTACTACACTGAGGAAGAAAGAATGAAATGCACATATATAGGATGGGTGAAAACAGTACGTGTGACATGGATCTAGGAGTCTCAGTAGACCACAAGCTAAACTTGAGTCAAAAGCCAATACTATTCTAGGCTGCATCAATAGGAGTATAATGTCGAGATCAAAGGAAGTAATAATACCACTCTATACTGCTTTGGTTAGACCTCACCTGGACTACTGTGTCCAGTCCTGGGCACCACAATTCAAGAAGGATATTGACAAGTTGGTGAAGGGTCTGGAAACTATGCCTTATGAAAAGTGGCTTAGGGAGCTAGGTATGTTTCTCCTGATGAAAAGAAGGTTAAGAAGTGACATGTTAGCCATGTTTAAATATTTAAAGGAATGTCATATTGAAGATGGAGCAAGCTTGTTTTCTGCTGCTTCAGAGACTAGGACACAGAGCAATGGATTCAAACTACGAACTTCCTGATGGTAAGAGCCATTAGGCACCAAATATGCTGCCTCAGAGTGTGGTAGAGTCACCTTCTTGGGGCTTTTACTGGTGTGCTTTGAGAGTGTGTTCCTGCATGGGGCCAGGGGTTGGACTCAATGGTTGTTGCAGTCTCTTCCAAGCCTTTTTCTCTTACCTACTCTGAAGAACGCTCAGATAGTGGGAATGAGGGAGATTCTTTTCTATTAAACGTCCAATTATACAGGCCTTTCAGGATAGCCCAGGAGAGTAAATGGTTTTCCTTATATTTGGTAAAGAAATTTAAACAAACATTTTAAAGAAACAAAGTTTTTAAATATTCTTAGATGGTTCTAAATGGTTTTGTTTTAACTTGCACAATAGATTTGGAGTCTAGATAAACTATAGTAGGCCCTCCACATTTGCAAGGAATAGGACAGAACCCTCGCAAATGTCAAAAAACCAAGAATAACTCCCCTGGTTGGCACCCTCCCTTCACGTTCCTGCCTGCCATTCGCACAGGGCCATGCAGGGAATAGGAGACGCACCCTGTGCACAGTTCTGTTGGTACGCCTGCTAGGGCAGCTGCTGAGGGAGTGCAGGAAACGGGCATTCGCCCACCCTGTATGTCCCTGCAGGCCTCCTCCAGAGCACCCATGCCGCCGCCAGCCAAGGGTACGCAGGGAATGGGCGATCGCCCACTCTACACATTCCTGCAAACCACCTCCTGCACTGGTGATGGCAGAGGGCATGCAGTGAACGGGTGATCACACACACACACACACACACACACACACACACACACTGCTGCCGGCTGCTGCCAGCATACCCTCACAGGCAAGGGGGGAGGGAGCGCAGGTAAGAGATGATCTTTCCGCCTCCTTGTACCTGGGCAAAAGGCCAGGGAACAGGAGGGGGAGAATGGGGGGGGAGGCAAGGGGACACCAAAATAATCAAATCTGTAAAAGTGAAACCCATGAATGTGGGGGAAGAACTGTACTGTTTGTTGTTCAGAGGTGCCTTCAAGTCTTTTCTGACTTACAATGACCCTGAGGAGAACCTATCACAGGGTTTTCTTGGGACTGAGAGTGTGTGATGTGCCCAAGATCACCCAGTGGGCTTTCATTGGCCAAGCAGGGAATTCAACCCTGCTCTCCAGGGTCACAGCCTAATGCGCAAGTCACTACAGCATCCTGGCTCTTACTAGCCAAGGTAAAAAAAAAATTCTGTAAATTACTTGAGAATCCAACCTTAGACTTTTAAAAGGTTCCTCTCTCAAGGCTTAAATAATGATGACACCCTTTCAAAAGAATGAAGGCTGATTCAAAGGACACAATAGGTACCAAGCAAAACAACCATTTTCTTTGCAACAGAGGAAGATTCCATATTCCTCATGGCAGTATTTTGATCACCAAACCTTCCAGCTGCCCCAATACGGCAGGACAATCCCAATTAATTCTCTCTCTTCCTACTTTTTATGCTACTTTAAAAATGTCCCAGTCCCTTCTCTCTTTGTTCTGATTCCACTTCGATTGCTGCAAAATGAGTTTTAAGTATAATGGTAGTTTGCAGTTAACTCAGCAGAGGAGAGAAGAGGGGACAAGATCTTGCCCTTCCCAGGAAGCTCAAGTGAAAGCAAATGGATGCAGTCTCTTAGCTTGTACATTCTTCCTAATTAATGTGCCATGTTGACCAAACTATGCTTAGCCATATGTGTCCCATATTACCATATTCTTTCTCTCTATCTTGTATGTGAGCTCACTGGGACGACAAAAGATCTGGAACAACCCAACAACACTTTCAGATTCTCTCCTTCAAGGCACAAGAACAGATCTGTGTTCAATCCTTGGTTTCCCAGTATGGTCCAGATCTCTGTCCTGGGGCGAGAACAGATCAGAAACACTTACGGCTAAGCTGTCCTGATGCGCTTAGAGGTCCACATATGTTGGCTGCTCTGAAGCAGAGCAAATTGGCTAGTGATCAGTCTCTTCCCCCATTTCCAGCACTCAGATGCTTTATTAAAATGGGGAAAGAAGAAAAATTTCAGTTTCAATATCACCAAGCAACAAATAATTGGCAACCATGCAAGGCAAAGATTTAAACCAAGGAGAGGATGCCTGCTCCTTTGAACCACTTGATCTCTGGTCCAGCTTATACCACGATGTTCAGTAGAAAAATGGCGTGGAGGTTAATCTCTGGGCCAGTTTGTGCAGTAACATGGAACATAATATGTTGTTTTCACGTAGAACAACAACAACTGTCCTTGTGGTTTCTGGGGGCGGGGGGCGAGATTTATTCAGAGATTTGCCATTGTCTTCCTCCAGGGCTGAGAGATGTGACTTGCCCAAGTCACCCAGTGGGTTTTCATGGCCAAGCAGGGATTTGATTCCTGGCCTCTCAGAGGTCTAGTCCAGCATTCAAACCACGATTCCATATGGGCTCTCAGATGCTATAAAATTTCCCATGATTTCTTTTTTCACTTTGAGAAGGGCAACCTTTCACGTACAAAGTTCCCACCGAATGCACAAATATCAACACCAGTCACCCCCCAGAGACTATGCTTAGGAACTACATATATTCCTCGGTACAGCTCTGATGGCCTAAAGGCAAGAGATCTCATCTGATCTTAGAAGTTAAGTAGAATTAGCTTCGGTTAGTCATTGGATGAGAGACCATCAACAGAGGAAGGAACCAGCAAAATCATCTCTGATTAGTCTGTACCTAAGAAAACCCTACAGCAGTGGTTTTCAAGCTTTTCTTTACAAGGACCGCCTGCAAATACAATTTGTAGCTAAGGTCCTCCAAGACTTAATTCAAGATTTAAAAATTTAAATTTAAATATTCAAATATTTATTTAAAGTTGCTCACCTTTATCCCTTATTCTTCCAGCAGATAATGCAAAGGAAAGGGAGGCTTGTTAATGATCTGTGGAGCAGCATGCTAAGATCCTTCAAGTGCCAGGAAAGTAGAGTAAACTGCAATTTTCTACAGGAGGATTATGAATGTGAGGCAGAATAACTGAGAAAGAAGGGGAAAGAATAATTTCTTTCCCCCTTTTTCCCAAAGCAGCACCTGGAAAATACAGGTCTCAGTGCTGCTTTGGGGGAAAGTGTGAAAGAAATGCTGTTTCTCTCCAAAAGGGCATCAAGAGAGTAGAGAAGTTAAGTGCCTCTTTTGAAAGCACCGGCCCTCTCTACTTTATTGGTACACCTCCAGAGGGAAATGGCGTTTCTTTCGTGCTTTCCCCAGAGGAGCACTGAGACCCTTGCAATCTGATTTTGGGAACTAACCAGTGTCAAGCCTAGATAGTATTTAGATGGAATATCACTAGGAAATATCAGGGATCTTCAAATAGAATAGCAAAGATTTCTGCCTAAAGCCCTGGCTAGCCATTTTTGCCAGTCAGAGTTGATAATACTGGGCAAGAAGCCCTGTTTCACTAAAGTGGCTTTCTGTGTTAACAGCACCTTCCAGATGCATTGACTACCAATCCCATCATCATTAAGCAACTGGCTAACAATAATGGGAGCTGCAGTTCAACATGGCTGGAAGGTGCCAGGTTTGGGAAGGCTGAAGCAGGGCTTGGGTTTGTGGGGTTCTGTCAAAGGCATCATTGGAAAATGCCCACTGTGGAATTTGAAAACTACAGAAGTATTCAGAGGCAGTTCTATCTACAACAAGGAGCAAGGAGAGAGGACACTCTTTTGCATTTTTTAAAAGCAGCTGGCTGAAATAATGTTTGGCCAGAGCTTTCTTACACATCAACTAGTGTTGTCTGGTTTTCAAAAAAGCAGGAAAGGACAGTCAAAACTCATGAAGCGCACGGTACGCAATTAGGAAGTAGTTATTACCAAGTTTGTGTTCTCTCTCAATATCCAATGGTTAACTTACCCATCTTTTCCCCCCTGCAAAATTAACATATTATCCACATTCATAAACTACAGGATGTTCACATTTCTGTCTTTATGAAAGGCCCAAATTTAAAAATACAGAATTTGGGGGGCATCTTCTTCAGCCTATACAAAATAAGTTTTTCAGTCCTCAAATAGAGGACATTCCTTATACTAGCAGAGCATGGTGTAAGTGGTATGAGCATTGGACTACAACCCCAAAGACCAAGATTCATTCCCTCATTTGGCCACAGAAATCTTGGGTGAGTCACATATTCTCGGCCCTCAGAAAACCCCCATGGCAGGTTCACCTAAGGCTTGGAAACGACTTGAAGGCACAGAACAACAACAAAGTTATAATAAGGGATTATAGGATTTAAAAGGGACAAGCTTTCTGGCCCTCAAATAAAGGACAGCCTTTATAATGAACCTTCAACCCTAGCATGAACACAAAGTTGTTGAAAGAAACCTGGGCAGATCCTGTCAGAAATCACAGCACATCCCTACCAGATAGGAAATCCCAAACAGTGTGCCATCCAGTGTGAAATTCCATGCCAGAACACCAACACAGTGTTCCTCTAAACCCCAGCTCAGAACTCACCCCTTGCACAAATCCTTTGCCTTTTACACACTACACCAAACCTTGTATCCAGTGGAAACTAAGCCCCAAACACATGTGAAATAGAACAGTAAATTTGAAGCAATCCACCTCTCTTGCATTCCAAAGGTTTCCAGCCTGAATCCCTGGTAGGTATTTCCAGTGAAAAGGATGGGTGGAGCAGATGACAGGAAAGATGCTCCTCTCTGGCCAAAACTCTGAAAAGCTGCTTGCTAGTCAGAGTAACAATCCTGTGCTTGATGGAGAAAGAGGGAATCTACTTATACCAGTGGTTCTTAACCTGGCATCCAGGGACCTCCGGGGGGTCCATGAAGCCCTGCTGCTGGATACCAACAGCAGCGGCAGCTATAGGGATACAGCAGGGGGGAGGAGGTTGTTACTGCGGTTATCTGGCCCAAGCCCGAGGTCTACAATTTCATATTGGATATGGTTAATATTTCCACGTGGCACTCCATAAGATGAACTCCACATGTCTGAAAGGGTCACGGAAAGCCTGTGTAGGCAGGTACGGCTGCATGGCCTTAATTATGCAAGCTAGGTCTAGGCCAGTAAACAACAATCTGTCACACAGTTGGTAGTGCCCTCCAGACACAGCCGACCATTAAGCAAATGCAAGGGCTCTCAGCCCCGAACTGCCTACTCTATACAAACGCTAAGCGCTCCTCATCTGCATACTGGTCTAACAATTGGCAGTGCTGGCCAAATCTCATCAATTCTGATTTTGACCTTTCGGAGGCTTTGTCTCCACTCAAATCCCTATTGTTCTCCTAGGGAGAGGGCTAGCCTCCAGGTACAATCTTCCCTATAAAAACCCCAAGTTTGAGCTCCTTGTCAGAACGCTCGTGCCTTGCATGCTGCTCTGTCTAGTGAGCCTCTCCTAAGCCTCCATGTGCTGGGAAACCAGGAACCCAAGCCTCGATCTCTATCTTCTCTTTTGCTGGACTGCAGGATCAGGTGGAGTATCACCCCAGAAACCCTCTGAAAACCCCTATCAAGTTTCCTCATTTTCTACTTCTATAGTTCTTGTATGAGTGCGTGAGTTTGTGTGTGCCGCATCGAGTATATCATAATAAAATCTGGTTTAATTGAGCAACTTGCCTAGTTCTTGTCGTGGTCCGACCCCGTATACATAGGGTTAAAGATCTCGCTATGTTACCCTGCTTCTCGTATTGCTAGCTTGTGCTCCTTGCTAATTCCCCCAACTTACTAATATTTGGAGTGCACTTAGGTGTCCCTCCCGGGACCCCCAGAAATCAGGGTAATAGGGGTGCAGATGCTGAGGGGGCAGTCTCAACAGGGAACAGTTTCAACACCTGCATCCCCTCCATTGCATGCCTCTGACAAAAAGGACAAAGCAGCAACTCTGTAGGCCAGGGTCTGAATCCCACTTGGCCATGGAAATTCACTGGGTGACCACAGGCAAGTCACATTCTGTCAGTCTCAGAGAAAGGCAAAGGCAATCCTGCCAGGAAAAGGAAACAACACAGATGGCGTATCAACTTAAAAGAATTAGAGCAAGTAAAATCCTATTGTTACCTTGGTATCCATTTTTCATCATTAGGCTCCTGGGTGCAAAAAATAAGGAAAAGTGAAATGAAAGCTATGGCCAGTTTGCAGTCCTTAAATAGATTATTAAACTATAGGTACCCAGGTTCTTTACGCCCTATTATAAATATTTGTAAAGCAAAAGTAATTCCAGCACTTATTTTTGGGGCTGAAATTTGGGGCTTTACAAATCTTGCAAAAATCGAAAATATCCAATCCCAATTTTTGCGTACGATCTTAGGTGTTTCTAAATCTACTCCGGCTTATTTAGTTAGATCTGAACTTGGGATGGATAGGATTGAGGGCCTAATATATTCCAGGATGGTAAATTTCTGGTGTAGAATAAGTAATTTAACAGAAGATAGGCTCCCCAAGGTTTGTTTAGAAGAACAAAGAACTTGTCAGCAAGGAACATTTTGGCTACAGAATTTTTCAAATATGTTATTAACTTTTGGTTTTTCATATCAGTTATTAAATCCAAGATTGCCTGATACTAAAAAGATGGTTAAACAAAGAGTGTCCGATGTGAATGCTCAGTTAGACATCGCCACCCTAACATCTTGTAAAGCAACTAAATGGCTAGCTAAACTGAAATTAGAACATAAATTTGAAAAATAGCTGACATTCTCACTGTCCATGGAAGCTCGCAGAGCCCTTACATGCTTACGTTTTGAACAAATGGATACAATGATGAAATGGGGTAGATTTCATAATATCCCAGTCCAAGAAAGGCTGTGCATATGTGGTGAGCTGGTGTTAGAAGATTTAGCTCATTATTTACTCGAATGTCAGATATACTCTGAGATTAGGGAAAGTTATTTAGCGCCTTTCCTAAGAAAAAGGAAATACTGGACAGCAAAGGAAAAACTTGCTTTTTTAGTACAATCAACAAATCAACATGTGATTAGAACGGTCGCTGCATTTGCAGTGAAGGCTGCTAGGGCAAGAGAAAACTTTTTAGAGCTCATATCAGATAAAAAGCATCAGAGTTTTGTAGAGTAAGAGATGGTATCTGTAAATTGTAATCATGTAATGTATGCAATTTTATATGAGAATAAGTAATCTATGTTTTAACCTTGTGTTTTATTTTATTATGAAGATGTTTATGGTGTTGTTTTATTATGTGATGAGGGCGATCTGTTCTGAAGAGATCCTGGATGTTTTGTTTTGTTTTTGTATTTGTTCGATTGCACAGGTCTTTGGACTGAGCAAATAAATAAACTGTTATGGTTGCAAATTTTGTTAGCTGCAATCCTGCCAAGAAAATCCCCATGATAGGTTTGCCTTAGGTCACCATAAGTCAGTTTTCAAATGGGAGACATGATGGCTAGAAGGAACTTCCTTTTCCGCGTCACTTTGTTGTTGTGTGCTTTCAAGTCACTTCTGACTTATTGGTAACCCTAAAGCGAACCTACCACAGGGCAAGATTTGTTCACAGAGAGAGTTTGCCTTTGTCTTAGCCTTACTCTGAGGCTGGCCACCCAGTGTCTGAGTGGGGATTTGAACTGTAGTCTCCAGAAGTCTTTAATAAATTAATATTTGAATATTTAAATCTAAATATTTAAATTTTGAGCTAAGCCTTGGGGATCTCCAGCAACAAATTATATTTACAGAGTGTCCCCTGTAAATAAAAGCTTAAGAACCACTGACCTATACAGTTGTCTGCATTTGGATACCATATAAACTGCCATGGTCCCACCCAATAGTATCTTTGCATTCATATTTGTATGATATTTAAGAGAGGTACTTGAAACTCTGAAAGTGTAAAAGCATAGTTACAACTGAATGTTCAGAAAACAAAATTAAGGACTTAACACAATTTTAAAGTGGATGATGGAGACACTGAAATATTCAATGGCTTTCTCTATCTTGGCTCCACCATTAATCAAAACAGAGACTGTAATGAAGAAATCAGAAAACCTGGATTTGGAAGAGAAGCTGTGAAGAAACTAGATGAGATACTTAATTGAATACCAACATCTGGATCATGTATGCTATCCTGTTTCTGATATCTGTGTGTGGCTGTGAAAACTTGACAGTGAAGAAAGGTAACAGGAAAAGAATCAATTCATTTGTAATGTGGTACTAGAAAAGAGTTCTATGGACAACACAGACTGCCAAAATGATCAATAAATGAGTCCCAACACAAATCAAGCCTGAAGTAGAAGCTAAAATTATCAAACTGAGGCTATCATACATATCATGACACATGACTCATCTGAAAAGACAATAATCCATAGTAAAGTACAAGGTAGTAGAAAAAGAGGGAGACCGTATTATAGGTAGATAGACTCATTCAAGGCAGCCACAGTCCTGAATTGGGCCACTGATAACAGGGCATCTTTAAGGTCTCTCATTCATACGATTGTCACAAGTTCATCAACTATTTAGTTTCACTTGTTCACACTGATCTAGCTTTGTATCTCTTTTTGCTTACTTCACTCTATAGAAGAACCAAGTAATGCAAGACCCATCCTACTATTATCACATATTTTACAGCTGACTCGCTCTGAACAAATTTTGCCAAGAAAGCATTGCTGTAAATTGGAAATGGCTTGAAGGCACCCAATGACAACAACAAATGATGAGACTAAATAACCACCATCAGTTTAACAGTCTGTTCAAGGCTGTTCCTCTGTAGGGAAAATGCTTTAAGAGAAAAGCATAGGAAATAGGGGCGGGGGGGAGTCAAATAATCAAAATGTTTTGAAGAAGCAGCAAGTACAAAAATCAAGTGAAATAAAGTCAAGGAATAAGACACGAAAGCATGCCTTTGCTTCTTAAACGTGCCAGGCAGGCTGCTACCCCTGTCTTGCATGGGGTGGGGAGCGGGGTACGAGGATTAACTGTCTCCTAACCTATAAGGAAATACAGACCGCGGGGCCTCCGGCGCCTACAGCGGTTGTGAAGGAAGAGGGGAAGTTTCAGGAGGTGTTGCTTGTTGCGGCCGAACGACACCCGCTGAAACTCCCTCTTCCCCACAGCGGGAGAGGCACGGAGCCCTCCCACCTCCCACTCTGGGGATTACAGCCCTGACGCCCAGAGGAGGCCAGCGGAGGACACCGGAGAATTCCCACACAGCGAAGAAGAAGAAGAAGACGACGACACTGTGTACCAACGAGAAGCCAGGCGCCCCAACTCCGCTCCCCCCGGGCCCACGAACACCGGGCGGTGGGGGCCGAGGCCTCCTCGTGGCCCGCTTTCAACGGCTGAGGGCTTTATTCCCGCATCTCTACAAGCCTCGGTCGCACTCGCGGGCGACCAAAACAGCCCAGAAAAGCCACCGCCGAAAGAGGAACGAAAGGAACGATTCCGTCGATTCTGGACAACGGCGCCCCTCCCCCATGTGCAAATATTTGAACATTACCTCCCCCCGCCCCACAAAGGCACAGCGAAGGAGCAGCCGCGCAGGCCCTCCCCTCCCTCCCCGCCGCGAAAGGAGCCCCTCGCCCGCCTCTGCGCGTTACTTCTTCGCGCGGCATTCAGACGCGACCTGAAAAAACGGGCAAGGAGCCAACGACAGCCGGGCAGTCTTCGGCCTCCGCGGGGGCGGCCAAGCAGCGGCCAACTTCAGAGCGAGCCCCGGGCCTTCTGAGCACGAAGCCGCCGGCCAAGCCAGCAGGAAAACGAACGAGGGCCGTGGGCCGGGGCGTTTCGGGGACGCTTCTGCCAAAAACCGGGGGACGAGGCACGTGCCTGGCCGCCAGCCCGCTGACAACCGTGCACGCTCGGGGTCCCCGGCCCCCGCCCACCCCGCGAAGCCTCCCCGCGCCCGAGAGAAACTTACTGCAAAGTTTCTTTCCAAAACCAGGCTTCTCGTCCACCGCCCGGGCTGGCCTCTTCCCAGCTGTTGGCGATTTCCCCTCGATTTCCGGATCCTCTCGGCGGCTCCCTCCCGCTCCTTTCTGCCCCCCGCACATGCGGCTAAAGCCAGCGCGGTTTCCTCTCCTTCTCCCCCCGCCCCGCCCGCCTTTTCCGTGGGGTTCTTCGGTTTCCTACACCGCCTGCAGGGCGCACAGGCTTCCGGGACGGGTAGTTACTTTCGTGCCCCTCTCCCCAGAAGTCTGCGGACCGTCAAGAGCCAAGGACTCCCCTTCCCAACATGCACCGCTTCACGCTAAGCTACTGGGTTCTCCCAGCCCAGGGGTGTTTTGCTTCCAGCCGGCCTCCCTCCTTTCTGTCCCCGCCCATACATCGAGCCTGAACTGTCTGGCAGCGGCAAAGGAAAAACGCCACCTCCCGGATCTGGTTTTATTTGCCGGGCAGAAATGAAGAACAAAAACGTTTTGAAAAATTTGGCAGTAAAAGAGGGCAGTAAAGGGTTATGAACAAGAAAGGCAGGGTTTTTTCTCAAATTGTCATAAATCTTCTCTAGATATAGTCTCTGGAATTTGGCTGCAAATATCTCCAATCACCTATTAACCTAAGTACTTTTTATATGTAAGAAAAGTTCTGGATAGCCTCCCTTCGTCTTCCTTAATTCCTTTACCGGAATATCTCCATTCCAATTGCCCATACAAGTCAGATTTTGTTAGAACTCATTTCTCAATTGGACCAACAGACAAACCCCATCAAATCAGGTTTCACACTGACCAAAAGATCTGGTTGGATCCCAATTCAGTGGTTTGGACAACAGCCTTGGGAAAGAACTTGGAAGAGTTACTTTGAGAGACAAGAAATTCTACACCCCTCAGCCGGCTATGCCAACTGGGGGATTCGTTGTCCCCAAAACTAATTCTGTCAAACTCTCACTTTGACCAGTTCAGATGTTACCCCACTGGCATACCCTATCCCGTGGACTATAAATTTGATATTAAATATGCCCACCATGCCAGAGAGGTTGCCCGAATGGATGCGTAGACAAGGAGGTCAAACGACTGAACATAGGTCAGGTCAGGAAAATCCCCAGTTACGTTCCCCTAGGAGACCTCAGGCTAAACATGTCCACACGAACTAAAGCTTTTCAGCCAACCTGAGTGGACTATTGGGTTTTCCCCAGGTTGAACTCCTCCGACGTTAGTAAATCCTGCACTGCATCTGCATAAGCCAATCATGCAAACTACCAAGTTGCTATTGTGCAGCTTTTCTCGTATTGTTTTGGCCATTGTTCTCCCGGGAGAGGGCCTGCCCTCAAGGTACATTCTGCCCTATAAGTAGTCCTAGTTTTTGAGGCTCTCTTTGGAGAACTCCCCACTGCACTAGCAGACTAGCACTCTGTTAGACAAGTGATCCCCTCAGCCGCTTCTCTTTGTTGAGCTCCATTCTTCTCACCGCTTCCCAGATTGAAGACTTCAGGATACATGCAGTATCCCCACCTTTATACCCTCCCTGCTGAATCCCGTATCAATTTTCATCTCTTTCCCTTCTCGGTAGGCCTTCAGTGCATGAGTGAGTGTGTTGGTACGTGAGAACACATTTATTAATAAAATCCAGTTACTGGTATGTATGTCTGGCTTTTTGCTTGGTTGGACCCTGTAAAAATTGGGTAAAAGATTCTACTGGGTTACCCTGCCCCTCGTTTGGCTACAGCCAGCACTCCACTAATTTCCCCAATCCTTGCATTTTTGGAGCAAATCATGGGGTCCCCCCAAGGGACCCCCAGAAGTCAGGGTAACACAGAGGCTGGTCAGTTCAGCTCTTGTGTTACTGCAGGTTAGACCTCCTTGGAGATATCTTTATGCTATCATTTTGATATCAATAATTTGGCTCTCCTGTACCACCCCTCTCTGTTACTGCAGTTCAGGCCTACCCGGAGATAGCACTCGATATCGTTTTGATATCAAACCATTCGGCCTTCCTCTGCCACCCCACTCCACGTGTTTGCGAGGCCTCTGGACAAGCACGTAAACAGGCGTGGCCGATAATTGCTGGACATTCCATTCCCCACTTAGGCAGGCCAAACATAGCTGGTTCGTCGCTTCAGGGACCTCTCCAGCAAACACCCTTTTGCTTATGCGCGATACTAACAAAGGCTCCCCTGCCCCGAGCAGGTAGCCGCACAAAGCCGTACTAAGCACTCCGCATTTGCATACTGGCCACACTATTGTTGATTCGGCGCTAAGCCAATCATGCTAAACTCTGACCTTTCCAAAGCTTTGTCCCGCTCCAAAATTGCATTGTTCTCACCGAGTAAGGTATGGCCTGCAGTCACAATTCACCCTATAAAAGCCCCCGATTCCGAGACCTTCCTCAGACCGCTTGGATCGCTCTGGAATTCCACCCCGCCTTGCTGCCGCTGTGTCTGGCGAGCCATCCCCTCAGTTGCAGTAACTGAGCCTGTTTAACCTTGGATCGCTCCCCAGTTCCAGACTGCCTTGCTGCCGCTTTTTCTGGCGAGCTCCCCTCAGCGAACTGCGCTGAGCTTCTTCCCTGCACCCCAATGAACTCCATCTCCATATCTCTCCAGGACTATGAGACAGGTATCGTATCCCCCATTTCCCTCCGAAAATCCTTATTTCCCATTCTTCAGTTAGCTGTGTGTCTGTGTTGTCTTTAATGTTGTCTGTGTTTAATAAAACATCATTTTTGCTACTTTAAACCATCTGACTGCTTGACTGACCTGACCCCGTAGATGCTGGGTAGCAAGATCCTGCTAAGTTACCCTGCCTCTCGCTAGCTTTAGTGAGTGCTCCAGCTAATTTCCCCATAAGTTGTGTTGTTGTGTTTTGGTTATTTGGGCACCCCTCCTGGGACCCCCAGAGAACAGGGTAACACTCTCCACGTGTTTGTGAGGCCCCCAAACAAGCACAGACTAGGCTCGGCCACAAATTGCTGGACATTCCATTCTCCACCCAGGCAGGCCAGAAATAGCCAGATCCTTGCTTTAGGAGACCTCTCTTCAAACACCTTCATTATGTATGCACGCTGTTTACAAAGGACTCCCTGCCCTGAGCAAGCAACCTGGCAAGCTGAATACTCAACTGCCAAGCACTGAACATTTGCATACTGGCTAACTCTTTGTCAATTTCGACTTAACTCAATCATGCTAAATTCTGACCTTTCCAAAGCTTTGTCCTGCTCCTAAAACGCATTGTTTTCCCCAAGTATGGCATAGCCTGCAGTTACATTTCTCCCTATAAAAACCCCTGATTCTGAGACATTCCTCCGATCACTCCCGAGTTCCAGACCGTCTTGCTGCCGCTTTGCCTGGCGATCTTGTGCTGAGATACATCGCACCCCAGCATTGCTCTCTATCTGCTTTCCAGGCTCCAGGAATAGGTTCCGTATCACCCGAATCAACTATCTCTCTCAAAAATCCCGCTATCCAACTCAAACCTTTATTTTCCTTAGTTATCTGTGTGCGTGTGTTGCTTACATTGTGTGCCTGTATTTAATAAAGATCATTCATTAATTTCCAACACGGTTTGCTTCTTGACTTGGCCTGACCCCGTAAACATTGGGTTACCAGATCCTGCTGCGTTGCCCTGCCTCTCGTAGTGCCAACCAGTGCTCTTGACTAATTTCCCCCATCTTTTGTAATTGTAAGGTTATTTAGATGTCCCTCCCGGGACCCCCAGTAAACAAGGTAACACTTGTCCAAATCCAAATTTCATTTCACAAACCCAGCTCTTCATGCCTTGCAGTGACCATCATTGGATATCAACAAACCATTATGATATTCCCAATAGTCTCAAGCAAAAGTAAATTGCAGCAACTTTTCCTAAGCCTATCTGTTTTCTCATTAATATTTTGTCATCTTTTTAAAAAAATGTTTATTGGATAATAAAATGAAATAACAAAAAAGACAAAGTAAAAATACATACAATAAACATACATAAAACAAAATACAAAAGAAAACAAGCTAATAACCTACACAATAAGCTAACAAAAAGGAAAACAAAACTATAAACATCAAACTAGACTACAGAAAAACACTAAACAACATATAACTTAAAAGTGGTTCCCACCTCTCCTGCAAACAGTGAACAGTAATCTAACAATACCAATAATTTTATCGTAAACTCAATTTAAAGTATGTACTTGTTGCCTATTAATTATTTTCATAATAAATTTCATTTCATAATAAAAATTTCATAATAAATCATTACAATGTGATGTTAATTAATAAATCTAAGTACATTATTAATAATAATTAAGAATTATTAAGAATCATATTTAAAATTTTAATAATTACTTAACGATTAATCACTAGTAACTGATTCATTCTATTATATATTAAAAATTAGTAGTTCTTTAAGTAATAATATTCTATATAGTAAGTAGTTCTTTTAATAACAAAGAAAGTAAAACTATTTTCTGATCACTCTTCTTGCATTAATAAAGAATAACAAATCTAAAATTAATATTAAAAAAAAAGAAAAAGCTATCTTTCATCATCAAATATCCTCAATTTCTTCATAACTTTTACTTCTGATAAGTCATAATCATACATCATTTTCATCAGCAGATACTTTCTTCCTTTTACTTCATTTTATATTTCATTCCCCCACAAAAAACCAGAATCATATATAAGTAATCATTAACATAAGTCATAAATCATAAGCCATTTTCAGCAACAGACACATACTTCTCTTTTACTTTTCTCTATTTTTCTTTCTCTCTAAAACAGAACCATGTATAAATAATCCTAAAAGGCCATTTATCAGGACAATCATGTGTAATCTATGCTTTTCATCCTTTTACATAAACATTAATTCTTCAGGTCTGATCCAGCTGAAAAGAATGTTTTTCCTGGGAAATCTAACCTCCAATAAGTCCATCAATGAGTTACTATATCCCATTTTTCCAGAGAAAGCCTCTTGTAGGCTTGCAGGCCATTTATCATAAATTTTCCAAAATGATGTAGAGTCACCATAATTGTGGATATCCGACTTCCAGGCTACTTGTAGAATTCTGACATTCCTTGCATTTTCCATCTTTCCAAAATTAGCTATATTAACTCTCTCCATTTCTTTGTGTATTTATATCATGTTGAAGCATTTCCAAGTCAATTGTATTGTGTCTTCTGTTTGGTCAGGTTGCCAGTCTATCATTTCAACTGTTTGTTGTGATTTAAAATCCTCATCTTCATCAAGTCTGTCTTTTAGGTCTTGTGACAGCTTTTCTGGGAGTACTTCATATTTTTGCTCAGTAAGTAAATCAACTTGTCTATATTCACCTAGGAAATGCCAAAAATATTCAGGTATACTTCAAAGTTTTCTATGTCCTTTTTGGTTTGAATATCACAATCCACAATTGTAGCCATGATAGTTCCTGTTCAGTATTCCTTGTATTTCTTAAACAATAAGGCTGTGTTTTCAAAATAATTGATAAGAGGAGATCACCTTGTAAACTTTCCCACAGATGTTAAAATCAGAACAGCACTGTTCAGAAATCCAACCTGGCAAGTAACTTTAAAGTTCCATTTTTATATTTCCATATTGTCCAGCATGATTGATTTGTTAGTAAAAACAGAATCTTATTAGGTGTTCAAGAAGCAAAGTCACAGATATTCCAAGATCAAAAGTAAGCTGTCTTTTAAAATTTCAAAAGAAAAAAAGTTCAAAATCCACATCCAAGTTCATAAAAAATTAAAAACTTAAATCCCAAAAACAATAACAACCAAAACAGAAAAAAAAGAAAGAACTGAGTATTTGAAGTTAAATCATACATGGTTCCAACCTCAATTCAAAAAGCAGGACTTCAAAGCAAACAGGTAAAGATTCAAACTATCGCATGCAAAGGCCTTCTTGTCTTCTAAAAGCAAAAGATAGACTTGCATATTTAACAAGAGGCCTGTCAGGAAGAATTAGTGCCCATATGGGGGGTGCAGTCTTCACCCCCCCCCCGGCTCCAGCAAAGCACATGATTCTCCCAGAGCTTTGGGACCTGCTGTAGCCACTCCATTCCCAAGTGGGTATGTTGCCAGTCCTGATCCTGGCTCAAAGGAGTCTTTGGACTGCCTGTGAGTCAGGGAATCCACTAGCTTGATGGGGGAGCCCCCCATCAGGCACGATGCTTCTGGGGACCGTGATCTAGCCCAGCTCACTAGATCACCTCTGGCATTGATGTGGGCAGCCGCTGGAACCCTTACATATGTGGCAAACAACATCAGAGTGTGGTCAAGATAGCAACAGCTATTAATGAGGAAGACCACTCAAGCTAGGAGAGGCTCCAGCAATCTGCTTTTCCCTGAGCCTCCTGGGAAGGGCAAAGGTCTCCCCCCTCCTTTCCTCTCCCATCCTGCTGAGTTAGCTAAGTGTTATTACTGGACTACATTTTACCATGGGCTTTGCTGTGTTACCCTGACTTCTGGGGGTAATCCTTGAAGGATACCCTGATTTGATCTAAAATGCCAAAATCGGGGAAATTAGCAGATAACTGGCTTTTAACAGCAGAGGGCAGGGCAACTCCTAGCGAGATCTTATAACCCAATTTCTACAGAATCAGATCAAGAAAGAACCAGGCTATAAGTTCACTTGAGATATTTTACTGGGAAAAGTATGTTTAATCACACTCACTCGGCATCAAATGCTCACGCAAGCACACAAGGACTATCGAAATAAAAGAGGTGAAAATGGATAGGGAAAAGGTGGAGGGAACGAGAGGAGAGGGTAATACTGTACCAATCCAGAAGTCTTTGGATGGAAAAAGACAAGTGGAGAGCAAAACTCAGCATAGGAGAGGGGCTCAGGGAAACTTCGACTGACAGCCTTCCAGTCAAGTCTAGGAGAACTCCGAAAGGGAGTCGAAAAGGGGTCTAGAGTTATAGGGCCAAACATGACTTGGGGGCAGACCCTCTTCCTGGAAAGAACAATGGCCGAAACAGAAGGATGATGGAGGTGTGATAGCCACCTGATGACTGCGTGAGATCTGCCTGATGGCTGTGTGATAGTCGCACCAGGTAACTGGACCTTGCTTTGATATGCCTTGCTTTGTTCCAAGCATTCCAGGGGGAAGTCAGGCAATCTCCCCAAAGTATTGTCATGCTGATGGCATATTACCTGTGCCTATGTGCCTTTCCAAGGTTTCCTATGGCAACGTGACAGGGAGAAGTTACAAGTCCTTGATCTTTTGTCCAGTCACTAGCCTGACTGTCTATGTTCCAACCCGGCCACCTCTGACTCAGATGCATTTTGATATCAAAATCATACTTCCTGGGATGGGAGTCTGTCCGCAGGGTAACAGCTGTGTATGTACATTGAGAATTGATTAATAACAGTTACTCTTATAATAATTGTGTATGTATTACTCTTTGCTATATACTGCTTTGATGGTATATTCCTGCATAGCAGGGGGGTAGACTTGATGGCCCTTGTGATCTCTTCCAACTCTTGTGATTCTATACTTCGTCTATCCTTGCTATGCATAATGTGTCCTGCCATGTACTAAGCAGGTCTAGTTAGTGCATGCTGTTAATCATATTTAAAGGGACTGCCCATCCAGTCTCTGCTTAAAGGCCTCTTAAGAAGGGGACTCCACCACACTCCAAGGAAGCATATTCTATTGCTGAACAGCTCTGACTGTCAGAAAGTTCTTCCTGAGGTTTAAGTGGAATTTCTTTTTCTGCAGTTTGAATCCATTGCTCCTTGTCTAAGCCCGCTCCGTTGTTACCCTGATTTCTGTGGGTCCCGGGAGGGACACCTAAATGCACTCCAAATATAGGGAACTAGCAAGGAGCACAAGCTAGCACTACAAGAGGCAGGGTAACGTAGCAAGATCTTTAACCCTATATATATGGGGTCGGGCCGTGGCAAGTACCAGGTACGATTGTTCAATTTAATGGATTTTATTGTAACGTCCACATTTCAGCACACACAGACACATGCACTCATACAAGAACTATAGAAGTAGAAAGTGAGGAGAATTGATAGGGGTTTTAAGCAGATTTCTGGGGTGATACTCCACCTGATCCTGCAGTCCGGGAGAAGAAAAATAGAGTTCGAGGCTTGGGTTCGTGGTTTCCCAGCACGTGGAGGCTGAAGGGAGACTTGCCAAACAGAGCAACAGCAGTTCGGGATGCAAGGCATTCCAACAAGAAGCTCAAACTTGGGGTTTTTATAGGGAAGATTGTACCTGGAGGCTAGCCCTCTCCCGAGGAGAACAATAGGGATTTGAGTGGAGACAAAGCCTCCAAAAGGTCAAAATCAGAATTTATGAGATTTGGCCAGCACTGCCAATTGTTAGAACAGTATGCAGATGAAGAGCACTTAGCGATTGTATAGATGGATGCACTAATCCCACCAAGCAAGCAGTTCGGGGCTGAGAGCCCTTGCATTTGCCTAATGGTCGGCTGTGTCTGGAGGGCACTACCGGCTGTGAGACAGATTGGTGTTTACTGGCCTAGACCTATCTTGCATAATTGAGGCCCTACGGCCATGCCTGCCTACACAGGCTCTCCGTGTCCCGCTCAGACACGTGGAGTTCATCTTTATGGAGTGCCATGTGGAAATACTGACCATAACCAATATGAAATTGTAGATAACCGCAGTAACACCCTCCTTGACATGACATCCCTTCAAATATTTAAACACAGCTATCATGTCCCCTCTTAACCTTCTCTTCTGTAGACTAAACATACCCAGCTCCCTAAGACGCTTTTCATAGGGCATGGCTTCCAGACCCTTCATCGTTTTGGTCACCCTCCTCTGGATATGCTCCAGCTTGTCAATATCATTCTTGAAAAGAGGTGCCCAGAGCTGGACACAGTATTCCAGATGAAGCTTAATCAAAGAAGAATACAGTGGTACTATTACCTCTCTTAATCTAGACACCATGATCCTACTGATGCAACCAAGAATTGTATTTGCATATCCCTAAATAAAAATGTTTCTGTTAAAATTCTAAGTGTTTTCTGGGGGAAGCAAGTTAGCCAGCACATGACAAGAGAGCATTTTGGTCAATCTGAAGTCTAAATACATTGATTTGGAAGAATGGAAGAAAGCGTGGAATATCAATATAAAATTTACTAGAAGTGTTAATTTGAAGGAAAACTATCATAAAATGTTATATCGTTGGTATATCACTCCTCAAAAAATTGCTAAGATAGATAATAACTATTCTAATAGATGTTGGAAATGTAGGAAAGAATTAGGAACATTATATCATATTTGTTGGGAATGTCGATGGGCAAAGAAGTATTGGAATCAAATACATTCTGTAATTAAGGGTTTACTACAGGTGGATCTTAAATTTAGTCCAAAATTATATCTTTTGAATATGTTAGATGATTGTAATATAAATAATCAGAAATACTATAATAGAATTTTGTTATACATGGTGACGGCTGCAAGAATGGTGTACGCCCAATATTGGAAGAGGCAAGAAATACCGGCTTTAGACCAGTGGACATTGAAGTTATACGAGATGTATCAGATGGATGTATTAACTGCTCTGATTGACACTACAATTGATAAGGATAAAGTAGAAAATGAATGGTCTATGGTGACCCAAATGTGGTTTGGGCAATGGAAAGGGGTTTATATAGGATGAGAAGATTAAGAAGATTTGTCTGTATATATAAGTATTATAAATTCCAAATATATTTACTATTGAGGATAGTTCTGAGTTTTTGAGATTTGGGAGGGAGTTAGTTTTATTAGTGAGATTTGTTAGTTTAACTCTTTTCTTATTCCTTTCTAATATATATATCTTTCTATTTTGGTTTTGTTTTGTTTTTTGTATGCTGTGTGTAGGTTTTTCTATGTTGGTTTATTTTTTCTTTGTTATGTAATATATGTATATTTGTTGTGTAATATGTATATATTTGATTAATAAAGATGACATACTGGAAAAAAAAATCTGAAGCCTAAATAAATAAATATTTGCAAAATTTTGTTTTGACCTCGGGGGGGGGGTCGAGTGGGGCACTGAACATGTGGAATGCTCTCCATGCCCCCTAGAGAACATTTTGGTGCATTCTGCTGCAAAAAAATTGTTTTGACCTGTGCAGTCTCTAGGGGCCACATGTGGCCAATGGGCTACACTTTGCCCACTTCTGACCTGGACAAAAAGAACAAAAGGAGCTTAGCCTAGACCCCACCAAGCCTGGATGACAGTTAAATACTCAACAAGATATATGTCTTAGAGCCTTAGCACACCATGGTGTTATACCATCCAGCATTTGCCTCAGTCTCATTGCATAATGTCATTGTTCTCCAGGCACTATTACATTGTAGGGTCATTGAAAATGTGCTTATTTTTCACAGTCCAAATAATCCATTAATGACCACCTTTCCAGCAACAATTCGGTAACCAATTTGGTTGTGGATATCTCATAGTACTTTCTTCCATTGTAGTTTCATAGTGTTACCCTGTTTACTGGGGGTTCCGGGAGGGATACCTAAATGTGCTCACAATTAACTAAGTTTGGGGAAATTAGCTAGAGCACAAGCTAGCAATGCGAGAGGCAAGGCAACGCAGTGGAATCTTTTACCCAATGTCTACGGGGTCAGGCCCAGCCAAGAAGCAAACCAAGCTATAAGAATAATTGAGATTTTATTAAATACAAACACAAGTGTATGCAACACACAATCACACAAGTAACTAAGGAAAGTAAAGGTTGGAGTGGTATAGAGGGATTTTTGAGAGGGATAGTTGATTTGGGTGATATAAAACCTGTCCTAAAGCCTGGAAGAATAGAGAGCGATGGTGGGGTTCGATGTGGCTCAGCACGTGGAGCTGAGGGGAGGCTCACCAAGCAAAGCAGCAGCAAGGTGGTCTGGAACTTGGGAACGATCCGAGGATGGTCTCAGAATCAGGGGTTTTTATAGGGAGAAATGTGACTGCAGGCTATTCTGTACTTGGGAAAACAGTGAGTTTCGGGCGCGAGACAAAGCTTTGGAAAGGTCAAAATTTAGCATGATTGAGTTAGGTCCGAACTGACAAAGAGGTAGCCAGTATGCAAACGCAGAGTGCTTGGCATTTGAGTCAAGTTGCCTGCTGGGGGCAGAGAGTTCTTTGTAAACAGCGTGCATACATAATGAGGGTGTTTGCAGAGAGGTCTCCTAAAGCGGTGATCTGGCTATTTCTGGCCTGCCTGGGTGGGGAATGGAATGTCCAGGGATTAGTGGCCGAGCCTAGTTCTGTGCTTGTCTGGGGGCCTCACAACACGTGGAGAGGGATGGTGGAAGAGAGTCAAATTACTGATATCAAAATGATATCTTTAAGCTATCTCCAAAGAGGCCTAACCTGCAATAACAATAGCGTTGTGGTGTCATGGCACAATTGTAGCTACAGAAACCAATCATAGATGTGAGAGTTGGGGTATAGGAGTATGTAATGATACTTTAAACTGTATAAATGCCACCATCAAATTGCAAATGTGGAAAGGGTGCAATAGACAGCGTCAGCAATCAGCTACTCTCACAAGAATGGCTGGAGTGCAAATTCAAGTGAAATAACACGGCATAAAAGAGTGGTGTCACAGGGCTCTTAGTTCCATTTGACAGTCCGTTTACTCTTTGAAAGTGAAAATAAAATTATCAATATAGCCACCAGGTGCTGCTGTAACATAGCTCTTGCTTATCTCAAGGACAAATCCAAAGTAATTACAAACGCTTCTGCAACAGTATGGCTTTTTCAGGAAGCACCAGAAAAGAAGGAAACTTCATAATTAGTCTAAAATCTAATGTTTGTATTTCACTTTAAAATATGTGTGCAATTAGCATGTAGTCAGGGCCAGACTAATGACAAACTAAGTAAACTACAGATTATAAGTACCCTCTAAACAAACAGGCAGGCAGGCAGGCAGGCACACTTACACACTCACTTTCAAAATTCAGTAGTGCTTTGTGACCTCATAATTTAATATAGCATAAAGGTTCCTAAATATCTTAAAGCGGGCTCTGGGTGTAGCACCCCAAGAAGATATGAGGTACCCGCAGCCTTCCAGATGCCACTGGACTACAGTTCCTATCATCCCTAACAAATGGCAATGTTGGCTGGGGCTGATGGGACAAGCAATGCAACAACCTCTAGACTGTTACAGGCAGTAACCTAAGCATGACTATACTCAGTAGGTGCTTATTTGCATATCCAAGAGTTTAGCAATAACATGTATTCTTGTCAATTCAATATTTTTGGCCATATCCATTCTCTGACTTGTCATCCTCCACTCTGAAGTCCGCTATTGTCTATTTCTTCCTTACATACTTGAAGAGCACATTTATTGAGTGTCTCACCCCCAAAATGTTAACAAACATTTCATATTTTTAAGTTGACTTACTTCATATGTTTTTACCAAGGAAGATGAAATGGTGTGGGACAAGCTGTTGCTCGTCTTTTGTTTGTGAATACTAACTACTTTGCTTGTAAGACTCATTACTATGTCTCACACTCCCTACTGAGGACCATTGTAACCTCAGATTGCTGGAATGATAACATGGAGACCAAGGCTCAAACTCTAACAAGGCCATGTAATTCACTGGGTGACTTTGGGCAAGTTGTAAGGAGACAGCCAGATCTGTACAACACCACTGTCAAGATGTGTATGTGTGCATACTAAAATGGAACCTCTCCAGCCTAGAGGAGCTTGTTGGGTGACTTTGGTATGATAACCACTCTCAGTCCCAGAAAACCCTGTGATAGGTTAAGTTTAGTGTCACCATAAGTTTGAAACAACCTGAAGGCACATAACATAAACAAGAATAAGGTATTTGAACCTAGTATTCCAGCTGTCACCTGTGAAATATGGAGGACATGCAAATATGGAAGAGGCTGCTGGATCACCTTGGTCTTCTCTTTGCTTACATTTGGGGAAAAAGACAATGAGAGGAAAGAGGATCACCACATGGGCCAGTGGGCTCACCACTGGGCTATGATTCTTGACAGGTGCCCTAGAAGCTAAAATGTGGATTGATTCAATTAGAGAAGCCATAGCCCTAAGTCTGAAAGACCTAAGCAGGGCAGTTAGTGAGCTGGGACTCTTGGAGGTCTTTCTTCATTGGGTTCCGATAAGCTGAAGTTGATTTGACAGCAAATAATATCAACACTATAAAAGAGGTTTCTGTGGGGAACAATTTTTTTTCATATATAATGACATGGGAGATTGCCAGTGAACACCAGAGGCTGTAGGATCTCTTTCAGAGGAAGGAACATTCCTCTGAGTCTTCCATGCCTAAGAAAACTCTATGAAATTAATAGGGCCACCACAAGTTAACAGGTGATTTTAAGGCACATGCAGACACACAATGACAAAAATTAACACCCTACTAATGCATTTGAATTACAAAGTATTCAGTGAAGTTTCCCAACAGTAAATCAATTAAAAATACAGGATTTTCCTCATGCAAAATGACTGCTTAGACTAACTAGTAGCGACTGGGAAGCAAAGACATGTTGATCAAGTCAATCTACTACAATGATTTCAACTGTTAATGAAATCTAACATGCCATGATTCCTTTGCAATCATATGGAGAAACTGTTCACTTTGAAAAAAATATATTTGAAGGAATTTGCAACACCAAGTTTCCTAAATTTGCATTTCTCTGATGAAGCACTGAATGTCTGTATGGTGTCAGTACGTGTGCCAAAGGTGAGAATGAATTTTCACACACAGCTGTAGATTGCACATAAAGTGAGTGAGTTCTGAAGCATATAAAGTGTTGTTGTTGTTGTTGGGTGCCTTCAAGTCATTTCTGATTAATGGCAACTCTAAGGAAAAACTACCATGGGATTTTCTGGGACTGAAAGTGTGTGATGTGCCAAAGGTCACCCAGTGGGTTTCCATGGCCAAGTGGAGACCCTGGTCTTCAAGGTCATGGCACAATCCTGAAACCACTATACCACACTGGCTCTACCACACTGTTAACATGCCATATACCCCTGCTCCATGATACAATAGAATTGGCAAATATCTTTTGATTGGCATGAAATATAAATTATATACTACTATTGCTGAGAAGTTGTGCTAGCTAAGAGGACTGGCTGACATGTGTGAAAGTAGGTCAGATGGGGTGTCAGGGCATGGCCAGGCATAGTCAAGGAAGCTCTGGTGTTAATGAGCTTGGAAATGTCCCCTCAATGACTCACCCGTCAGAAACAATAGCACTCAAAACTACCTCAACAGAGCAATTGATTATCTTCAACCTGCTTCCTCTTCCCATCAAAACTCTCCTTTGTTTTCTCACCTGCCCAGTCATTAAGGAGCTACCACTATTCCCATCAGTGCTTTGTTACTGCCATGGCTGGGCTGCACTTAAAGGTGACATACATATCATTTTGATATCAATAATTTGGCTTTCTTCCACCACCCCTCTCCATGTGTTTGTGAGGCTCCCGAACAAGCACAGAACTAGGCTCGGCCCCCTAAACGCTGCAATATCCCAACACAATACAGGCAGGCCAGAAATAGCCAGATTGCTGCTTTAGGAGACCTCTCTGCAAACACCCTAATTATATATGCACGCTGCTTACAAAGAACTCCCTGCCCCGAGCAGGCAACTTGGCAAGCTGAATACTCAACTGTCAAGCACTGAGTATTTGCATACTGTCTACCTCTTTGTCAATTCAGACCTAACTCAATCATGCTAAATTCTGAGCTTTCGAAAGCTTTGTCTCGCGCCTGAAACTCATTGTTTCCCCCAAGGACGGAATAGCCTGCAGTTACATTTCTCCCTATAAAAACCCCTGATTCTGGGACCTTCCTCGGATCGCTCCTGAGTTCCATCCCGTCTTGCCACCGCTCTGCTTGGTGAGCCTTCCCCTCAGTCATATTGGCTGAGACTGTGCAACTTTGGACCTTCGCAGTGATCTATCTGGGCTTCAGGGCAGGTGTCGTATCTTTAGTTATCTGAGTGTGTGTGTTGCATACACTGTTTGTCTGTATTTAACAAATATCACAATTATTCTTAAACTTTGGTGTGCTCCTTGGCGTGGCCTGACCCCGTAGGCCTCTCACATTGCTAGCTTGTGCTCTTTGACTAATTTCCACAACTTGTTTAATTGTGAGCGCATTTAGGTGTCCCTCATGGGATCCCCAGTAAACAGGGTAACAGCTTTGTCACCTAATGCTAAAGCCATATGCCCATTCAAGACCCCATTGTCTGCCAGAGAGCCATTAACACCTTCCCCCTCAGGGCAGAAACAGAGTATTTAAATCCTGACTCTGAGCCAGACAACTTGTAGTGCTTGCTATCACTCTGCTTCTCAAACTCCTGCCTTCAGACCCTTAGTCTGAGCTATATCATTTTGACTCTTCTCTGAAGGATAGGTAAATATCACCTAATTCACTCTAACTTTTCACTATCCAAGTTTTCCCTCCCTTCCTTCAATTAGCCTTGTGTGGTCATGAGACTGCATGGATCCTGTGCATGAGTGTGATATTCCCCAAATAAAACCAAACATACTTTTAATCTCCAACTGCTGTCCCTGCACTAGTGCCAGTATACATAGGTACAAAAAAGATCCTGTAAGGTTACCCCTCTTCTTCCAGGCCTCTCTTTCAGCTAATAATTCCCCACTGTTTCACAGAGGCACTGGCACTGCAAGTTGACCGCTGAGTCATCCACATTTTGGGGTTGCAAAACCATAGTGGATACACATGTGGAAAGGCTTCTTAGTACATGTACAGTGCTTTAGCAAATGTGTGAAGTGTTAATGTTGGGATTTTACAGAAATCTACTATATCCTTTTCTTTGGCTGTCTCAACTATATCATCAAATGCTCAACTGCAATACTAAAAATATAGGTGCCTGAAGAAAAAGTTCATTAGGAGGAAGAATTCTTATTGGGGGACATTACCTCATTTGCCCCCCCTCCTTATCACTAAACGCCTGACTGGAGGTGAAATATAGCCATTCTGCCTAGTAATCTGTACAAACTGATCTAATCCTCCCTTTTCTTCCCGCCCAAATAGGCAACCAGTATTACAACTTTTGACAGATAATTCCACAGTCTATCCAAAAGAACAAGAAAAAGAGAACAGATGAAAGCCAGCCCACTACGCCCAAGCCAAGCATCAAAATGAAGTGAACCTCAGTGTTCACAGGACTTTGATGAGCTGAAATGACTTTTTAGCTCCAAGCTCATTTTAAAAAAACCTGACCCACCATGGGGTTCATAGTGCAGGTGGATGTCACTGATGGGGCAATGGGAAGTGTCTTCTTGCAAGAAGATAAGGAAGGCAAGTTAAGACTGTGTGTGCCTACCTGTCAAAAAAAATTGATAAATTGGCACTAAGCTGGCCAATTTGGAGAAAAGAGATAAATTGGCAATTAAGCAAGCCCTAGAAACCTGGTGGCATTTGTTAAAAGGAGCCAACTGCCCTTTCAAAATAGGGACAGATCACCGTAAGCTGGTGGTCCTGCCAACCCCCTGCAGGCTGAGTCCCAAAAAAGCGGTGGGCCAAGTTTTTCCACAAATTCAAATTCACTATTAAAATAACTTGCCTGGAAAAAAGAATTTCCTAGCAGACACATTCTCATGCATCCTCCAACATGAGTGCCAGAGATGAGAAGTAGTCAACATCATATTCATTCTCCAGCAATTGGGGCTAGCAATGGTGACATGCAGCCAAATGAAACGGGAACATTATGCCCGAGAGGTCCCTGAAACCATGTTAGAAAACTTAAAAGAAGCCACCAAGCAGGATAATTGGGTCACAGGCCACGAGTGAGAACTCACTGATCATGAAGGCATATGGTACAAAAGAGAAGGGATTTATGGCTTTGATAAATGAATGTTTTGCCTGCTTAAAGATGTATTGATAACCTATATAAGTTGTATGCTGTTTTTAACTTCCAGTTTTGGCAACTTCTGTGGAAGTGTGCCTTGTTGCCCGTAAACAATAAACTTCTATCTACCTCAGAGTGAGTTCTGTGGAGTGTGGGTTATTCAGTACATGACAGTGTGAGGAAATGCTTCCTTTTATCTTTTTGGAATCTCTGACCATTTAGCTTCACTAGATGAACTCTAAAGGGACAAAAAGCTTCTGTCTCTTGTCTCCACAACGTACATAATTTTATATACTTCTATAATGTCCCCAGCCTTATTCATCCTTTTCTCAAAGCGAAACAGCCCAAATCTTAATCTTCCCATATAGGGAAGATGTCCTCTGGACATCTTGTTAGCCTTTGAAACAGTTCCTCCAGGTTTAATTTTTTTATGTAGTGATACTGTGAATGTGGGAGTTGGACTGTTCATGGGAAGGCAGTATGGATCACTGGCTCTTAAACTCTATCCCTCCAGGCATTTTGGACTTCAACTCACAGAGATCATAGCTGCCTTGGTCAGTGATCAGGGATCCTAGGAGCAGAAGTCCAAAACACCTGGAAGACCAGAGTTTGAAAAACACTGGAGATGATCCAGATCTCATTACTTTGGACTATGGAGAAAACTCTGTCTCCCATGAGAGAGGCCTGATGAAACAGGAAAGAGAAGGAACCCAAGGCTACTATATCTATCAATACTAGACTGCTTTTAGGAATGTTTAAAAGATATTTTAATATGTTTTTTAAATGTTTTATTTTAATTGATCTTTATTTGTTCATTGCACTGGGAGACCTTGTGGCCTGGAAGGTGATACAAAAATACTTTAAACAAACAAGTAAATTTGTGGTTGTTATTTGTTTTCTTAATTTGAAACTCTTTGAAATTTGCAAATTCCAGGGATTCTTAGACAAGTGGTACCCTGTATGTTGGAGGTCCCGGGAGGGGCGCCCAAATAACCAAACAACAACACAAGATGGGGAAATTGAACTCCAGCACTCTCTTAAGCTAACGAGAGGCAGGGTAACTTTAGCTAGGATCTTTTACCCTATGTCTATGGCTTCGGGTCAGAGAGCGTAGCCAGACAAGTTCTAAAGTAACAAAAATAACATTTACTGAGGACAAACAACATAAAAGACACCGCATGCACACAGCTAACTAGAGATAGAAATGGAGAGCTTTTGGGGAATGGGTAATACGACACCTGATCTCGTAGTCCTGGAGAGGAGATGAGGTTTGCAGGAGGGAGAGCTCAGCGTGGTTCGCTGAGAGGAGCTTCTTCAGACAAACCCGCAGCAAGGCGGGATGAAGTCCAAAGTAGTCCGAGGTAGTCCTGAAAATGGGGACTTTTTATAGGGTGGATTTTACCTACAGGCCATGCCATGCTTGGTGAGAACCAAGGAAATTTGGAGCTGGACAAAGAAGTTGGAAAAGGTCAGGTTTTACATGATGAGCTTAGCGCTTGATGACAATAGTATGGCCAGTATGCAAATGGCTCAACATTAAGGAATGGCTCGGCACTCGGCTGTGCGTCTTTGTGTAGATTCGTGCTGAGCAAGGCTGGTTTGCAAGAAGGTTTTTCCCTGAAGCATCGGAGAGGCTTAAGTTGCCTGCCTAAATGAGGTTTGGAATGTACAACCATTAACGGCCACTCCTAATATGTGCTTGTCCGGTGGACCTCTGCAAACACGTGGAGTAGGGTGGCAGAGAAAGGTCAAGAAAAGGCCAAATTATTTGATATCAAAAGGATATCTAGTGCTCTCACCAGACATATCATAACCGTAGTTACAACCCCCCCCCCAAAAATGGGAGATATTGGGACAATATTGATCATTTTTCCAATTAAACATTTACACTGAGTTTAGAGCCGAATAAGGGACTACTGTTCCGGGGTCGTATCACTCCAGGGATAAATGGGGTTTGCATTACTACTAACTAGTAAGAACAGTCCCTATCTAACCAAAATCCTAAGCCTAACTACAAACATACAAACACAGAATTAACAATGGCTGAATGGCAAATAGCAATCAATAACAGCAATAGCAATGAACGGTGGTCAATGGAAGAATCTTCCCATCAATGGAGAAAGCAAAACAGCAATGCAATATGGAAATAGCAATGAAATACTGTGGCGAAGCGGGCAGAAGGGGGTGATCCGGTGGAGAATGGGCAAAAGTAACGCTCGGTGGAGAATAGGCAATAAGAAGAGTCCAACATGGCAAACAGTTCCGTATGGGTACTGGAGCAAATGTTCGTGATCCGGGGGAGGTGAGGTGCAAGCAAAAGTCTTGAACCCCCCCCCCCGGGTACAGGAAAAGTTCGGTAACTGGAACAAACAGCGAATAAGTCCAAGTTGGCTGGAAACGTGGGCAGAATGTGGAGTGCGGGCAGAATGTCCAGGTCTGCAGTCAAGCTACCCAGGGCGCGCTAGCTCTTTGCAGAATGGGGCTTGCAGGAGTGGCAAGCGGAATAGTCCAAATGGCAGGAAACTGGGTAGTCCATGGAGAAAAGTGGCAAGCAGTTTGTAAAGTCCGTTGGAGAACGGCTGGAACTGCGTCCCCAACTACGGCAACAGGAACAAGAAGTCATCTCGGGCTGGTCCCTCGACTGGAATGGTGGATTTTCGGCACACACACACCCCACGGTACCCGGGGGTGTGGGCAAGTCCAGGGATGGTCTCGACTACTGGAACTGTCAACCTATAGCTCTACAAAAGAGATAGTGACACAGGTTATAACCAATGCAATCATTCAGTGCAAATCAATGGCAGCAAGCCTGCTGGGAGCTGAGTTCGAATTCTGGATTTGTCCTCACCATGACCAAAAGAGTTGCTGGCTTGTGGGGATATAAATAGCAGCTGAGTATAGGGTTGTATTGGCCAGGGGATGGCTGGTAGGCAAGGCAGTGAGGCTGCTGGTTCGGGCTCCGCATGCATCCAGTCGGTCCTGCAGAGTCGGCGTTACCCTCCCAGAATGCATGAGGCCTCCGAAACTGGAATACTATTCGCACTCTGGTCCGCCAATGTAGACCTGCACACTCACCCTTCCCTCTCTCAGGCCCAAAGCTGAAGCTCCAGATCTGATGATGTAACCACGAGAGTCTGGGGTTACTGGGATCGGTGGATGGATGCAGACTCCGAACGAGCAACTCCACTACCTCAGAAATATAAGCTGGATTCCGGGGGCAAACCTGAAGATTGGTTGCCCTCGGGTAGGCTTTTAACAGCCAAACAGCACAGGAAACACAAAACGTTACACTTACTCTATACTATTTACAAACATTATTGGACACGTCTGGGTGTTAGGAATTGACCAGTTTTAAGTTGAAAGATCTGTTTCTTGGCCCACAGAGCCAGGATAACTAAACATATAATGAGTTCGACTTGGAAAATGATTAATACAATCAGTGGATGCATGGCATATCGGGCAATTATCTGCCCGGAGAATGACCAATTAAAAATGTCCCACCATGAAAGTTTTGTAGCTGCTTCAAGTTCCACAAAGGTTTTTACAACCTTCTGGGAGGAACGGTCGACGTTCACTGCAATTTGTCGGAGGTAGTGTGAAACCTCCTTTACCTTTTCTGCCAATTGACTGAGATTCCAGAGCCATAAAGACGCTAGGATCTCGGTATTAAGATGGAATCCGACTAGTTCAGATTCGCTGGGCGCGTACTCAATTTCTAAAACATAATCACGCTTCTCTTGCCTAATATAAAAGTCTCTGCCAACACAGTGCTGGACATGCTGGCCACAAAAGCATGGATTGTCAGTGCTACGGTCAATCCAAATGGGGGTACCGCTAGGTATTAAAGTCACACTCTCACAGGGGGTTCTCAAACAAAAACATTCACGGGTTATCTGAGCCATTGCAGTGGAATATACAGGTACGAAAATATAATCAGAGTGGTTATCGTGACTAAAGCTATCGATATTACTGAAACATTGTGCTCAATGCTGGTGGAACAAACAATCGGACAGATCAAAGAAGTGGGTACCATTGGACCAATTGTACAGCGGTTGAGGTATCAAAGTGGCGTTGGCAGCTATGAGGGGGAATCCTAGATGGGATACTGGATGTACAATTACTGGATCCAGAATCCTTTCATGGGCAACTTCCCATGGGCAACGTGAGAGTTAGGCTCTGCCAGGTGGTGTGCTGTACTTTCGCCAAAGCGGCAGGGTGTTCCAGCGATTCTGGGTATCACTCTCTTAACAGGCTCAGGATCTCAGGGTGTATTAAGCCCATGAGGCTGGCCTGGATCACCTGAGCGGCAAAGGTGATCATGTTGCTCTGCAATTGCGTGCACTGTATGGCAACTGACAGATCGTGCATCGTGTTCTGCAAGACGCGGCCGAGGTCGGCTACTATGTCGCGCTTGGCGCCAACCCATTGCAGTAGCAGTTGGCTAATCAAGTCAAACCCTTTGCCAAATTGGTTAGACCTGCAGCGGAAGATATTCCTATACCTTTAGTTTTGGTGCCGGTTACGCCTAGCTTATTGGCCAAAATTTCCTCATTAATGGTATTGAGAATGGCGCCACCAGTTCCAATACCTCCTAATACAGTTCCCAGAATATCTCACTTAGGGCGAGTGTGTAGGTGGGAGAAAGACAACCATCGCTTCTCCCAATGTTCCCATTGAGTCCAAGCTAGTTTTAAATAGGATGCGCAGGTCAGGAGAACTTTAGAAATGTTGACGACGGTGAAGTTAAGCACCATCGTCATGAGCATGGGTTGGACATCTGAATAGGCTACCATGTCTATGTCCTTGCGGACCACGGAGTTACCAATATACATAGCCGGTCTCTTACCTGAAGGAGTCATACATCAAATAGGAGAGTCAGGACAACATTTTTTGCGGCACGTGAATGCGCAACCTGTAGGGATCTGGGTGAGGTTCTGCCACCCAAACATGAAGGTTTCCCATACCCACTTGGGGCGACACTCATCCATGTCAAAGGTGACGGAGACCAGTGCTTCCCGTCAGATATTACTCTGAATTACCCTTACAGTTGTAGGGGCTGTGTCGGTCGACACATCTACATACAATGTCATGTTGTGGTTGGCAACGGTCATGGTTAGGCCTGTGCCAAGCCAGTCATTGGAATACACTCTTGGGTGTGTGAATAACTGAAATGGGTATCGCTTTTGATACCAGGGATACAGATCCGATTTACGCAGCATAGCCTCTGTCTCAGGGTAGGGGTTCCAATGGCATACCGCCTGCACATTGTACTGCCAGTCTGTATGAATGTAGCTAAATGCTGGGGGAACTCCTATTCCAAGGACGCATCTGAACAAAGAAAACAGCACAGCAATCCATAGTAACGGGCCCATTCCGTCTCCCTGTAGGGAACACAGAGATGGAATCTCCGTTATAACTAACTCAAGCTACAAGGGGACTATTTACAAGGAGAGGGGGGAGAGAAGGCCTAAACTGCCATCTCTTCAAGGGGGTTGCCAACCCATGAAGGGAAGCAATGCCCAGTCTGTGCCGAGCCGAGCTATAGAAAGGGTTTCCCCGTCTGGGGGTTTCCCCTTCCAATCCTTCGTGAGGGTTCCCAAGACTGCCTGCAAGAGCACCCGCACTTGCAGTGCCTGCAAAAACAATACCACTTGTTCCCGGGTGGGGACCCTTTTACTCAATCTGGAGTGGAGGTCTGGGTTACGCCCGTGGGCCTCCAGTGCAACAGCCTTGCTATGTAGGACGATGACTGTCAGGAGACTATGAACCGTCTTACCCCAGCTAACAGTTACCCATGTCACAATCAAAGTACCACTGGGGCCCTTAAAGGCAAAGCGGCGGCAAAACAGCCAAACGGAGGGGCTGGCAGTAGCCATGATCACCTCCGTGTGTATGCGTACTGTCTGTCCTAGTACACATGGGACTGCAATGGGGACCGTAATGGCGGCACCGCAGTGCATAGCTGGAACTACCTTGGTTCCCTGAACTAGCGGCCATGGGAGCATGCTCCTGCTGCAGGCAATGGACTCGTGGTTCCATGGGAGAACGATGTCCAAGAGGCCATCGCTTTCACCATTGTTCCCCAAGCCAAAAACCTACAACAAAACACCTCCAGGGGCTGAGGAATGCCTTCCCAGGTTAATGCACGGTGACCCGTCCTGCCGTATCCAGAAGACTGGACACGTTCAGGCGTAGGTTCACAGTGACTAACCGGTTTGGGGTGCAGCACCTGTAGTGCAACACCAGGATCCACTAATAGGGTGGCAGGAGGTTTTCCCCCTCGGTCTCAGTGCCTGCCTGCACCTTGTGTTTCCGCCTCCCGTTGTGATGAAGCTTCATCCCAGCCCTGCGGGGAAATGTTCTGGACCGAGGGCATCCCTAATCCTGCTGCAAATCCAAGGTCGGATAGTATCCAGCTGGGAGTGGGCCGTTCGTCACGGCCTGGACCGGCTGCTTACCATCTGCAGAAACGTGTCTCTTTAGGGCCTCTATAAGCTCAACCGTAGGGCTCTTATCAAACTGCTGCGGGTCAAGCCCGGCCAAGTGAAGCATGCCCCAAATTTTGGCTCTTTCTGACGAGTACGCCTGGGTCGTGGGATCGTACCCACCAGACGTCTAGCGGGAAGGACCGGACTCAGGGCTGTTTGGGGGCAGTGGGTTGCTGTGGGGGACTCCCTGCCTTGCCTGCAGGTGTCTCTTCCCTGCCACTGCCTGTCCTGTCAGTGTGCTGGGTGTGAGTTCCAATTCCCTCTCGGAATGGAATTCAGCACAGACTTCCTGTACTGGGAATGGGGTCCATAGCTGGAGTATGTGACCTCCGCTATGGGCTCCCAATTCCTTGGGCCTTAACAGGTCAGTGACCCTGCGGAGGTTGTTCCCAAATTCCTCCCACGGTGTCGTGGCCGGATCCACCAGACCTAGGGCCATCTTCGTCTCGTGGTTCAAGCCTCCATACAATAGAGTCTTGAACTCCATGGTATCAAAGTTGTACCCACGGGCAGTCAAGAGGACCTTCTCAGACAGAATGGCAAGCAGCTGCTTCCGCGCCACGTAAGCCTCAGGGTTCTCACGAGGACCCTGTTGCTCCATGACGTAGAGCACACTCTCACTCTGACTGGGCCAAAGGATCTTCACTACCTCCCTCATTCAGTCGTGGGCCTCGAGCCTAACCAGGCTGCGAGCAGCCACAGCTGATTCAAGGATAGGGAGCTCAGACAGGGACATGCAAAGGCGAGCCAATTGGGTCAGGTCCTGGTCATTGGCTGTTGGGTGAGAGTGTATCACCGCGTTCAACCACATGATGCCGGTGGACCGCGTTAGGGGGCCCAATTGGTCAGCGATGGCCTTTGCCTCGGTGGCACGCCAGTGAACCCTAGTCTCTGTGACCTGTGTCTCCTGTGTTTCTGCTCTCTTGGAGCTGCCTTCTCCTGTGGGAATGCTCCTGTGAGTCATGGACCGCATCTCAACTGGGTGGACTAGGACCTTAGGGTCACTCCAATCCGGGTTAATGGGAGGGGAGGCCAGAGCTTCCTCTGGCAAGGGCTCCCTGGACAAATCCCGTGCAAATGAAGGGAGCAGCTCCAGGCACACAGCCGATATCAGGGCCTTTTGTGTTTGGAGCTGACTTTCTAGTGCAGCAATTTGCTTAAGGCAGGCCGCGTGACTAACAGCCTTGTGCTGTTGTTTAACCTGCCCAACCATGAATCTAGCCGCAGCTCAGGCATGATCCAGCTCAGCCTCTAAGGCGTGGGCTTTCTCCTCCCAAGTCTGGGCAACTAGGGTGAGGTCACTCAATTTCTGGGCGGAGGCTTGCACGACGGACGCAAAAGTTACCTTGTCTGCCTGCAATGCCTCAATTTCAGCTTGAAGCCGGGTGTTCTCCTTTTCTACTGCTGCTAGCCTACCTCGGGTCTCAACTAGGGCGCAGCTAGCATCTCTGGCCACAAGCCAAAGTCCCCAAGCGGCCAGCGCATCCTTCGCTGGTCCGAACGGGTTCTTGGACTTACGCTCCAGGGTGTAAGCTTCTCTGAGGGAAGTAAAGGGATCTGCCATCTGGAAGACAGAGTCCTTCCAGGGGCATTTTCCTTTACTTAAAACCCATTTTTCCAATTTACCATGGACCTCTTCCTCATGCATGAGGTCCTTAACTGTACTAGGGCTTTCCTTAGCCATACTGCACAAAACCAACGCAACTAACGAAACACAAACTGCGGGACCAAAACTGGAGTGACGGGTAGGATCACCTAGACCCCTTGGGGGAACTCAGGAAACGAACTCTCTGGAACTACATTAGGAAAGAGGGACGGGAACCAATCTCCAGCCTGTCCAAATAAAATCACTCTAGTACACCCAGGCCCGGTTTTACACCTCGACAGCACAGGGGACAAGAGGATGAGGAAACGGTTGGCAGATAGGGAGGTCACCTAGACCCAAGGGACACCTACAGGAGTACTCACCTCCCTGCGGGGGGGGGGTAACGAACACAATGGAACTTACAGCACCGCCTGGCCAAGCAGCGGGGGAAGAGGGACAAAGAACCAAAACCAAACTGTCCCTAACTAGTTTTCTGAGTGAGGGGTACCTTCCTACACCACAGGCTAAACCTCCAAACCCCAAGACTAAGTCAGGACTGCCACCCAATCCTAGTCGGCTAGCCAAATCGGGATTCCTACCCGCAAACTCTGAGAGACCTGGACTCACACCCGCGCCTTTCTCCAATACAAAACCAAAAACCAAAACTCAAAGAGGACAAGGGAAAGAACCGTAGGAGGGCTTACTTCTTCCGTTTCCTTTCCTAAAGTGCTTTTGTGTGCCTTGCTGCTAAGATGATGAATGCGTGTAGACTGTTCCTCACGTGCTAGGCCTAAAACACATAAAATCCCAGCCCACAACAGACTCAAGGTGGGGAGGTGATTCCCAGGACAAGACAAGAAGAGGGGTACAGATTACCACCCAATAGAACTAATTCACACACAGACACAAAACACATGCACTAGCCTGCCTAGCTGCGATCTAGAACAGCTCAACTGACTGTCCGCTAAGTCGGTACTGCCTGCTCTGAGGAGCTACTGGATTCCTTCTCAGATTGGGAGTACCAGGGGTTGCCCGCGTGGCTCCACCACTCTGTTACCCTGTATGTTGGGGGTCCCGGGAGGGGCGCCCAAATAACCAAACAACAACACAAGATGGGGAAATTGAGCTCCAGCACTCTAAGCAGAGGCTGGATGGCCATCTGTTGGGAATGCTTTGATGGGTGTTCCTGCATAGCAGGGGGTTGGACTTGATGGCCCCTGTGGTCTCTTCCAGCTCTATGATTCTATGGCATTAATCTATGCAACGAGAGGCAGGGTAACTTTAGCTAGGATCTTTTACCCTATGTCTATGGCTTCGGGTCAGAGAGCGTAGCCAGACAAGTTCTAAAGTAACAAAAATAACATTTACTGAGGACAAACAACATAAAAGACACCGCATGCACACAGCTAACTAGAGATAGAAATGGAGAGCTTTTGGGGAATGGGTAATATGACACCTGGTCTCGTAGTCCTGGAGAGGAGATGAGGTTTGCAGGAGGGAGAGCTCAGCGTGGTTCGCTGAGAGGAGCTTCTTCAGACAAACCCGCAGCAAGGCGGGATGAAGTCCAAAGTAGTCCGAGGTAGTCCTGAAAATGGGGACTTTTTATAGGGTGGATTTTACCTACAGGCCATGCCATGCTTGGTGAGAACAAAGGAAATTTGGAGCTGGACAAAGAAGTTGGAAAAGGTCAGGTTTTACATGATGAGCTTAGCGCTTGATGACAATAGTATGGCCAGTATGCAAATGGATCAACATTAAGGAATGGCTCGGCACTCGGCTGTGCGTCTTTGTGTAGATTCGTGCTGAGCAAGGCTGGTTTGCAAGAAGGTTTTTCCCTGAAGCATCGGAGAGGCTTAAGTTGCCTGCCTAAATGAGGTTCGGAATGTACAACCATTAATGGCCGCGCCTAATACATGCTTGTCCGGTGGACCTCTGCAAACACGTGGAGTAGGGTGGCAGAGAAAGGTCAAGCAAAGGCCAAATTATTTGATATCAAAAGGATATGTATTGCTCTTACGAGACATATCATAACCGTAGTAACACAAGTACTAACTCTTTCACAAGGACTGAACAATCAGGCCCTTTTAAGGCTAGGGCTGAATTTCACTCAGAGGTCTGAAAAAAATAAAGATGGGTACCAGTGGGATTATAGGCCCATCTGAAAGAATTCTTATTCAAAATATTTTTTTAAAAAAACCTCTTTAGACTGGTTAACAGGTAATTCTGTTATTGTCAAAACCCTTCAAGGCATCTCAAGGGAGACAGAAAACAACTCTTTAGCAAAACAAACTGTTCTTAGCAAAACAAACTGTTCTCTGTTCTTACAGCTGGAAGAAACCCCAACAGTCATCAAGTCCAACCCTCCCAGTGGCAGAGCTTGGAGTGTGTGGAGGGGGTGCAGGCAGAGGGGGGAGCAGAGGAGCGGGACCATGACTACAGCGCATGGAGGCAGGCAAGCAAGGAGCAGTGGCCCCCCGAAAAAATAGCTGCCGGAGGCACACTGTTACCATTGCCCCCCTGTCCCTATGCGACTGCTCCCTGCTATGCAGAAATACAGAAGCAAAGTAAACCATACAGGAACATACAATCAATCTTTCATGAACTGTGTTGCCCAGAACTGGACATAGCACTGCAAGTGAGGTCTGACCAAAGAAGTACACAGTAGTATTTCTTACTGCCCTCGACCTAAATATTGATGAAGCTTAGGATTGCATTTACTTTTCAAAGAATTATAGAGTTGGAAGATACCACAAGGGCCATCCAGTCCAACGCCCTGACCTGCACTAATACACAAACAAAGCACCACCAACCAATGGCCATCCAGCCTCTATTTAAAAACCTCCAAAAAAGGAAACTCCACCACACTCTGAGGCACCATATTCCACTGTGAAACTGCTCTGACCATCAGGAAGATCCTCTTGGAATCTCTTTTCCTTAAATTTGAAACTATTGCTTCAATGCACCTCACAAAACTTGGCAGGAATGTTTTTGCTAACAGTCTTGCAAGGAAGATTAAGAGGTCTTTAAACTAAGTTCCACTGGGGAGGGGGACAATATTATTCAGGGCAAGGACTCAGAGAACACAGGGGTAAAAGGCCCAAATGATACTGGACAAGTAGTACAAGTGGCCAATGGCGGGAGGAGTAGAATCAATAGTACAGGACTTGCAGGAAGGGCCCAGGGACTTAAGTGTCTCTACACTAATGCAAGGAGTATGGGAAACAAGCAGGATGAGCTTGTACTCCTAGTACAAGAAAATAAATACGATTTGATAGGCATCACTGAGACCTGGTGGGATGAGTCTCATGATTGGAATACAGGAATAGAGGGATATAGCCTGTTTTGTAAAAATAGACCAAACAAGAAAGGAGGAGGAGTAGCCTTGTATGTCAAGGATGTTTTCACCTGTGAAGAGATCCAGGACTTAAACCCAGAAAGCCAGGTCGAGAGCATTTGGGTAAGAATTAAGGCAGCGAGAAACAATAGGGATATTCTGGTGGGGGTTTACTACAGACCTCCAACCCAGGCTGAGGACTTGGATGACGCCTTCCTCAACCAAATGACTGCACATTCAAAGAGGAGGGATACAGTAATAATAGGAGATTTCAATTACCCGGATATATGCTGGCAGTCGAACTCTGCCAAGACAGCAAGGTCCAGCAAGTTTCTTGCTTGTCTTGCAGACAACTTCATGGTCCAGAAGGTGGAAGAGGCCACAAGGGGATCAAATATTCTAGATCTGATCCTGACCAACAGGGATGACCCTGTTAATGAGGTAGAAGTGGTTGGATCTTTAGGGGGGAGTGACCATGCCCTGTTGGAATTTAGCATTCAGTGGGAAGGAGAAGATAAGGGTAGCCAGACACTCATCTTAGATTTTAAAAAAGCGGACTTCTGTAAACTTAGGGAGCTGCTGGCTGGAATTCTGTGGTCAGGAATAGTGAAAGGGAAAGGAGTTCAGGAGGCATGGGAGTTCCTTAAAAAGGAGATACTGAAGGCACAGTCTAAAACTGTGCCAATAAGGAGGAAAAATGGAAGGCATCTGAAGAAACCAGAATGGTTGACTAAAGAACTCTCAGCTGAGCTAAGAGTTAAGAGAAACATGTATAGGAAATGGAAGAAGGGGGAAACCACCAAAGAAGAATTTAAGCAAGTAGCTAGGAGATGTAGGGAGGAAGTCAGAAAGGCTAAAGCACAGAACGAGCTTAGGCTGGCCAGAGACATTAAAAACAATAAAAAGGGTTTTTTTAAAAATGTCCGCAGCAAAAGGAAAAAGAAGGAGACAGTAGGGTCGCTACGCAGAGAAGATGGCGAATTACTCACAGGGGGGAGAGAAAAGGCAGAGCTACTTAACACCTTCTTTGCCTCCGTATTTTCCCAGAAGGATACAAGCACTCAACCTGGCGGTTGGGGAGCAGGGGAGGAAGCAGAGGAAATGAGGCACATAATAAGTAGAGAGGTGGTACAGGAATACCTGGCCGCATCGGATGAATTCAAGTTTCCAGGGCCAGATGAATTGCATCCTAGGATATTAAAAGAGCTGGCAGAGGTCATTTCGGAACCGCTTGCTATAATTTTTGAGAAATCTTGGAGGACAGGAGAAGTTCCAGCAGATTGGAGGAGAGCAAATGTTATCCCCATCTTCAAGAAGGGAAAAAAAGAGGACCCAAATAATTATCGCCCAGTCAGCCTGACATCAGTACCCAGAAAGATCCTGGAGCAGATCATTAAGCAGTCAGTTTCTAATCATTTAGAAAGCAATGCGGTAATCACGAGAAGTCAACATGGATTTCTCAAAAATAAGTCATGCCAGACTAATCTTATCTCTTTTTATGATAGAGTTACTAGCTTGATAGATGAATGGAATCCACAAATATAGGATGGGGGACACGTGGCTGGATAGCAGTACGTGTGAAAGGGATCTAGGAGTCTTCATAGACCACAAGCTGAACATGAGTCAGCAGTGTGATGCGGCAGTCAAGAAAGCCAATGCAATTTTTGGCTGCATCAATAGGAGTATGGTGTCTAGATCGAGGGAGGTACTGGTACCACTCTACTCTGCTTTGGTTAGACCCCATCTTGAATACTGTGTCCAGTTCTGGGCACCCCAATTCAAGAAGGATATTGACAAGCTGGAGCAAGTCCAGAGGAGGCCGACCAAAATGGTGAGAGGCCTGGAAGCCATGCCCTATGAGGATAGACTTAGAGAGCTGGGTATGTTTAGTCTGCAGAAGAGGAGGTTAAGAGGGGACATGATAGCCATGTTTAAATATTTGAAGGGATGCCACGTAGAGGAAGGAGGGGACTTGTTTTCTGCTGCTCCAGAGACCAGGACAAGGAGCAATGGATTCAAGCTGCAGGAAAGGAGATTCCACCTGAACCTCAGGAAGAACTTCCTGACAGTCAGGGCTGTCCGGCAGTGGAATCTGCTGCCTCGGAGTGTAGTGGAGTCTCCTTCCTTGGAGGTTTTTAAGCAGAGGCTTGATGGCCATCTGTCGGGATTGATTTGAGGGTGTTCCTGCATGGCAGGGGGTTGGACTGGATGGCCTGTGTGGTCTCTTCCAACTCTACATTTCTATGAGTCTATGATTCTATGATTCTATGTCCTTCAGAAGCAGCAGAAAACAAACCTGTTCCATCTTCTATATGACAGCCATTCAAATGTAGCTATTGTCACGCCCATACAGACTCCTACCCAACAGCCACAACATAGAGACATAGGAGAGACAATACTTTTGGCAGTCGGTGTAGGTGGAAATGAGACAGCCCAGGAATCTCAGAGTGCTTATATAATAAGGACTTATTAATTAGCCAAACAGCTGTGGAAGACTCTAAGCCTATATAAAGAGGGACCAGAATGGGAGGAAGCTGTTACAGTCAACCATTCCTACTGGTGGAAACAACCCAGCTTATATTTGGATTCCTTGCTTGTGCTCTTAGAAACCTTGGTCTTCATCTTGTGCACAGATTTTGTTTTGGGACTGTTGCTTTGGATTTGCTGTGAACTTGGACTGCAAAATAATAGCTGGTAATTTGCTAACAAACTATTACAAACTTTGCTCACAGCTGTTGATAACAGGCTCTAATTAGACAGCTGTCAGCCTTGGCTGGCTGCTGGCACAGGTCAACTATCATATCACCTCTCAATCAACATCAGTGCTTTGAAAGGCAAGAAAGCACAAAAGAAACACTGTTTCTCTAAAAGAGCAACAAGAAAGTAGAGACTCTCTCTACCTTTCTCAGTGCTTCTTCAAAGGGAAACAACAGATCTTTCACACTTTCCCCCAAAGCACCATCTGGTCTCAGTTCTGCTTTGGGGTAAACACACACCAAAAATGCCATTTCCCTCTGAAGAAATACAGAGAGAGAGAGAAAGAAAAGGTACTTCTTTTGAAAACCCCTACCTTGTCCACTCTCTCAGTGCTCCTTCAAAGGGAAATGGCATTTCTTTAATACTTTCCCCCAAAGGAGCTCTGAGATCCTTGCTGTTTTGCTTCCAAGCAACCACAAGGCACTCCCTTTTATTCTTGTGGCTGCTAGAATTAAAGCTCTGCTACACTATCTGGCCGTTGGCTCCAGCAATATAGACACACTCACAACAAAAGGCCTGGGATGAGCGCCTTTTCTCATCTTCCGGGTTCTCCTCTTGCCTTCTTGTCTCTCCAGTGCTACTTTGCAGTAGTATTTGGAGCCTCCAGGGCAGGATAAGACACCTGCCAGTACATTGTTTCTGCTGCTGTCATCATCACTACTGCCTTTGAGAAATCTGAGACATTCTGCATCAACCAGCCACAACCAGCCAGGACAGTGCCTTAAATTCAGGATTTTGTGGGATGAAGAATGGCAACCCTATGTGAACCCTCTGTGAGGGCTCTGTGGACCCCCAGGTGCAGAACCACTGAAATATATAAAGACAGAGAAGGAAAGTAGAACTATAGCTAGGAAGGAGTAGTAACCATTCTATGGGGGAATGGGAAGCCAGACCCCCCCCCTTGTATTTGTTAAATCTTAATTGTTTTCTTAGTTCTTTTAAAATGGCTTGCCCATTAGGTTTACTGGATTAGTTTAGCTGTGTTTGTAAGTTAATATGTGTGTTTTTTCCTTGTTTTATATATTTTTCCTTATATTGTTTTATATAAATATATACATTTATATATAATTATAATTCATATAAATATATAAAACAATATATAAAATATGTTTATATAAAATACTTTAAAAATTAGGGGGGGGAAATGCCCTCCGTGTGTTCCCTATGGCTTACTGCCAAGGAAGCGTGCCTGGGACAGACTGCAAGCAGGCTGTATTAGCCCTAGGAGGTAGGATTGCTAGCGGAAAGAAGGGATGGGGCTCCAATCCCCTTAAGGGTTGTGCAGAGTGATCCTGGGAGCAGCACACACTCCCGGCCCCAGAAAGCCCCATGATGGGGCCGCCATAAGTCGGCAATAACTTGAAGGCACACAAGAACAAAGAACAGATTCGAGTCGCGGCTTGAGCACCGGCTGGAGACGCTGGAGACGGAGGCTCCATTCCCCACTCGGCCATGGAGCCCACGGGCAGAGCTTGGGCGGGAGTCGCATCCTCCCAGCCCCAGAGAACCCCCTGACGGGTGCGCCTTCGGGTCGCCATCAGTCGGAAAGGACTTGAAGGCACACGAGAACAACTTCCGACGGATCATTCTCGAGGAGCCTCCACGGCATCGGTGCTTTGGAGGCCCCGCTTTGCCAGCTGGAGCCCCCGCCCCGGGCTCCACGGCCTTCGGCCTGGCCCTGAAAACGGAGCCGAGCCTCCCGGTCCAGAGGCGCTCCGTCCCCTCTTGCCGGGGGGGGTCGTAAACGACAGGGGTGGCGCCCCGTCCCCTCTCCTGGCCCTTCCGAGGGGGAAACGGGCCGCCTTCCCCGAGCCGCCTTTCCGGGCTGTCCGCTGGCCTCGAGAGAGAGACGGCCCGCTCGGCCTCCCGCCGCCGGCGCCCCGCCCCATCACGCCCGGCGCCCCGAAAGCCTCGGCGCGGCGGCTCGCTCGCCTTCGGCCCCGAGAGCTCTCGCGGGGGGGGCTCCCGGCCCTTCTGAGCACCCCTCCCCGTCTTCTGGCCAACTCTCTCGCCCGCCCCTTTCCCGGCCGCTCGCCCGGCCGCCCCTTTCCTTCCTCGTTCAGCTCCGCCCAGCCCCGCGCCGTCCTCCCGCCAGCTCGCTGCTCCCGGGTCTCCCGGCTTGCGTTCTCCGCCCCCCCCGAGCCGAGCCCCCCTCCCAGTTCCTGTCCAAACGAGAGGGAGGCCGGGGGGCCGGAGGACGACGATGACTCCGACAAATTGTCCTCCTTTTCGCCGCGCCAGCCGCCTCCGAGTTCCTGCGGTCAGCTTCCTGGTCCATTTCCTTGTCAAGTCCCCGAGTCCCCTGGGAGCCGCTCTCTCCTCCTCCTCCTCCTCCTCCTCCTCCTCTCGGTTTCAGCAGTTACCCCTTTAAGGAGGAAGGAACGGGGGCGAGGGAGAGTCCAGATTTCACCCCCTCCCGCTCGAAATCAGTATTTTCCAGTTTCAGGGTGGAAGGAAAGGGGCACCGGAAGTTTTCTCCAAGAAACTTTTCTTCTGTGCAGATGCCTGGGACTGTTTGGAGACTTGTTTTGGCTTTCAGTTCTGCTCTCTCCCTTTAGAGCTTAAAAGGGGGGAGGGAAGTTTCTCTCTCTTTTTTTTTTAAGGAAAAAATTCTCCCGACTCCACTCAGGAACCCACCTGGATGCGAGCAGGAAAGAAGAGCAACAGAAGCCAACATTGTCTAGAAAGGGGGAAAGGCAAAAACTTCGATTTCCTTTTAATTCCAAAGGCTGCCTGCAGCAGAGCCCTTCTTGGCTTTAGAAGGAGATCCCTGTTTCTTTTTTTGCCTCCAAGCAGGCTATGAGGATTGTAGAGCTAGCCTGGCATGGTAGAGACAAGACAGGAAAGAGCATCCATTTGGGCGAATTGAAAGGGGATTTCTGAGGAGTGGTAGTCAAAGCTGGGGACAGAGGTGGGTGGTTTTTTCCCCATGTGGAAAAATCTGGACTATAGGGTCTTGTGGTGAGGGGCAGAGAGAAGAAGCCTCTTTTCCGGCAAGGGCGTCCAGGCATGGGGACTGGCATGTGCACTCGGCGGCAGAAGGGCCTCTTGCAAACGGGGTTCTGCCTGGTGGTGCTTGCCTGTCTGGCCTCTGGAGCGTTCCTCTACAACCACCTCCAGCAGAAGGTGAAGGCTGCCGAAGCCTTGGCCCTGAAGTCCAAGCAGCAACAGGAGGCCCTTTCGGCCCAACTGCAAGGTGAGCAGGTCTCTTGGTTTGGCTGGTCTGGTGTGTGTGTGTTTGTTTGTAAAAAGTTATTTATTCCCTCATTTTTCCTGATTCGAAAGGAGCCTTTGTGCTAAACTGAGGGCGGGAGGCGGGGACAGCTGGTAGTTCAGTATTTGGTTTCTAACAGCCAAATATAGACAAATGTCTGTATGGGCAGACAATATGCATCATCAACTCAGCAGGAGGACTTTGTGTGCAGGTGTTCCTAGATTCTTTATTTGTTTATTTGTTGTTGTGTTCCTTCAAGTTGTTTCTGACTTATGGCAACCCTAAGGTGAACCTATCATGAGGTTTTGGGGGGCTGAGAGAGTGTGATGCATCCAAGGTCACCCAGTGGGTTTCTGTAACTGAGCTGGAACTTGAAGCCTGGTCTCCAGGGTTGTAGTCCAACACTCAAACCACTACACTGCACATACAAAGCTGCCTTATTCTGAGTCATACCATTGGTCCATCTAACTGATAGGCAGTGGCAGTTCTTCAGGGTTTCAGGTAGGAATCTTTCCTGACTCCCACCTGAGAACCCTGATACTATTTAGTGGTCTCTCATCCAAATAGCTACCAAGCCCTACCCTGCTTAGTTTCCAAAATCAGATGGAATTAGATGTGTTTGGGGCAGTAATGGTGGTGCCTGTTGAATTAGTCCAACCCTGTGGATTACATATCATTTATGTAGGCAAGGAGATGGATGGGATGGGAAAGACATTTTATGGTGTTGAACGAGTCCACAGCCCTGGAGAACCCCTGCCATTCAGTGAGTAGACCAACTTCCCCCAAGCTAGTACCCTTTGATTGTTTTGGATGGTAGTCCCTGCCATCTCTTACCATTGGCTACTACCAGTGGGAGTTGTCATTAAAAACTTTTAGAAGGAAGAATATTAGAAAAGGTGGGAATAAGCAATCATTCTTTGTTCCTCTAGAGATATTAGGCTTCAAGTTGTAAAGGCCTGATTATTGCTAATGCTGGCTGGGGTTTCTGAGAATTATAAATCTAAAACATTTGGAGGACCAGAAATGCAGAACCAGTGGGCCTAACAATATCAGCCTGGATAGAAAAGTATTTTCACAGACCTTTGTTTCTCTGAAGGCAACCACTCTCCTCTGTTGTCTGACCCTGCCATTTGGATAGAGAGAGCAGATCTCACTCCACTCTTGTTGACTGTGTATTTGAGTGAGTTGATGTGGCACACATGTGCTAATGAATGCTCTTAAACTCTCAATGTGGGGAGTTAGCAGTTTTTCCTGCCAGTGTGCCATAGACTGATGCTGTATTTGTTCCTGCTGGCTACAGTTGTTTGTTTTCTAGAGACTCTTCAGGGACTGGCAGCTGAGGGCTTGTGGACTGACAGCCGTCCGTGGACCACTGCTTTGAGGTAGCACTGTGCTAGTTATTGTTGCATGCCCTTAGGGTCACCATCAGTCAGAAGTGACTTAAGGCGATCTTATCACAGGGATTCTGTGCAAGATTTCTTCAGAGGAGGTTTGTCTTTATGTTCTTTTGAGGCTGAGAAAGTGTGTCTTGGCCAGGGCCATCAGGTGGTTTTGCCATGGCTGTGTGGAGATCTAACCCCTCGTCTCCCAGAGTCATAGTCTAGTGCTCAAACTGCTGCACCATACTGGCTCTCCTGGCTCTGTGCTAGGCCCTAAGAGAAGGTTTAAGAAGTGCTCCGCTAGGCTGGACCGCCTTTCCCTGCCCTTGAAGCGTGCTGCTCAGAGGTCTTACATGGAACCAGAGAGCTGGGAGGGGCTGCTTCTGGTCCAGCCCCCTGTAGCATAGGAATATGCAGCAGAAATACTGCTGGGGTGGCCACCCAACCTCTGTTTAAAGACCTCCAGAGAAGGAAAGTCCATCGTTCTCTGAGGCAGTCCATTCTCATGCCAAACAGCATGTATCAGCAAGCATCTTCTTAATGCTTAGGTGGAATCTCTTTTTGTCTCATTTGTTGTTGTTAATGAGCCTTCTAGTTGACTCTGATTATTGTGACCCTATCGGAAAGTTTTCATGGTTTTTTTTCAATGGTGGTGGTTGTAGTTGTTGTAGGCATTGAAGTCACACTGACTGATGGCAACCCTAAGGTGAGACTATTGTAGAGTCTTGGCAAAATTTGTTCAGAGGAGGATTTCTAATGCCTTCTTCTGGGGATGATACAGTGTGACTTGTGCGGTGGGTATCCATGACTGAGCAGAAATTTGAACATAGATTTCCCAGAGTCCCAGACCAAAATTCAAATCACTTCAGGGTGCTGGCTCTCCATTGTTGTGTGTCTTCAACTCAACTCCAGCTTATCAGGACCCTCTCCTAAGGTTTTCTTAGTAAGATTTATTCAAGGAAGTTTGCCATTGCTGCTGCCTCAGGATGAGAGAGTGTGACTTGCCCAGAATCACCTGCTGAGTTTCCATGGCTGAGCAGGGACTTGAACCTAGGAATTAGAGTCCTAGTTCAATATTCAAACCACCATACCATACTGGCTCTCTGCTCACAGGTGTACTCCATCTGAACTTCTTCCTCAGTGTACAGTTTTGCCATTTTAGACTCTGGACCTAACAGTCTCAACTCCACCTTCTTTTGAATCTGCTGTATCCAGTTGAAGATAATATGAAAACATGTGGGTGAGACATTCAAAAATATGGAAGTCCAAGTCTTGGGGAAAAGATAGGATATGAGGAGGAGGAGAGAAGGAGGGAGAGATGGAAAACTTTTGTGGGTCATATCTGGCCTCTGGTCGAGAGATTTCCTTTTTAAAGCATAACAACAGGGCCCTAGAATTGCTTATGACCTCCAGAGATATGAGTCTGTATCTTTTGTTGCCTTTAGCAAGGAAAACGTCCAGTGAATTTAGCAAGCAAACCTGCTCAATCTTCCTGTGGCTGTTCATTGCGTTGTTTATATTGATTTAAGAAGGATATATATAAGCTGCCTTTCTGGTTCTGGTCCAGCCAAAGTGACAAATAGTGATATGGTCCTGAAAAGATGATGACATAACAAGAAAGTTGCACAGGGTATAAGAATGAAATGATAACAAAAGGTTGAACATTCAGGAGAGGAAGCCAGTTGTAGTTGTATGATGACAGCTCAGGCAAAGCCACAGTGGTGCTTTTTTTAGCTGATACTGACTGCAGAGAGCAAAAAGGGAAATTGCTTTCCCTGGGCCATATACTGGGTGTTATTCTGGAAGAGCCAACCAGGGAGATTGGCAGTGAGTTTCAGCGTACCATCAGCCACCAATGCATTTGGTTTTCATTTTCTCCTCCTCTCCCATTTCCATTCCCCAAACAAAGAATATCCCTTCATAAATTCAAAAGTCAGAAAAACTGTGTTGGAACATATGGCCAAAATCTTCAGCAGAAGGAAGATTACAAGGTTATTGTTTCCAGAAGGGTTACTATTTATTCAAATTTTATTTCTTTATATTATTGGATTAATATCCGTGCCTCCTGCCCTCCAGCTGGACTTATAAGAGAACACAAATAAAACAGAATGGGAGCAGTTATTATAGCAGAGCTAAATTAGAAGTCCAGTGTAAAATAATAATAATAATAAAAAATTGTAATAACATACTCCTTACTGTTGTAAGAATACATTCCTTACACCTTACTAATGACGTGTCTGTCTTCCACTAGTCTGCAGCAATTGGTCAGTTGCCCAAAGCCTGCCTGAATATATGTAAAAAATTTACCTGTTGGACAGAAATGAACTTAACCTCTCTTGGAAGGGAATTCCACGGCCTGGGAGCAGCCACCGAGAAGGGCCTCTCGCTCATTTCTACCAAACATGCCTCTGAGGCAGATGGGAGTGAGTCAGGGAATCCTCTTAGTCTTTTCAGGCAAAAAATGCTTAACAAGTCTTGAAGGATCTTCATAACTGAGAATATGCTGCAGCCAATATTTTCATGAACTATAGTCCAGACGTATAAAATGTTATCCTAAGTCATCTGTATATACATACATAGTTAGTGGGAGTGGGTTGTAAATAGAAAGAGGACTGAAATGAAGGAAGAACAGAGATAGAGTAAACAGTGGCTATTTGCAAAACAGTTGGGAAAGTAGGGATCTTGGCTTCTGAATAAATCTTCCTCTCCTGCTATTATGTGCTTTCAGATGAACTCTGACTTATGACTGTCACATTGTATGGAACGTGTAGTGGACTCCTTGTTTCACAGTTTCAGTGTGTGAGAAAGTAAACTGCTTGTAGAAATGTTTAGGCTAGCCTGCCATGCGGGTTCTCATGGGAATGTTTTTCTGTAAAACTGTGTACTGCTGTGTGTTATCTAGTTATCCGGAACACGTACAGCTGTGTTTTCGTGTGTATCATCAGACATGGCTTGTTATGTCTGGAAGGTGTTGTACACACTTGTTTTCATGTTTCCATGTCTCTGTAACATGCTACATAATATCAAACCCTGAAAAGATTTCACTGCACTTTGTTTTCGCTTTCTCTCTGCCTTTGTTAGCTAGGTTTTGTTAGTCCAAGAGATGTCTGCTGTTACCTTATTAGCTTGATTTATTATCCAGCAATAAAAGCAGTTAAATTGCTAACTTGCTTCTTGTGGAGTTTATTTTTCTTAACTCTCCTAATGCAGGCAGGAATGCCTGAAGCGGGTTTTTTCACAGCTTTTTATTTCCTATTTTGCAACAATGACAACCTGTTTCCAAGATTTTTTCAGAGTAGGTTTGCCATTGCCTTCCTCTGAGGCTTAGAGATGGTGACTTGTCCAGGGTTTCCATGGTTCAGCAAAGTAGATTTCTGTGGCCGAGTGGGAATTCAAATCCTGGTCTCCTAGAATCCTGGTCAAAAACTCAAACCACTACAACATACAGACTCTCATGAATTTTTTTGCCCAATCGTATTATAAGTCAAAGATAGTTAAATATTCACTGTCGCACTAGCGTGGAACAAAAAAACCCAATCAGTCATAGAGGCAGGATTCATATGGATATCAAAAAACTGGAAGAAAGATATTGACAAGCTGGAATGTATCCAGAGGAAGGCAACCAAAATGGTGAAGGGTCTGGAAGCCACGTCCTATGAGTAATGACTTAGGGAGCTGGGTATGTTCAGTCTGCAGAAGAGAAGGTTAAGAGGGGACATGATAACCATGTTTAAATATTTGAAGGGATGTCATGTCAAGGAGGGAGCAGGCTTGTTTTCTTCGCTCCAGAGACTAGGACAAGGAGCAATGGATTCAAGCTGCAGGAAAGGAGATTCCACTTGAACCTCAGGAAGAACTTCCTGACAATCAGAGCTATCTGGCAGTGGAATATGCTGCCTCAGAGTGCAGTAAAGTCTCCTTCTTTGGAAGTTTTTAAGTAGAGGCTGGATGGCCATCTGTTGGGAATGCTTTAATGGGTATTCCTGCATAGCAGGGGTTTGGACTCGATGGCCCCTGTGGTCTCTTCCAACTCCATGATTCTGTGGTTATCCAGATATGCTTGGATTGCCTGTTCCAACAGTTTAACCATTATATTCTGTACTGAAGATTATGGGGCATTGCATTGCAGTCACATGAGCACAATTTCCAACCCTGAACTATAAGCTGAGATTCGAAGGAAACTTGGTTTGTGGAAGAGAGGCCTACTCCTATGGAGCTGTGACAGCCATGCTTCACTGGCCATAGACACAGAACAAGGCTGAGAACTATGCAGCCCGTGGACGACTTGTAGCCCATGGAAGCCTTTTGAACACCCCATCCCAAGCCCTCCCACTGCAAATTATTTTATAAAGGAGTCTCTGGGTGACGATTTGTTGACTGAAACAAAGTGTGTTCTGCTTATTTTGCCATCCCATCTCTACTTTTCAGAAAGTGGCCACTTCTGGTTTTCTGCAAGTGTCACCCCAAACAGTCTGGGAGTGGTGGGAAGTGTGCAGCCACCATGCCCTCTGTGGCTGTCCACTCCTCATAAAGAAGCAAGCAGGGGGCAGAAGAGTATTCAATGAAAGAAGCACATGGCAGATACATTTTGGTCCTCTGTGACTGTTGCTGGCAATTCTGATGGCACAGGCTTTTAACCGCATTTCTAAGAATGAAGGGTAGGAAAGGAGGGGAATCTATTTGAAACAGATTGCTACTGCAGTTCTCATTTCACCTGTAATCAGGCATGAACCCTGGCACAGTGGTGGACCTTCCCTCTCCAGTTCCTAAGGCAACCTCAGTGTGAATGCCAATGCTGGCAGGACCTTGAAAGATCATTCTGTGTCACATTGTATGCTCTGTATTGCTGAGAGCTTTGTCTTTAGAAATTTAGGTCTTCCAGTCTTCAAGCAGTGTGAGAGAAACACGTTTCTAGTTCTGTCTTCACTAGCCTTTCCTTCCTTGCTCTCTGTCTTCAAACAGCATACTTACTCACTTTTGAATTATGAGGCACGCACTTATTCCAATCTGTTCCTATTTTAGTTTGGCATGTGTGAAAGGATATATGGGATGTCCCTCTCTCAGTGACTGTCCATGGTAAGGATCTGTTCAAAGAGTTCAATTTTGCTGTAGACTGTATCCCACCCAGAAAGATTTTTGAGTCCTATTCCTCAACTTTCAATATTAGTTTTAAATAGAAAGAGCAAGTTGCCAGTGCCTTGACTAGTATGTCTTCCAATAGAGGACTGTCCATGGCAAAAAACCCACATATGGTCGCCCTACCCAAATTGCTGGGTAGGTGCCCGTATGTTCTCCTTTACCAAGGACAGTTCTCTGTTGGATGGGGTTGTCTATTTGAAAGGCTACCATGTGTGAGTCCACTTTAAATAATTGTTAGAAAGGGTCTAACACCAGGGGCATGGAAACTACTGGTTGAGGGTTAGCAGCATCTCTGCAGCAGGCTGTGCTAGTAGCACATTGGTAGTCTTCCCTATTATAATACAATATTATGCTGATATAGAAGAATACACTCATATAATATGTAATAATAATATAATATACTTCACATCTATTTAATTTATAGTCTTTATTTCTGAATTTGCATCTATACCCATCAGTTTGCAATTCTGCACAAATTAGTGTTGCCTACTTTCTGAGAGCAGTGTTTTCAGTTGGAAGTGGCTGAAATTCCAGTTGTTACTCTGATTTCTGGGGTCCCATGAGGGACATCTCAATGTGCTCCAATTACAGGGAAATGGGAATTAGCAAGAGCACAAGCTAAGCAATGCAAGAGGCAGGGCAACCTAGCGAGATGTTGAACGCAATGCCTACAAGGTCAGGCCGAGGCAATGAGCAAACAGAAGTAAATAATAATTGTTTTTCTTTATTTTGAAACACAGTCACAATGTATGTATGCAAACACACTCACACAGACCTAATGAAAGAAAGGTAGGAGTTGGATAGAGGGTTTTAGGAGGGGTTTTTGCATGGGAAATACTACACCTGTCCTGAAGCCCGGTTTATCAGAAGAAAAGTCTGTGGTAGAGGAGATTCTCAGCACGTGGAGCTGAGGGGAAGGCTTGTCAAACGAAGCGACAGCAAGGCAGGATGGAAGCCAGGAGCAATCCCAAGAGATGCTCAAAATCAGGGGGTCTTATAGGGGAAAATGTTCCCCTTAGGCTAGTCCATTCCCAGGGAAAACAATGAGTTTTTGAAAGGTCGGTACTTTGCACGATTGAGTTATGACAGTGTTGTCAATAGAGCAGACAGTATGCAAACGCAGAGTGCTTGACAGTTGAGTATTCGGCTCGTCAAGCTGCCTTGACGGGGCAGGGAGTCTTTTATAAGTTGCGTACATACATAATGTGATCTTAAAAGGGTACTTGCCTGGAGGTCTCCTGAAGCTGCAGTCCAGCAATTACTGGCCTGCCTGGTTTTGTTTTGAATAGTTTGGCTATTTTCGGCCATGTCCGTGTGCGTGCTTGTTCGGGGGCCTCGCAAGCACATGGAGCAGAATGGGTAGTGAAGGCCAAATTCTTGATATCAAATAATATCTAATATGCCACAAGATCGGACTAGAAACTACAGTAACACAGTCTTCCTTGAGATTTTGTTTGGTACCAAAACCAGACACACCTCACTGCTACTGTCTCTTCATTGGTGGTAAATAATGGTGCAGAACCTCTACAGCAAAGGAAACATCACAGGATAGCAGGTCCCCCATATCCAAAGGGGATGTGTCCCTGGACTTACCATGGATAACAAAAAAATTAGATAAGCACTATTTTTTTCATTGAGATAAATGACATAGATATTGAGATAAATATGCAGCTTGGAGAGGAGGCCCTGAAACTTGACAGAACTTTAGAGTCTAAGAGAAAGAAGGCTTTGTAGCCATTATTTGCAATCCAAAGTCAGTGCACAACTGATAAAAACATAAAATTATCAACATGTGGTCCAAAAAGAGATGGGAACAAAATGTTTTTGGACTGCATTTCAACATAGATAAGTGAAACTGTGGATACCAGTCATGTGGATACAGGGGACCTACTGTATTTCAACAGATGGTCCCAGCGGCCCCTTGCAGCAACTGATAGAAGTGGGTTCTGTCTGGCCCACTCCAGAGCTGATCCTCCAGTTCCCTGTAGGTAGGTAATAGAGTCCCTGGCCTGGAGTGCACCTTTCCCAAGTGAGGCCGGTGGAAGATGGACTCCCAAGGTTTATACAGTGCAGAAGTAAAATGCTCAGGGGTGGCCATCTCTCATTGCAATATCTATGAGAACTATATAGGTAGGTAGCTTGGTAAGTTTATTCCCTGGTCTGTTTCTAACCTGAGTCTTCCACCTAAAGTGATACTGTCTAACAGGACCTACCTCACACGAAGTAACCCTTTCTATGTCACAGCACAGTTGTTAACATTTGGCCTTTACTTGAAGGCACACAACAACAACAACAACAATTATGCTAACAAGAATTCTGAAACCCATCTCCCTGGTAGCAGAGTCGTGATCACTATGGGGGGGAGAGGGGGGTGATAAAATTTCTGTTTTTAAAGAGGATGTAAGGAAACCCCCCTCCCCAAACTGGAACCTTTCCACCCGCACATTTGATGTCTCTAGATCTCTGTATAATTTAAAGATTTCATTCATCAATAGTAACTTTTAGCTTTATGTACTTTACATATTATACATAAGAAAATGAAATATGCAGATATAAGATGGGTGACGTGGAAAGTATGCCCTGTGGAGAACAGCTTAGGGAGCTGGGTATGTTTAGCCTGGAGAAGAGAAGGTTAAGAGATGACATGACAGCTATGTTTAAGTATTTGAAGGGATGTCATATAGAAGATGGAGTAAGCTTATTTTCTGCTGCTCTGGAGACTAGGACATGGAACAATGGCTTCAGGGAAAGGGATGCCATCTAAACATTAGGAAGAACTACCTGACAGTAAGAGCAGTTCGATAGTATAATGTGCTGCCTTGGAGTGTGATGGAGTCTCTTTCTTTGGAGGTTTTTAAACAGAGGCTGGATGGCCATCTTTCATCTGCTTTATTTATTCATTTATTCTTAAAACTGTCAGTTGTATCCCTGCCCACCAGGACCCTGAAGTGATGTACTACAAGCAATCTAAAAACAATCTTTTAAATCAGATTAAAAGTCAATTTTAAAAGGCTGTGTGAAGCAACACGTTTACAGCAATGATTCGCAACCAAAGTACATATACCCCAGGAGTATAAACCAAGACGTTTGTGAATATATGAGAAAAATTGAGTAGCAGGAGGAAAAGGTACATATGCCAACAGCGTAAGACAAGATACAAGTCAAAGTTGTGAAATTAATTGAATGCTTGACAAGTGGTAGAGCAGATTTCCTTTGTTGTTTAATCTCAAGAAAAGCCCCATTCCCTTGCTTTGTTATTTTGGGACATGGTGGGGATTCCCTCCCTAAACAGTGTGTTGCAAACATGCCACTACAGTGCTCATGCTCAGTGGCACTCTCTCCCTCACAGGTTCAAGTTTCCCTCTCCTTCATGAACATTTGACTGGTGCCATGCCAGTACTGGTGTATATATATAAGCAGACACCACAGTCAGTCCTGTGAGAAGTGTTCAGTGAGTAGGTTCTTCCAGGTCTTCTCTATATATACTGTCTCTGTTCACTGTATTAGTTCATGGCTTTTAATCCCATTATTGGGCTATTTATTTAGTTACAAGATATAAATTTAAAGAAGTAGGAACCATTACAAGTATTTTGCTAAAATGACAGGTACAGTTTATGGAAATGGACTGCCAAGGGGTATGCAAATGAAAGAAGGTCAGGAACCACTGTGTCGCAGTAACCCCAACAGATTGTAAGTAAGACACATGTCAGCATGGACATCTGACACTTCTAGGAATGGGTTCAGCTGGCGCAGGCGCAGAAGCCTTAAATGTGTAAATGCACACCTGGCCACAACTGAAATCTGAGCCTCCAAGTTCAAGGTTGAGTCCAGGAGTGCATCAAAGCTCCAGGGTGCCCCTCCCCTGGGATAAAACCATTGGAAGATGGACTCCCAAGATGCAGAAGTAAACTGTTGCTCGCACACTGATAGGCCAGCCTCTCAGACATGTCTCTGCCTATGCTTTCTGTCAGACTTAGAAAGCTCCCAATATAGGCATGGCTGACTGGATTTAGGTCGCTTCTGAGGGTCTCTTCTGCCCTGCTGTTCTATTCTAGGAAAATTGTCACCAACTGGAAAGGAGCAAGGTGAATATTTCAGTCATGACTGGAACTGGCCAGAATTTCTAAGCTAAGGCCTGGGTGTCCAGAAATATAAGGGGGAAAAGCCAACCATTCAGTTGCAAAGAGAGCCCCATGAAGGAATCTGTTCTCTCCACAACCCTCTGGGACAGGGATTAGGTGCACTTGTTTTGTAACGGTGGGCAAATGATGTCTCCTAAAGTACATTTAAATCAATATGGTTTAGCTTTTAAAGGGGAGGAGGGAATGAAGAGCTTATCCAAATTACATTTTTCATACTACAACTGCCAGAACTCAGCCATGGAAGCCCACCTGGTGTCTCTGGTCAGTCATGCTCATTCAGCCTCAGAGGAAGGCAATGACAACCCTACTCTGAACAAATCTTCTCAAGAAAACCCCATGATTATTTAGCTTTAGGGTTGCTGTAAGTCAGAAATGACTTCAAGGCACACCACCACAACTATAACACCAATGATAATCATGAAAAGACTTTTTTGGGGGGGGGTACAGCTAGAATTCCACAGCCAGCATGGCTGTTGGAAGGACTAGTGTTCAAAGGGATTTCACAGACATATGATGATCCATGGGGAGAGGCGGGATATAAATAAATTTTATTATTATTATTATTACTCATGGGAGCTGAATAGGTCTACCCTGTTTGGGGGCAGTGTATCTTGGAATAGTAAGGAGTGGAGGGAAAGGTGCCAGAGTGCTGGAGTTTGAAACACAATAATCGACAAGAGTTATGAAGTTAGAAGGGACCATAAGGACCCTCTGAGCCAACACCCTGCCATGCAGGAATGCACAGCTAACGTATGCTCCTAAAATAACCATCCAAGTATTGTCTGAAGACCTCCAAAGGTGGGAAGTCCATCATATTCCAAGGCGGTCCATTCCATTGTCAAACAAGTCTTACAGTCCAGAACGTCTTTCAACAGTTTGGGTGAGATTGCTTTCCTTGTCATTTAAATTGATTGGTTCATGTTCTAGTTTCTCAAAAACAAAAACCAGGCTTGCTGCATCTTTACACCAGTGCTACTCAATGTAGTGGTCCCTGGACAAGGTCCTCTCTCAGAACCACTAGCTGCTGATCCTTGGCAAGTTTCCAAGAAGAAAAAGGAACAGCTGTACCCAGTGGGCACAAACTTAGTGCCGGTTCTGGCATATTGACAAAATATGATAGCAGTCCTCCACATCAGAGAGTCCAAAATGCTCTCTGCTATAATGACAACCATTTTCAAACATTCAAAGGACATCACATCATCTTAGTCTTCTCTTCCAAAGACGAAGCATACCAAGTTCTCCAAGTCATTGCTCATCAGACTCGGTTTCCATACAGTTTTCCAGATTATATAGACCATTGGTCCAGCGGGGGAGGGTAATGCTTACATACTGAGTACAAAGGATCCATTGCTTCTCTTGTTGAAACATTTAAATGCAGGAATACGTAAGACAGGCAGCATGGTGTAGTGGTTTGAGCATTGGACTGTGACTCTGGAGACTAGCTCAACCGTGGAAATCCACTAAGTGATCTTGGGACATCACACACACTCAGCCCAGAAAACTCTGTGACAGGCTCATAATAGTCAGAAATGACTTGAAGGCACACAGCAATACAGCAATACCCCAGTAATAAAAGGAGGATCCGGTGGCCAGCCTAGGAAAATGGAGTCAGTGCCAGGGTAGTGGCCATATTGGCTGGGACAATTGCAGAGCTGTAGCCTGAAAATAATGTTTCCAAGTAATGCAGGCTTTTACGAACACAGAGAGAATGCCACATTATGAAGATGCATGTCATTATTGGGTGATAAAAGAAGCACAGTAGAGGAGGGTTTCACTTTCCCCTAGTGACAAAGTTATTTACTTCAGTAAAATGTTTGGTGAATGCAGTCTCAGGTACCAGGATACCCAAGGGATTTTCTATCCAAATGGAAGCTAGTATCCATCACAGAAGTAATTGATGGTATCTGGTATCAAGAGGGAAATGTTAGGAGATGAACAGCTTGTGACATTTTTCACATTTTTCCTGAGTTGTGGGCCTCTGCTCTTTCTACTTATGTATATTAATTTGAAAGGTATTTCCCGAAGATAACGATATTAAAGGAGTTCAAATTAAGAAATATCAATACAAGTTAAAAGCCTTCGCAGATGATTTGGTGGTTTTTCTGGAAGATCCATGTAGAGGCATTGGAAAATTGATTAAAATAATTCAAGAGTATGGAGAATTCTCTGGATTTAAGATAAACGTGGAAAAAACAAATTTTTTAACCAAAAATTTGAGAGAGAGAGAAGAGACGGAAATAATACAAAAAGCAGGATTTAAGAGAGGACAAAAAGTTAAATATTTGGGAATTTGGATAGCCAGAAGAAATAATGAGCTATTTTCAAACAATTATGAAAAAAAATGGAAGGAGATAATTAAACATTTGGAAAGCTGGTCTAAGTTACACTTGTCAATGTTGGGGAGAATTGTGGTAATCAAGATGAACTTTCTGTTCCAAAACCTTCCCGTAATTTTGAATAAGAAACCTTTTCTACAATGGAAGAGAGAAATATCCAAGTTTATATGGCAAGGGGAAAAACCCAGGATTAAATGGAACATTTTAACATATCAGAAAAATCAAGGTGGTCTGGGTTTACCCGATTTTCAGGTTTACTACAAGGCCGCGGCTTTTATATGGATAAAAGACTGGATAGATCTACAAGATGCCAGAATGCTGACATTGGAGGGAGCAGATCTGCAGATGGGCTGGCATGCCTATATGTTCTACGACAAAGCAAAAATAGATAAAGATTTCACAAATCATTACGTCAGGAAATCGCTCTTGAAAGTTTGGGAAGATTACAAGTCTAGAAACATTAGGCAGCTGCCCACCTGGGTCTCCCCTCAAGAAGCTTTCTTTGGTAGATGGACTGAATCTGAAAAATGGCTTCGATATGAGGACATAATTGAGAGGACAAAATCGAATAGTATTCAGCTTAAATCAAGAGACAAGTTGGAGCAAGAAGGAACAGTTCTAAATTGGTTTTCTTACAGGCAGTTAACTGAAAGGTTTCAGGTGGATTTAAAGACATATGGAATTGAAATAAAGGATAAAGTTGGAGTGATAAAACGACTTTTGAAAACCCTCCTCATTTATTAGCCCCAATCACTCAGGAAATATTGCACCAGGAGAAGAATGAAGAAACTGTTAAAGCAGTAATGATCTCATGGGCACAGAATATTGGTCATTCAATTCAACTGGACTCTTGGGAGCAGAGTTGGAAAAAGACAAACAAATTTACGGTTGCCCAGAAAAAAGAGAACTATTATAAAATGTTTTATAGATGGTATTTGACACCAGATAAATTACAAAACATTTACAATTCAGGCTTTGTTGGAAATGTTTAAAAGAGGTGGGTACGATATATCATATGTGGTGGACATGTCCAAAGGTTAAGAAATATTGGACTGAGATACATAACAGAATTTGTGAAACAATGAAGCTACAATTTCCTATGATTCCTGAATTGTATTTGTTAAATATGACAGACTCAGTAGACGGCGTGAATATAAAGAAATACTGGAGAATATTATTATATATGATAACAACTGCACGTATTGAATACGCTAAGGTATGGAAAACACAGCAAATACCTACAATAGAACAATAGTGGGGAACCTTTATTGAAAACAAAAACGCTGACATAGTCTCTCGAAGATTGAAAGGGAAATCAGATGATGAAATTCAGAAAGAATGGCAAATTGTAGGTGGTTGCTGGGTGACCCGTTGATAGAAGTCTATAATTCATGGTAATATGTGGAAAAATTTCATTGTGATGATTATGATAGATATCATGAAGCAGGAATATGGAAAATGGAAATGCTATGTACCAACGTGTAAAATAGCTGAAAAATGCAGTACAAAGCTATAACAATGTTAAGAGATATTGGAAATGAAATCTAGATCAGTTTGGAAGATTCAAGAAACATTTCAGTGAAATAGCAATAATAAATGTTTGTTTTAATTGTGAAACTTCAATAAAATGATATTAAAATAAAAAAAAAGTATTTCCCCTCATTGACTGGCCCTCTGGTGTAGTTATTCAATTTTTGTGACAAGGAGACAATCAAGTCCTCATTGCAGATTATAGACCTAAAGGCCTGTTTACTGTAGCTTCTAAGATTTGTTCCTGATATTTATTACACAAACTAGAATGCTAGGGATAAATCAATAATATTGTCAGTGAGGAACGTCAGCTTTTGAAAGGGGTAGAACACTACAGATCAATGCTTTGTCCTTTATCATGTGATAAACAAAGCAATTCAAGGGTTCCCAAATAAATTACTTGTAGCACACATAGAGTTAGCTTTGGCCCATCATTCTGTAGCTTGTTCCTTTCTGTGGAGAAAATGTTCAGAAATATGGATATTGTGGCTACTTCAAAGACTTCAAGCTAACAAGGTGAGGTAAATTAGGGTGGACTTAAATCAGAAGTGAACAGAATGCAACCATCCAAATATCACTGGGCTGCAACTTTCAGCGTCTCTTACTATTGATTACACTGCCCAGAACTCATGAGGGTTGCAGTCCAAGAATATCTGAAGGGCTATGCTTTGTCCACCACTGTTTAAATGGATTTGTTATTCAAGGCATGCATGTTATTTGATGGAATGGGTAAGGTAGGGCTGTAATCTGGCCACAGATTACAGATGGTCATCAGTTTCGTCTTTATAGAGATGGGATTTACCATCTGTAGTAATTTTTAAAGTATTTGCCTCAATGCTATTTGCGTGAAATACCTATTCTTAAATCACAAATTTCTTGAATCACAAATTTCTAAGTTCTTCAGCTTCTTTTGAAGATGCAAACTGTAAACAATTATAACATATTGGTTCTTGTGGGTTTTTCAGGCTTTGAGACCATGTTCTGGTTGTATTTTCTCCTGACATTTCGCCTGCATCTGTGGCTGGCATCTTCAGAGGAATGGTGAATTGGAAGTGGAGTGGAGAATATATATGCCAGTCTCCTCCTCCAGAGGAGGGGAGCAATTAGCATAATAGTCCTATTTGTCTGTATTGAATACTGGTTCCTGGAGGGAGACTTCCTGAGCCCAGGTGGGGCTTGTTAGGGCTCATTAGTATCTTTTGTGTTTTGATTTTGGTGTTTTTCAATACTGGCAGCCAAATTTTGTTGACCTTCTGAGTCTCCTCCTTCCTGTTAAAATTATCCAAGTGTTTGTGGATTTCAATGGCCTGTCTGTGTAGCCTGACTTGGTAGTTGTTAGAATGGTCCAGAATTTCTGTGCTTTGAAATAACATTCTGTGTCCGGGTTGGTTTATAGTGTGTTCTGCTACTGCTGACTTTTCTGGCTGGATCAGCTTGCAGTATCTTTTGTGTTCTTTGATTTGTTTTTGGATGCTGCGTTTTGTGGTCCCTATGTAGACCTGATCACAGCTGCATGGTATGCGGTAAACTCCTGCAGAAGTTAGGGGATCGCTCTTGTCCTGTGCTGAGCAAAGCATTTGCTGCATTTTCCTGGTTGGTCTGTAAGATGTTTGGAGGTTATATTTCTTCGTAAGTTTCCCTATTCAGTCAGTGACTCCTTTGATATATGGTAAAAACACATTCCCTTCAGGTGGCTGTTTATCCTTACTCCTGTGGTTTTTTCGGGGTCTCAAGGCCCTTCTAATATCTGAGCTGGAGTACCCATTAGCCTGTAGAGCCCAGTTTGAATGATTCAGTTCCTCATTCAAGAAGCGAGGTTCACAAATTCTTTTTGCACGGTCTACCAGAGTTTTTATTGTGCTCCTTTTTTGTCCTGGGTGATGGTTGGAGTCTTTGTGTAGATATCTGTCCGTGTGTGTAGGTTTTCTGTACACCGTGTGGCCCAATCGATGGTTGGGTTTGCGGATGATTAGTCTACCCAGAAATGGTAGTTTTCCCTCATTTTCTTTCTCCATGGTGAATTGGATGTTTGGGTGGATGTTGTTTAGATGGTCCAGAAACCGGGTCAGCTGTTCATCACCATGGCTCCAGATGATGAAGGTGTCATCCACATAATGGAACCGTGTAATGGGCTTTTTTGGTGCTGTTTCCAGGGATTTCCTTTCAAAGTACTCCATGTAAAAATTTGCTATCACCGGGCTGAGCGGGCTTCCCATGGCTACCCCATCTCTCTATTACAATAGCATGATTACAAAAAGTTATGCTACTTGGAATATATCTCGTGATCCAGTGATATCTCACTGATTCCTAGATGCTTTGTAAGATTCCCAGTCACACTCCAGTTGTGATGTTGGCGCGTTCGACAGCCTGATTAAGTTGTCTCAGGCTGTCGTCGAACCTGAAAAGTGGAAAACATCAGAAACTCCATGATTTCAGAGAAGAAAGTCACCCCTGGTGTAGAGGAGACTCGGAGTGGCTCATGGAGTCAAAATTCAACCCAGCGAAGGCAAAGAAGAGGAGAAAGAGAGAGGAGCCATCATGGACAGGTTAGAGCTGACGGAGTGTGAACGCCATTGGATTCGAGCATAGACTTGATCCTATAAAGCGCCAGCTGCAATGTTTTTAAAGACTGTAAACAAGAATCGTGAGTACCCAAAGCCAAGCCTACGGTTAAAATCCTTGTTTCTTTAAGATCGTCTTGGACAGTAATATTGGAAAAAGAAATACATGCTATTTGTAAGTTGTTCGCCGCCTCGATCCATATGGAGAGGCGGGATACAAATAAATAATAATAATAATAATAATAATAATAATAATAATAATAGTGCTGACGTGCTGGAGGAAATTGTACTCCTGGCAGCACCGGCGAAGTAAAGAGATCGGAACAAAATCAAAATTATAAAAAACATCAAACACTATAGTTGAAATAACTGACATGAACAGGAAAATTATTTTTAGATTTATTGATATGGAGGAATATTTTGGGGATTAAATTGATGTATTCGTGATAGTGAGGTTTGTGAGGGGGTAAGGAAGAAGGAATGGATAATGGCACCAAGCATGCTGATCTACAAGAGCTGAGAAGGTGGGGGGAGGGGAAGCGTGAGGAGGACTTTATAAGAGATGGAATTGTAGAAAGCAATGGTTAAGGATATAAATAGAGAATTAAAACCACTGAAGATTAATCAGAATAATAATTCAGAAAGAAGGAAATAGGCTATCTAATTAGACTGTTTATTTGGACTGTGATTTGAAAGTGAAGGAGACGGATGCCATTCCACTGACCATGTTAAAGATAGTGAAATTAAAGACAGTGAAATAAAAGTGATCTGAAATATCAGGACGAGGGAAAGATAAAGCAAAGAAAGAAAAGTAAGTAGAAGAGGGACAGTGAAGACTGAGAGGAGAAAGTACTGAGAAAAGAAAAGAAGTATGAGGCGAAGCGGAAAGAAGAAGACGGCGGTGGCGGTGAGAAAGACGGAGACGGAAGGTGGAGACAGAGAAAAGGAATGCAGACCTGCAGAATGGGACTCAAAGAGAAGAAGTTAAAAACAAAGGAGTTTATTTAAAATACAATTAGTTTGAATGAATTCTACTGATGAGCTGAAATGAAATTGTATTTGATATAAGAAGAAAATATTGGGTTAATATGCAATGATGGTATCTTTAATGAAATAAGTTAGTACATATATTTTTTTAGATCAAAAATTTAAATTCAATAATATTAACATATTAATATTTGCAGGAATTAATAGATTATCATTAGAATATTTAACTAACATAGGTACTGGATTGACAGTATATGTGAATGATTACAGTTGATCGTCATTAGCAGAAGAATTAATTTCTCTGCATTTTTTAGTTTCTTTCTGATATAAGTTACATTATTTGTGGGATAAAATCGATTCTATACATTTGAAGTATATGCTGATTTAATAATTGTTTTAACTAAGAATTTTATAGTAATTTCAAGTAAGCATAAGTTATTCGGTGAGAGATAAATGATTGAGAATGCAAATATTGTAAAAAGAATATATTATTTTGTAGAATATTATTAGAAGGTATATAATATTAATTTGTGTATTCATTTAGGAATATTAGATAAGTGGACATTTTATATTTTATATGGTTATTGCTTTATTTATGGACATTTATCGATATTGGATAAAAGACATTATCAATTATACATTGCAAAACTATAAAAGATATGGCATCAGGCCAGAAGAAATCCATACAACTACAATTACAAACACAGACACAGACTAGAAGACCTTCATTAGACTCAAAAACCATGGACTCTTTAAAATGGTTTGAGGAAATGCAAACGCTTAAAGATTTAAAGGAAGAACATAAAGGATGTATAGAATTGAAACAAGACTTTAAAAGAAAAATTGAAAATTTAAATCAAAATTTTAAGAAACTTTCAGAAGACATAGTATCTTTAGATAAGAGGATGGATGATATACAAGAGAAGACTGATCAGATGGAAACGAAAATGGAATGTATAATGAGAGAACAGAAAGATAAAGAGACGGTGTTAAAGATGGCAATAAGACAGAGACTTAAATGTTTAAAACTAAGAAGATTACCAGAACAATCTGAAGAGAATTTATACGAAAGAGTGATGGAAATACTTGCTACCTTTGTAGGTCAAAGAGTTGGGAAATTCAAACTTGAAATTGATAAAGCGTTTTGAGTCGACTCTCCTATTACTAAGAAAAAAGGTCTACCCAGAGACGTTGTAATTTATTTTACAAGGGAAAAGATAAAAGACCAAATTCTGATTCAAAGCTACGAAGAAAAGCTGATAGTAGATGATGTGGAGATAAAAATTTTCAAAGACATACCACGACAGATCTTACAACGAAGACTAGAATACACTTTTCTAATGAGGTATCTTCAAAAAAATAATGTTAGATACAAGTGGGAGTTCCCCAAAGGACTATCCTTTTATTTTAATGACAAATACTATAAGATAACAACAATTTAGGAAGCCAAAGAATTTATGGAAAAAACAGATGAAATACTTCAATAAGCATAAAAAGTCCACGAAGAGAGATGACAAAAAAGGAGAAAGACAGGTTGACACATCAGACAGAAAGCTATAGACATCAGAATAGGAAGAATTATTAGAAGAAGAAGAACTCAGTGAAAAAGAAGAAATAGACCCAGAAATTTAGATTGAAATGGGTTAGACAAAAAAGAAGGAATTAAATTAAGATGAAAATAATTTCCTGGAATGTCCACGGGATAAATTCCCAAAGTAAAAGACCTCAAATTTTCCACCAATTAGAAAGATACGAAGTGGATATTATTTGCATCCAAGAAACCCACATCAAATCAAACCAGGAAAAATACTTAAGAAACGCGAAACTAGGAGAATGTTTTTCATCGTCGTTCATTGAAAAGAAAAGAGGCATCGCAATATATGTACAGAGAAATACCCTTGCAAAAGAAATAAGGCACAGGATGAAGAATATTGGAGATTAAAATAACCTACAAGGGATTGAAAACTCTCTTAGTTGGAATATATGCACCCAATGAGAATAAGTCAAAAAATTTTGAAAATCTCTCAGAACAGCTACAGAAGTTTGAATACAAAAATGTGATTCTTGCTGGTGACTTTAACGGAGTGATGGATACAAAGACAGATAAAAACAACAACAAAGAAAACCACGACCAAAACACAAGGAAAACTACCTGACACCTTCTTTGAATTAATGGAACAACCATCTTTAATAGATGCCTGGCGACAGAATCATTTAAAGGACCGAGAGTTCACTTTTTTTTCTGAACCTCATCAAACATGGACTAGAATTGATTTGACACTTATTTCAAAACATCTTTTGAAAAACATTAAACAATCTGAAATACTAACTAAAAGATTATCAGATCATCACTCAGTTCTACTTGACTTTAAAGAACCAAGAAAGCAATATTCCTGGTGCCTGAATGATAATTTATTGAAAGACGAAAAGATAATGAAAAAGGCCAAAAAACTTTAAAGTTATTCTTCAAGGAAAATATACTGAATGGGATGAACATGAGTACGATATGGGATGCCTCTAAAGGAGTGATGAGGGTTTTTTAATTCAACAGCAACATCAACAAAACAAGAAAAAGAGAGAGTCCTATCAGTGACTGGACAATGAGTCAAAAGAGAAACAAAATGAATTAAAAAGGAACCCAAATGATAAAAGACTTAATTTGGAAATCAAGATACTTCAAAAGGAGATCTCACAATTAGCAACAGAAAAAATTGAAAGGAAGTTGAAATATCTGAGACAGTTTCATTTTGATCAGGCTAATAAGGCTGGAAAACGGCTTGCCTATAAACTGAAAAAGAAAAGAGAAAGAAACATCATACTTGAAATAAAAGGAGAAAAGACCTTCATTAGACAAGAAAAAAGAATCAAACAAGCTTTTGAAAAATACTATAGTAATTTGTTTAGGAGAAAAGAAATGTCAAAAAGAGAACCCCAGCTAAGAAAAGACTTTTTGGAAAAACAGGGGATTCCTAAAATATCATCTGAAAAACGAAATCTGTTGAATGCACCAGTTACACTGAATGAAGTTGCAGAGGCATTGAATGAGGTGAAATCAGGAAAAGCCCCAGGACTGGATGGCTTCATGCCTTTTTACTATAAGCAACTTCATGAAGAGCTGATTAAACCACTGTATACCACGATTAGAGGAATACATGAAAACAAAAGACCTGGCACATGGGGGAATCCAACATTACTCTTATATTAAAAGAAGGAAAAGATCCCAAAGATGTACGCAACTACAGACCAATATCACTGTTGAACATCGATTATAAAATCTTCGCTTTTATATTGGCTAGAAGATTAAAGAAGATACTCCAAGACATCACAGATGAGGATCAGGCTGGATTTCTCCCAGGTAGAAATATGAGAAATAATATGAGAACCATTCTGAATAGTATTGAGTATTATATAAGAAAACCCAGTAAGAAATTCGCCTTGGTGTTTCTCGATGCAGAAAAGGCGTTCAATAATATTTCCTGGGAATTTATGAAAGATGTGATGGAAGAATATGAGATGGGAAGAAATTTTAAACAATGGATAGAAGTAATTTATAAAGAGCAAAAAGAGTGGTTTATTATAAATGGAGAAAAAACTAACCAATTTGATGTTTCCAAAGGAGTATGACAAGCCTGCCCTCTCTCACCACTATTATTTATTATGATACTAGAAGTATCATGTAAGAAAATTACAGGAAATGAATAACTATATGGGATGAAAATGAAAAATGGAGAAATCAAACAAGACATTCACAGATGACTTAGTTCTATTCATGGAAGAACCGGAAAACTACTTAACAAAATTAGTAGAGATTCTACAGGAATATGGATACTTGGCTGGAGTTAAAATAAAAAAAACCGCTACTTACAATAAATATGAAATGAAAGAAGAAGAAACACAGAGAGATCTCAGTCTTCCAACTGTCAAAAAAAATAAAATATCTAGGAATTATAGTCGCAAAAAAGAACTCAGAACTATATGATAATTATTATCAAAAAATATGGAACCAGATAAAAAATGACCTTTTGAGATGGAAAAAATTCGATTTATCTTTATTTGGTAGAGTCAATACGATAAAAATGTCTGTATTACCTAGATTAATGAATTTGTTCCAAAATCTCCCTGTGATCATGAATGAAAAACCTTTCAGACAATGGGAAAGAGAGATATCAAAATCCGTTTGGTCCGGGGGAAAACCTCGGATTAAAATGAAGATAATGCAAGATTCCAAAGATCGTGGAGGATTTTCAAGCATATACCTTGATATGGATGAAGGATTGGATCTTCCCTGAAAGTTCACCATTATTACAATTGGAAGGTTTTGATAACCAGTTCGGTTGGCACGGTTATCTAAATTACAATAAAGCTTCAGTAAATAGAGACCTCAATAATCATTGTATTCAAAATCCACTAGTAAGAGTATGGAAGAAAGTTCATCATAAATTTTATATGAAATTACCAGTATGGACCTCTCCTCAAGAAACTTTCAAAATAAGTCCGACAAAAAGTGGCCAGTTGCTTAAATATTCAGAACTCATTAAATGGGAAGGAAATACCCCTAAAAGGAAAACAGCAGAGGAATTAAAACAGCAGGGAGATGAAATGAATTGGTTCCCATACAGACAAATCAGAGAAAGATTTAATATGGATAAAAATCTATTAGGTTTCGAAACCAATAAAAACGAGCTGGACAAGATCTTAACAGACAACCAGTCTAAAGCAATCTCTAAAATATGTAAATTACTTCTTGAATGAGATTTAGAACAAGAAACAATTAAAGAGACAACAATAAAATGGGCGCAGAACATAGGACACAAGATAGAAATCGAAAAATGGACCAAAACATGGATGGAAGATATAAAATTCACTCTCAGTATGAACTTGAGAGAAAATTATTTCTTTTTTTTTATGTATATAATTTTATTCAAATTTCAACAAATAAAACAAACAGTAATTTCTGCAATGTTACATGTAATGTTTTTCCTTCTTCCTTTCCTTTCTGGATTACAATTATTGATATTCCCTCTATTTATTATATCACGTATCACAATAAAATGTTAATAATCTATAATTTGTTAGTTCCTGCTATATATCTCTACTTTACTTGCTACATGATATTTCATTAACTGTTAACTGTATAATAATTGTTATCATGAAAGATGTAATGCCCTCCGTCTACCCCCAACCCAAATCTGTAACAATCTTCCACCCTTTGTTTATGTCCTCATCTGATTTCCCTTTCAATCTTTGTGTAAGTATGTCTGCATTTCTATTTTCCATAAAATCTGTCCACCACTGTTCCATTGTAGGTGTAGTTTCATTTTTCCAAAATCGTGCATATTCAATACGAGCCATCGTCACCATATACAATATAATTCTCCAGTGTCTCTTAGCTGGTGTTACATCTAGAGTATGTGTCATGTTTAACTAGTAAAATTCAGGTGTCATCCCGAATTGAATCTTCAAAATTGAACTTATTTTCTTATGTATTTCTTTCCAGTATTTTTGTGCTCTAGGACATGACCACCACATATGAAATAATGTGCCACAGTTCTCTTGACATTTCCAGCATTGATCTGTACCTGTCTTATAACTTGTCTTTAATTTTTCTGGTGTCATGTACCATCTATGAAATAGTTTGTAATAATTTTCTTTTAAATTTTGGGCAGCAGTAAATTTCTGTGTACGTTGCCAGCTCTGTTCCCACCATTCTAACTGTATTGAGTGTCCAAAGTTTTGTGCCCATTGTATCATTTCAACTTTAACTGTCTCTCTCTCACATTCTTGTTGTAAAATTTCTTTGTACAAATGTGCTAGTAAATGTAGTGGATTTTCTCTTAACATTCTTAATAAATGAATTTGTTCCTTTTGTTGTATTCCACAGGTTTGTACACCAATCTGTAATCTTTCCTTTAGCTGTCTGTAGGGAAACCAGCTTAATTTTATTCCTTCAGTTTCCAATTTCTCTCTTGATTTCATCTTCATACCGGAGTCATGTCTAATAAGTCTTCATATCGTAACCATTTATCTGTATCTTTCCATCTCCCAAAAAAGGCTTCTTGCGGGGAGACCAAATTAGGTAACTGCCGTATATTCTTCTTCTTGTAGTCATTCCATATTCTAAATAGGGATTTCCTTATAAAATGATGCATAAAATCTTTGTCTACTGCTGTTTTTCCATAAAACATATAGGCGTGCCATCCCATTCTTAAGCCTGCTCCCTCTAATGCCAGCATCCTCGAGTTTTGAAGATTAAGCCAATCTTTTAGCCATGTGAATGCCGCAGCCTTATAATATGTTTGTAGGTCCAGCAAGCCTAGACCACCTCTTGCTGTTGTGTCCATCATGGTTCTCCATTTAATTCTTGGTCTCCTCCTCTGCCATATGAACTTAGTTATATCTCTTTTCCATTGAACAAAAGGTTTAATGCTTGTTATGATAGGCGCATTTTGAAAAAGATAGTTCATTTTTGGCAAAACATTAATTTTTATCACTGATATCCGTCCCAGCAAAGATATCTTTAATTGAGTCCATTTTTCCAAATCTTGAGTTATCTCCTTCCAATTTTTATCATAATTGTTATGGTACAATTCATTATTTCTTTGTGCAATCCAAACTCCTAAATACTTAGCTTTCTGTCCTTTATTGAATCCTGTAATTTGTTTGAATTCAGCTTCTTCCTTCTCCCTCATGTTTTTTGATATATATACTGTTTTTTCCTTGTTAATTTTAAAACCGGAGTAATCTCCATATTCTTGAATAATATCCATCGATCTTTGAGCGCTCGTGAGGGGATCATCCAGAAAAAGTACCAAATAATCAGCAAAAGCTTTGAGTTTATATTGAAATTTCTTTATCTGGACTCCTCTTATTGCCACATCTTCTCTTATATTTTTGTTAAGTGTTTCTAATGTCAAGCTAAATAACAGAGGTGATAGAGGACAACCCTGCATTGTGCCTCTCAAAACTTCAATCGGCGCAGTACGCTCTCCATTTATAATTAATCTTGCTGTTTGTTGAGAATAAATTGCTTCAATCCATGAAATGAATTTTTCTCCCGCTTGTACTTGCTTAATAGTCGTCTTCAAAAATGACCAGTAGACCATGTCAAATGCCTTCTCTGCGTCAACAAATATCATAGCCAGCTTTCTTTCATTATATTTTTCGTAATATTCAATTATGTTTAAAACTGTCCTGATATTGTCATGCATCATTCTCTTAGGCAAAAAGCCATTCTGATCTTCATGAATATGTTCTTGAAGTACTTTTTTAAGTCTCTCTGCCATGATGGCGGCAAAGATCTTGTAGTCCATATTTAATAGTGAAATGGGTCTGTAATTCTTTACATCCGTTATGTCTCTGCCTTCTTTTGGGATCAATACAACATTAGCTTCTTTCCATGTTTCTGGTATGCCTTCCTTCTTAATCTCGTTTATTGTTATTTGAAGTGGTACTGAAAGTTCATGCTCCAAGATTATGTAATATTTTGCTGTAAAACCATCAGGTCCTGGGGATTTATCATTCTTTGTGTTCCTGATAGCTTCTACTATCTCCATCATTGACACTGATTTGTTTAATATCTCTCTTTGTTCGACTGAAAATTTAATCATAGAATCATAGAATCATAGAAATTCAGAGTTGGAAGAGACCACACAGGCCATCCAGTCCAACCCCCTGCCATGCAGGAACACCCTCAAATCAATCCCGACAGATGGCCATCAAGCCTCTGCTTAAAAACCTCCAAGGAAGGAGACTCCACTACACTCCGAGGCAACAGATTCCACTGCCGGACAGCCCTGACTGTCAGGAAGTTCTTCCTGAGGTTCCGGTGGAATCTCCTTTCCTGCAGCTTGAATCCATTGCTCCTTGTCCTGGTCTCTGGGGCAGCAGAAAACAAGTCCCCTCCTTCCTCTACGTGGCATCCCTTCAAATATTTAAACATGGCTATCATGTCCCCTCTTAACCTCCTCTTCTGCAGACTAAACATACCCAGCTCTCTAAGTCTATCCTCATAGGGCATGGCTTCCAGGCCTCTCACCATTTTGGTCGTCCTCCTCTGGACTTGCTCCAGCTTGTCAATATCCTTCTTGAATTGGGGTGCCCAGAACTGGACACAGTATTCAAGATGAGATCTAACCAAAGCAGAGTAGAGTGGCATCAGTACCTCCCTCTATCTAGACACCATACTCCTATTGATGCAGCCGAGAATTGCATTGGCTTTCTTGGCTACCGCATCACACTGCTGACTCATGTTCAGCTTGTGGTCTATGAAGACTCCTAGATCCCTTTCACACGTACTGCTATCCAGCCACGTGTCCCCCATCCTATATTTCTGTATTCTATTATTTCTACCTAAGTGTAGGACCTTACACTTCTCTCTGTTGAATTTCATTTTGTTCGCCTTGGCCCAGCTCTCCAATCTATCCAGGTCATTTTGAATTTTGATCCTGTCCTCTGGCGTATTAGCAACCCCTCCCAATTTGGTATCATGTACGCTTCCTTTGCTTATTGATTTCCGCAGACCATCTGATAAAGTTGCCACGCATCACTGCTTTACTTGCATCCCATACTGTCTTCATAGGCAGTTCAGGTGTCGCGTTTTCATTAAAGTAGTTAATTAGCTCTGTTTTTGCTTTTTGAATGTACTTTTCCTTGGTTAAAATCTCTTCATTCATCCTCCATGTCCTTTCTCTACTCATGACCTTAAAAGTCACTTGTAACGGAAAATGATCTGAACACAAATTCGGAGGACTGTCTATTTGATGTGTCTTCAAAAGTAACTCTTTAGTTGCCAATATCATATCAATTCTAGACATAGATTTGTGTCTATCTGAAAAAAAAGTGTATCCATCCAGTTGTCCATTCTTATATCTCCAAATATCATATAGCTCCAAATTGTCCATCATCTGGAAAAAGCTTTTGGGTAGTTTTCCATTATTTCGCGGTATCAATTTTTGCATTGTTCTTGTCCGCAATAGGATTCACTACTCCATTGAAATCTCCAAGGACCACCACACTTGAGTTGCCTGTATCCTGGACATATCTTTGTATTTCAACGTTTATTTTTGGGAAGAATTCTCCTTTGGCTCCATTGGGTGCATATATCCCTACTATTAGTATCTTTTCTTGTTTTGTGTCAATTTCAACCGTAAGATAACGGCCATTTTTATCTTGAAATTTTATTTGCGCACCATATCTTGAATTCACATATATCAGTACGCCTCTTTTCTTCTGATCCATAGTAGCCGCAAAGCAGCTACCTAATTTAGGATACTGTACATTTTTCAAATCTTGGGTTCTTATCCGGACTTCCTGTAAGCAAATTGCATCCAATTTTTGCTTTTCCAGATGATGGAAGATTTATCTTCTTTTGTATTCCGAGTTAGATCCTTTAATGTTCCAGGTATATATTTTGAGGCCCATTTTTTCTGTTTTTATTATTTAAATTTATACAGTCCTATTCTATTTTACTGCAATGTCTCTCCTGCAAGCTCTCCTTCCTCCTCCATTTCTTGCTCTGAGTCTGATATTTGTCTGATTAAATCTTCCGCCTCTTCTTCTTGCCTCTGCCTCTGTATTTCTCTTCTTTCTTTTTCTTCTTCCACAATTTGTTGTTAATTGTCTCTGTCTAATTCTGATGTCATCTGAAAATCCTTCTTCAATCTTTCCATCATTTCTTTGGCCTTAAAGACCGAGTTGATTCTGTATCGTTGCTGTTTATAATTAAAAGAAAGGCCCTCGATCTTTTCCCACCTGTAATTTATCTCATATTTCTTCAATAAATTGGCCAAAGGTTTGTAGTCTTGTCTCTTCTTAAGGATTTGAAATGGTATATCTTTAAAAAATTTTACGTCTTTATCTTCCACCTTTAACATTCCTTCATAGCTACGTTGTAATGTATTATCTCTAGTAACAGTCCGATTAAAGATTATTATTATGTCTCTTGGAAGTTTTCTTTCTCTCGCCGTTCTGGAAGCAACTCTGAACATTCTGTCAATATTCATCTCCATTTTGTCTTCGTCTATGTCTAGAAATTCTGCCAGGGCTGAAATCATTTTCCCATACAGGTCCTCTGTATTTGAGTCAGGAACTCCGTGAAAATGGAGGCATCTGTCGCGATATCTCAATTCCTGGTGCAATGTTTGAAGTTCTTCTTCTTGTTGTTTCCCCTTCACCTCTGTCATTTCAGTTTGTACTTGTTTAACTTGCTCCTTTATTTCTTTGGTCTCTGCCTTTACCTTGGAGACATCCTTAGTCCAACTTCTTCCCAAACTTGTCAATCTCATGTTTCATATCTGTTCTCATTTCTTTCCTAGTTTCTTTTAAATCCTGTCTAATATCAGTCTCTATCTTTTTTATGTCACCTCTGATGTTCTTTAGTTCCTCCATCACTTGCTGCATAATGTCTGGGGGTTTCTGAGATGTATCCACAGATGTTCTTCTTACTGGTTGGGTAGTCGTAGTCACAGCAGACGCTGCTGCTGCTGTGGCTTTCCTTGTTCTTTGATCTATTGACCTTTAGAAAAGATATAATATTCTATTCTACCTTCCCTTTTGCCAATGGTTACTTTTGGAAGCTTACTAAACTGGCACCTTCACAAAATCATATACCTATACAAATAATATACATTAGTTACAAGTCAAAAAGAATAGATGTGGCAGAAAAGGAAGGGCAATATCATTGTATGTCAAAGATGAATTCACTTGTGCAGAAATCCATGAGAAAGATTAGAGTGGACCAGCATTTGGGTAAAAATAAATGAAGAAATAAATGCAACATTGTGATAGCAGATTACTTCAGACCACCAAACCAGGAAGAGGTGGTGAATGATACTTTTCAGGAAAAAAAACCCCTCAGAACTCTCAAAGACACAAGAATTATTAGTTGTGAGGGATTTTCAATGCTGAGAATAACTCTGCTAAGCATAGTCTGTGCAACAAACTTCTGATGTGCCTTGCAGATAATTTCCACTTTCAAAAGGTTGAGGAAGGAACGAAGGGATGCTAACCAAAACAGAGGAGTTGGTCACATGGATCAAAGTAGGCAGTACTATAGGTAGAAGTGACCATGTAATGCTAGAATTCACAATTATGAGACAGGGCAAAGGAAAGTACAGTGAAACATGGACCTTGAGTTTCAGGAAAGCTGATTTTAACAAGTTCAGGGAAATACTAGATATAATCCCATGGCTATACATGCTGAAGAAAAAGAAACCTAGCAAGGGTGGGACTTCTTAAAGAAGGAGTTTCAAAAAGCACCATCACAAACAATTCCATGGAAGAGGGAAAACAGGAAACATCTGAAAAAATCAATGCAGCTGCATAGTAAACTCAAGGAGGAAGTGAAAATAAAGACCATATATAAAGAATGGAGAAAAGGATGAATCACCAGAGAAGAGCACATGTAGCACAAGCTTTTAGGAATAGTATAAGGAAAGCTGAACCACAGAATAGCTGGGAATGGCTGAGCAAGCAAGGAGCAACAACCCAAAAAGAAAGGGGAGGGGGATTTCAGATACATTTGAGATGAGAGAATGACCAAGGAGATAATAGGGCTGCTGTTCAGTACAGATAGTAATATGCTAACAGATCACAGCAAAACAGCAGAACTACGCAATACCTCTTTTGCTTTAGTTTTCTCTCCAAAAAAGAGAATTACATGGTTCCATGTAGCGTTAGGGACCTTGGCAAGGGATCTGGATTACAAATCAAGACTGAAAAGGAGTTAGGGATCACCTAGCTGACCTAAATGAGTTCAGTTCTGCAGGGCCAGATGAACTACATCCCAGAAAACTAAACAAAGTTGGCTACTTAGTTTCTAAACCACTTGCCATCATTTCTTAGAAATCTGCAGAACAAGTGAGATTCCAGGGAACTGGAGAACAGCAACTTTGTCCCTCTCTTTAAAAAGGGAGAGAAGGAAAGAAAGAACAGCATCATCCAAGAAACTACAGATGAGTCAGCCTGACCTCAGTACCAGAAAAAACATTAGGATGGGTGCAGTGCAATGATCAGGAGGAGGCCAGCATGAGTTTGTCAAGAGCAAATCATGCCAAACTAGTCTTACTTTTTTTAGTCAGTCACTAATTTAATAGATGGTGGGAATGCTGTGACTGTCATTTATCTGGATTTCAGCAAAGCATTTGATAAGATCCTCTGTAATATTTTGATTAGCAAACTGATTAAATGTAGAATAGATGGAATACTCTCAGATGGAATAGTAATTTGTTGGAAAACCATACTCAAAAGAGTTATCATCAATGGCTGTGCTCCAGACTGGAAGGCGGTCTTGGGTGGGGTGCCAAATTGTTCTGTCCTAGGGCAAGTACTCTTCAACATTTTTATCAATGATTTAGATAATAAGGTAGAGTGATCCATATCAAATTTTCAGATGACAAAAAACTGGGAGGGGTGGCTCATTGGAAGATAGGAACAGAATTTACAAGAAGATAGGAACAGAATTTACAAGACAGGAACAGAATTCACATTAACTATACTAGTTAATGCTAGGCTTAGACTACCTTTGCTGGTATATGATAATGCATTAAATGTAGAAGAAAACTGGGGTTCATATGTATACACATATACATCATTGGTTCAGCTGGATGCTTTTTGTCATGTATGCTTGCTGCCATGTGTAAGAGTATAGCTGCAAATTACCTGTATTTATTGAGTTGTTGTATATAGTCAGACTAATGAAATGGGGCTGGTGAGTAAAGCTGGGAATGAATTGTCTTATGAGAATGAAGCATTGTTGACATAATGGTGAGGACTAAGAGAGAGTTAACAGCTACTCAAGGTAGGGAAAAGTCTGGAAAGACAACCATGCTGGAAAAGAAAATGCAATGCAGTACTAATGTGTGAATTTGTAATGGATTGCTACGAGAGAATGTAATGTTACTGTACCCTTTATTTAGTTCCGGCAACTTCTATGGCAGTGTGCAGTTGTTACCCATGATTATCTTTTAACTGTTAACTTCAGAGTGCATTTTTTGGAGCAAGGGGTTATCTCATACTCAACAGGCGTTGCCTTTTCACTCTGGGTTTCTCCCACCTGGTTTGCCTACTTGCTATGTGGAATGTTGCCTTGTATTGACCTGAGAATGTTAAGACCTCAGGACTGTGATCTGTCTGCCTGCAAACGGGAGAGGGTTTTTTTTATTTTTCTCTAACAGAAGTGAGCTGGGCAGCCTTGGAGGATGTGAAGATTCTAAAAAGGAGAACATATGAAACATAATGTAACATTAAAAAAGAGAACTTTTTGGCATTGGATCATACTATTCTTTCTAGTTAGGTCAGGAATTGCCACTTTGACAACTGAGATGGTGGTAATGGTAATGATCATGATAATAATATACACTGCATCGTTATGTTTTTTTGAAGAAGTTTTTACACACCACAAATTTCACAATGCGCAATACTTTGCAATATATTTGACATTCTGTTCTAATATTCTGTAATCTAACATGAACTACACCTAACAATAACACTCTTTACCCCTGCCCTACAGAAACCACAGATTAACATATGACTTCCTACCCATCAAGCTGTACAAATAACATGCTATTCCTATTTTAAACTTGTTGTTAACTGCCATCAGGGTGACTTTGACTTATGGTGACCCTATAGATGGGAGACCTTTTAGTCACCCTATCACTAACTGCTCTGCTCAGGTCTTGCAGGTCAGAGAGCTGTCTTTCTTGATTGAGTCTATCCACCTGTAATGTGGTCTTCCTCTTTGCCTGCTGCCTTCTACCTTACCAGGTGTTACTGTCCTTTTTAGTGAGTCATGTTTTCCCATGATACAGCCAAAGTGCAACAGCGTCAGTTTAGTCATCTTGGCTTCTAGGGAGAGTTTAGGTTTGATTTGCTGTAGGACCCATTCATTTGTCTTTTTAGCAGTCTTTTTAGGATTTTTATCCAATATCATATTACAAAACTTAATCTAAAATAATCTCCTAGAATCATAGAATCATAGAAATTCAGAGTTGGAAGAGACCACACAGGCCATCCAGTCCAACCCCCTGCCATGCAGGAACACCCTCAAATCAATCCCGACAGATGGCCATCAAGCCTCTGCTTAAAAACCTCCAAGGAAGGAGACTCCACTACACTCCGAGGCAGCAGATTCCACTGCCGGACAGCCCTAGGTATCTCTCATTTATAGAATATCAATATTCAAACCCACAAGCACTATCTCACCTTTTTCTGATAAATTTTAAAAACAGTCCTCAGTCTTTTTAAAATTTGTCTATAGATTTCTCTTTAATCATAATTGACAGTCTGTTCATTTCGGCCATTTTAAGTATCTTCAGTATCCAATCCTCCATTGTTGATATCTCTGCCTTTTTCCAGTTTTGAGCATACTGCATTCTGGTTGCTATAATCATATAATGTAACAGTCTATAATCTCTCAGTACATTCATCAGATATACCCAACAGAAATAATTCTGGTTTCAGTTGTATCCTCATTCTAAAAGTTTCTTGCATTGATCTCTGGATCTGACCCTAGAACTTCTGTGCCTTATCACACATCCACCACATGTGATAGAAAGCTTATTCATGCTTAATGTCAGGATGCATGGCTCCTGTCATAAGTATACTAGCTGTGTATCGGCATATGTAATTGCTAAGCCAATTGCTGGTTGCCATCATGCATCTGGTTGAAAATTCTAAAGTATCCCAAGGCGCCAAATGGTTAATCACTGCATTGTATAATGTGACATTGTGTCTGGCAAGGAAGGAAAGGTCAAAAAGAAAAATGTGAAACTAGCATGGCGTTATGGGAATGGGTATGGCTGATAAAGAATGAGAACGTGTCTTCGCTCCCAGAATGAAAGATATGTAAACAATAGAAGGGGATCTGGGAAGGTCCTGGTGGGGTGATGTGCCATTTATGACTGTCACCAATTTTTTGTGATATGGACAGGAGAGACATCGTGAATTGCCTGGGCACCCCCAAGGTTGGCACCAGCAAGCTAAAAGAATGTTGAAAGAGAGAGGTCTACAAGCTATATCTAAAAACTAAAGGTTGAATGCCTGAAAGCTGGTGTTCTACAAACTTGGCACTACCACTAGAAAGTGCTGGTCCTTGTAGAGTCCACCACTGTGCTGTTGGCTACCAAAGGCTGTGTGTGTGTGTGTGTGAGAGAGAGAGAGCGCACACACATGCACACGTCTCTGTCTCTGTGTATATGCAGTTTATCCTAGATGGCTAGTTTCAGAGCTGCTTGCCACTTAAATTTCCCACAGTGCCCCAGAGTACTAGGTCAGGAGCACTGTAGGAGAATGGGAGCATCAAGTCATCCACTGTTCTTGTGTAGCTGCAACCATCTGGGATCCACTGACTTAGATGAAAGCTCACCAGAGGGTCTCTTTGAAGATGGAGCTGAGGTCGGTAGTGTACTGGTAAGAGTGGTGGACTGAAGTAAGAAAATAAAGTTTGAAATTCCCACTTGGCCATGAAATTCACTAGGTGATCTTGGGTGAGTTATGCTCTCTTAGTTTAACCTGCCTCACAGAGTTGTTAAGATAAAGATGAGAAGGGGGAGATTTATACCAGGTATAAAGATACGCCACTGATTACCGAAGTCAGGATCTTCCAGGCCAAGGTACTTCCAGTTTCTATATTTGATGATGAAAGCTGAACTGTGAAGAAAGCTGACAGGAAGAGAATCAACTCATTTGAAATGTGATGGAGCGGGAGAGTTCTCTAGATACCATGAACTGTCAAAATAACCAATTAATGAGCTCTAGAGCAAATCAAAGTTTTACTCTCCCCAGAAGTTAAACAACCAAAATGAGGCTGTCACACTTTGACTGTATCATGAATCAATATGGCTCACTGGAAAAGACAATAATGCTTGGGAAGGTAGAAGTCAAGAGGAAAAGAGGAAAACTGCATTACAGATGAATGGACACAATCAAGGAAGCCAAGGCCCTGGATTTGCAAGACTTGAGTTGGGCTGTTGATGACAGATGTCTTGCTGGTCTTCCCCTCATAGAGTCACCATAAGTCAAAGACAACTTGATGGCAGTTAGCAACAAGGACCATCTCCACCAGCTTGAGTTCTTTGGAGGTGTATCAATGTATTTAATAACTAAATCGTGTCTTTTGATGTCTATCATGCCCTTGTCCCAAGACCTAGAGAAGACCCTTCCCAATAGCCACAACACAGAGGCATGAGAGGGACAATACTTATGGCAATCAGCACAGGTAGAAAAGGGAGAGCCCAGGAGTCTGGCAGCATTTATGTAGTAAAGACCTATTAATTAGGCAAACAACTGTGGAAGGCTCTAAGCCTATATAAAGTGGGACCAGAATGGGAGGAAGCTGTTATAGTCAGTCATTCCTATGAATGGAAGCTACTCAGCTTACATTTGGATTCCTTGCTTATGCTCCTAGAAACCTTGACCTTTATCTTATGTATGGAATGACTGGACTGTCACTCCGGATTTACTGTAAACTTGGATTTACTGTAAACTGCAAAACAACTGATAATTTGCTAATAAACTAATTCAAACTTTTCTCATGGCCGCTGATAAGACACTCTAATTAGACAGCTGTAAGCCTTGGCTGGCACAGGACAACTTTCTTCTAAAATCTAAACTATAGGATTTGGGGTGAATTACTGAAAACACAATACCAGGTGTTGTGGTGCAGGGGAGGGGAGAATATTTGTGATTGGTTCTTCTTTGCTCCACTTTGTTCCCTTTGAAAGAAAGCAGGATTGGTTGATTACCTCCCTCCCTCCCTCCCTCTTAAAACACTGCTGAGCTCCTCTCACTGAGATCTGAAAGAAAAGAGCAAGGAGCTGAGGCAGCCAGATGTTTCATAGGGACCATCTGTTGGACTTATGATGCAAGCTGAGTGTTTGGGATAAAAGTCATATCCTGTCACATTGGGCCTGATAAGACTCTGGCATGCAGCTGGAAACAGAGTTTTCTTTATAATGCCAGTCAGTTTTGGTGAGACAGTTCTTGTGAAGCAGAGAGGAATTGCTTGCCTGCTTGCTTGCTTGAATTTAGAGAGAAGAAAATCTGAAAAAGAACAAGTGGTAGTAATTTTCCACCCTGAAATTCCTGAGAAAATTTTCCTCCAGGGCTGAAACTCCAGAAAGGACACCATTCTCACTCTGAGCTTGGAAATGTTTTTTCTTTTTTAAAACTGTAACTCCTGTATTTGTCTAGCCAGGATAGTGGCCAAAAATAGTAAAAATTTCAAAAAATAGTAAACATTTTTCAAATTCTAAAGTTATGTCAGTAGAGCTGTGGGCCTGTAGGAAAGCTGCAGGAATTAGTCCTGTCAGGAAAGTGTAGCTTATCAGTATGCTGTTAAAGTGTGCAGGTTTCCAGTCCTTAGAATATTGTTGCAAAATTTTATGTCTGTACTTCCTATCTGATCAGTTTCATCTAGGGATAGAACTGTCTGTTAAGTATGGTTTATCACAATTCTTCATTTTTTTCTAGTGTTAAGTTAAGGAAAATATGTTTTAAGCTTGAGGTAAACCAATCTTTAACTCTAGTCATTACAGACTTTGGGATTTTTTTTAAAAAAAGTATTAAAATTCTATGCAGTCTCACACAGATATTTTTGTCTTATATTCACATTTTTTCAAGAAATATTCTTAATATGTAAATTTTAAAAGATAAGTTTCATCAATATAGTCTCATATATCATTACCTCAAAGTACAAAAGATAACTTCTTTTTTTGAAGAAAACTTTCTATTGTATAATTAGGGGAAGTGTTGAGTATGAAAGATAACTGAGTAAAGTAATTTCTCCTAAATGCTAATTTTAAAAGTAACTACTTATGTTCCCTTCTCAATAGTAACTATAATAGTTATTTCTGGTTACTTTTTAAAAGTCTGGCAGCTACAACCCATTATTAGCCTGTGGTATAAAATGTTCCCCTCCAGGGCTGGACTGAGAGCTGTTGAAGTACTTCTTGTTGTTTTTGTTGTTGTTGTGTGCCTTCAAGTTGTTTCTGACTTCCAGTTATTACCCTGATTTCTGGGGTCCCTTGGGGGACACCTCAATGTGCTCCACATGATGAGGAATGGAAACTAGCCAGAGCATGAGCAATAGCAATGCGAGAGGCAGGGTAACCTAGCCGGGTCTTTTTATTCAGTTTTTATGGGATCAGGCCAAGCAAAAACCAAACAAAGATGTCTAATAAATGATTTTATTGAATGAAAGTCTCATACACCAACGCAATCACTCACACACTCACTCAAGACCTATTAAGAGGCAAAAGAGAGGAAACTAGATAGGGGGAATATTGAAGGGATTGTAGCTGGGGTAATACTGCACCTTTTCCTGAAGTCTGGGAAAAACAGCGAAGAAATATCGCTCAGCACGAAGAGGGCTGAGGGGATTACTCAACAGATGGGGAAACAGTCTGCTGGGATGACCGGGAGTGATCCAAAGAATCGCTCGATAACAGGGACTATTTCTAGGGGGAGAAGTACCTGAAGGGTTAATCCTTTCCCGGGGAGAACAATGGATGTTGCAACGGAAAAGAAGCTCCACGATGGCAACTCCTTTTGCATGATGAGATCACAAGGTGTTGCCAAAGTTTCAGGATCTTGAGTTGCATTGGGTTGTGGTGTTAATTTATGTAGATGGTCCTTGCCTGATAGGATTTTATTGCTATCGGTGCTCAACTTGGGGAAAAGATGCTAATCCCCTCAAGTTGGCTCGTCAGTGGCTGAGTACCCTTTGTTTACTGTGGGTTTGCACTGCTTGAGGTCTCCTGGGGCTACGTGACTGGGGATTTTACTGACCTGACCTGGTTTTCAGTCGTTCGACCGTTGCTGCCTACGTGCTCATCTAGGCGACCTCTCAGGCACATGGAATCATATTTTAATATCAAAATTGTAGACCCCGGGACAGGATTTTCCAGTGGGTAACACAGTGGCCCTAAGGCGAATGTATCACAGGGTTTGCTGTGATGAGCCAGCGGGTCACACAGTGGGTTTCAATGGCTGAATGAGAATTGAGGAGTCTCCTAGGTCCATAGTCAGATCGTTTTGCTTTCTCTTAACTGTGGTACTACATTATACCAAGTATAAGATAGCATTACCACAACAATGTGTATTATTTTATTCTTCAGACTAAAATTCCCCAAATCCCCAAGCCAACATGGTGGTCATGGCAACTCAAAATATGAAGTCCTAAACTGTAGTTTACTTAATTTCTGGATTAATCTTGGGACTGTTTCTATCCGTACACCCAATTGTCTCCTCAACACCCAAAACAGAGCGAGCATATCCTCCAACATTTCACAGATGAAAAGTGGGATGTGTGGCCAAGCTACATCAGACTGTGATCAAGATGGCAAAAATGACTAATGAGGAAGAACAGACAAGCTAGGAGAGGCGGCAGGAGTTTGCTTTTACCTGAGCCTACTGGGAAGGACAAAGTTCTAACCCTTTCTCTCCCTTCTTTCCTGCTTGAGTTCATGAACTGCAAATTGTATTTACCCTTTGAACTCAGTTTGCAACAAATGGAGTAAGCTGAGAACCAAGAGGGGAAGTGGAAAGAGCAGAGAGAAACTGGGACATTTGAAAAGTATCTGAAAAAGTGGGATAGTAGGGAAATTCTTACCCTGTATGTTGAGGGTCCTGGGAGGGGTGCCCAAATAACCAAATAAAACACAAGATGGGGGAAATTAGACTCGAGCACTCTCTTAAGCTAACGAGAGGCAGGGTTACTTTAGCTAGGATCTTTTACCCTATGTATACAGCGTCACGTCAGAGAGCGATTAGACAAGTTCTAGAGTAACAAATAATATTTTATTGAGAACAAACAACACAAAAGACACGACATACACTAACTAACTGAGAAATAGAAATGGAAGGCTTTGGGGAATGGGTAATACGACACCTGGTCTCGTAGTCCTGGACAGAAACGGAGGTTGCAGGGGAAGAAACTCAGCGTGGTTCGCTGAGGGGAGCTCACTGGACAAACCGACAGCAAGATGGGATGGAAGTCCAAACTAGTCCGAGGTAGTCCCGAAAGTGGGGACTTTTTATAGGGTGGATTTTACCTACAGGCCATGCCATGCTCGGTAAGAACAAAGGAGATTTAGAGCGGGACAAAGGAGTTGGAAAAGGTCAAGTTTACATGATGAGCTTAGCGCTTGATGACAATAGTATAGCCAGTATGCAAATAGCTCAACATAAAGGAGTGGCTCGGCACTTGGCCAGGCATCTTTGTAAGGTCGCACTGAGCAAGGCTGGTTTGCAAGAAGATGTTCCCTGAAGCATCAGAGAGGCTTAAGTTGCCTGCCTAAATGAGGTTTGGAATTTACAACCATCAACGGCCGTGCCTGTTTACATGTTTGTCCGGTGGACCTCTGCAAACACGTGGAGTAGGGTGGCAGAGAAAAGTCAAGTAAAGGCCAAATTATTTGATTTCAAGCGATATCTAGTGCTCTCACCAGACATAGCATAACTGTGGTAACAAAATAACTGTCCCTGCCAAATTGGAACAGTTGGAAGGTACGAGTGTGAGGAGGAGTGGAAAGCACAGCACAAGCCAGCGCTGGAACCGTGTGATGTTCCTGCTTCCACATTGAGCTATAACTCACCATAACTAAACTCCTCATAACTAACATTGTTACCCTGTATGTTGGGGGTCCTGGGAGAGGCGCCCAAATAGCCAAATGAAATACAAGTTGGGGGAATTTAGCTTGAGCACTCTCTTGGTTGAATGAGAGGCAGGGTAACTTTAGCAAGGATCTTTAACCCAATGTCTATGGCTTCAGGTCAGAGAGCGGGCAAGCAAGTTTAAAAGTAACAAAAATGACAATTTTATTGAAAGATAGACAGCAAATAAAAACAACACACACACTAGCTAACTTGGAAGCAGAAATGGAGAGCTTAGGGATAGGTAATACGACACCTGGTCTCGTAGTCCTGGAGAGAAAGACGGGGTTCCGGGGAAGAAAACTCAGCGTGGCTGGCTGAGGGGAGCTCCTTAGACAAACCGGCAGCAAGGCAGGATGGAAGTCCAAAGTAGTCCGAAGACCATTTGGAAATGAGGGGTTTTTATAGGGGAGTTTGTGCCTTCCGGCCATGGCATGCCAGGTGAGAACAAAGGAAATTTAGAGCTGGACAAAGGAGTTGGAAAAGGTCAAGTTTGCATGATGAGCTTAACGCTCGACGACAATAGCCAATATGTAAATGTCCTGTCTAAAAGGACTAGTTCAGCTGAGAGCCATGCAGCTATTGTAAGGTTTGCAGTGGGAAGTTCCCTGAAGCTACGAGCGAGGCTTGAGTTGCTGGCCTCTATAGGGTCTGGAATGTAAAGCCACTAGCAGCTGCACCCTGTACATGCTTGTCCGGAGAACCTCGCAAACACGTGGAGTGGGGTGGCTGGAAAAGTTCATAGAATCATAGAATCATAGAAATCTAGAGTTGGAAGAGACCACACAGGCCATCCAGTCCAACCCCCTGCCATGCAGGAACACCCTCAAAGCAATCCCGACAGATGGCCATCAAGCCTCTGCTTAAAAACCTCCAAGGAAGGAGACTCCACTACACTCCATGGAGGCAGCAGATTCCACTACTGGACAACTCTGACTGTCAGGAAGTTCTTCCTGAGGTTCAGGTGGAATCTCCTTTCCTGCAGCTTGAATCCATTGCTCCTTGTCCTGGTCTCTGGAGCAGCAGAAAACAAGCCCTCTCCTTTCTCTACATGGCATCTCTTCAAATATTTAAACATGGCTATCATGTCCCCTCTTAACCTTCTCTTCTGCAGACTAAACATACCCAGCTCTCTAAGTCTATCCCCATAGGGCATGGCTTCCAGGCCTCTCACCATTTTGGTCGTCCTCCTCTGGACTTGCTCCAGCTTGTCAATATCCCTCTTGAATTGGGGTGCCCAGAACTGGACACAGTATTCAAGATGGGGTCTAACCAAAGCAGAGTAGAGTGGTACCAGTACCTCCCTCTATCTAGACACCATACTCCTATTGATGCAGCCGAGAATTGCATTGGCTTTCTTGGCTGCCGCATCACACTGCTGACTCATGTTCAGCTTGTGGTCTGTGAAGACTCCTAGATCCCTTTCACACGTGCTGCTATCCAGCCACATGTTCCTCATCCCATATTTCTGCATTCCATTTTTTCTACCTAAATGTAGGACCCTACACTTCTCTCTGTTGAATTTCATTTTGTTCGCCTTGGCCCAGGTCTCCAATCTATCCAGGTCATTTTGAATTTTGATCCTGTTCTCTGGCGTATTAGCAACCCCTCCCAATTTGGTATCATCTGCAAATTTGATGAGCATTCCCTCTATTCCTTCATCCAAGTCATTGATAAAAATGTTGAACAGCACTGGGCCCAGGACAGAACCCTGTGGCACCCCACTAGTCACTCCTCTCCAGGATGAAAAGCAGCCATTCGTGATCACCCTTTGGGTTTGGTCGGTCAACCAATTACAAATCCAACTAACAGTAGCCCTGTCCAGCCCACATTTTACTAGCTTCTTTGCAAGAATGTCATGGGGAACTTTGTCGAAGGCCTTACTGAAATCGAGGTATGCTACATCCACAGCATTCCCTTCATCTATCAAGCTAGTAACTCCATCATAAAAAGAGATAAGATTGGTCTGGCATGACTTATTTTTGAGAAATCCATGTTGTCTTCTTGTGATTACCGCATTGCTTTCTAAATGGTTAGAAACTGACTGCTTAACTATCTGCTCCAGGATCTTTCCGGGTACTGATGTCAGGCTGACTGGGCGATAATTATTTGGGTCCTCTTTTTTTCCCTTCTTGAAGATGGGGATAACATTTGTTCTCTTCCAGTCTGCTGGAACTTCTCCTGTCCTTCAAGATTTCTCAAAGATTATAGCAAGCGGTTCCGAAATGACCTCTGCCAGCTCTTTTAATATCCTCGGATGCAATTCATCTGGCCCTGGAGACTTGAATTCATCCAGTGTAGCCAGGTATTCCTGTACCACCTCTCTACCTATTATGTGCCTCATTTCCTCTGCTTCCTCCCCTGCTCCCCAACCGCCAGGTTGAGTACTTGTATCCTTCTGGGGAAAAACTGAGGCAAAGAAGGTGTTAAGTAGTTCTGCCTTTTCTCTTCCCCCTGTGAGTAATTCCCCATCTTCTCTGCGCAGTGACCCTACTGTCTCCTTCTTTTTCCTTTTGCTACGGACATATTTAAAAAAAACCTTTTTATTGTTTTTAATGTCTCTGGCCACGCCTAAGTTCGTTCTGTGCTTTAGCCTTTCTGACCTCCTGCCTACATCTCCTGGCAACTTGCTTAAATTCTTCTTTGGTGGTTTCCCCCTTCTTCCATTTCCTATACATGTTTCTCTTAACACTTAGCTCAGCTGAGAGTTCTTTAGTCAACCCTTCTGGTTTCTTCAGATGCCTTCCATTTTTCCTCCTTATTGGCACAGTTTTAGACTGTGCCTTCAGTATCTCCTTTTTAAGGAACTCCCATGCCTCCTGAACTCCTTTCCCTTTCACTATTCCTGACCACGGAATTCCAGCCAGCAGCTCCTTAAGTTTACAGGAGTCCGCTTTTTTAAAATCTAAGATGAGTGTCTGGCTACACTTATCTTCTCCTTCCCACTGAATGCCAAATTCCAACAGGGCATGGTCACTCCCCCCTAAAGATCCAACCACTTCTACCTCATTAACAGGGTCATCCCTGTTGGTCAGGATCAGATCTAGAATATTTGATCCCCTTGTGGCCTCTTCCACCTTCTGGACCATGAAGTTGTCTTAAAGACAAGCAAGAAACTTGCTGAACCTTGCTGTCTTGGCAGAGTTTGACTGCCAGCATATATCTGGGTAATTGAAATCTCCTATTATTACTGTATCTCTCCTCTTTGAATGTGCAGTCATTTGGTTGAGGAAGGCATCATCCAAGTTCTCAGCCTGGGTTGGAGGTCTGTAGTAAACCCCCACCAGAATATTGTTTCTCGCTGCCTTAATTCTTACCCAAATGCTCTCAACCTGGCTTTCTGGATTTAAGTCCTGGATCTCTTCACCGGTGAAAACATCCTTGACATACAAGGCTACTCCTCCTCCTTTCTTGTTTGGTCTATTTTTACAGAATAGGCTATACCCCTCTATTCCTATATTCCAATCATGAGACTCATCCCACCTATCAAATCGTATTTATTTTGTTGTACTAGGAGTACAAGTTCATCCTGCTTGTTTCCCATACTCCTTGCATTAGTGTAGAGACACTTAAGTCCCCAGGCCCTTCCTGCAAGTCCTGTACTATTGTCTCTACTCCTCCCGCCATTGGCCGCTTGTACTACTTGTCCAGTATCATTTGAGCCTTTTCCCCCTGTGCTCTCCGAGTCCTTGCCCTGAATAATATTGTCTCCCTCCCCAGTGGAACTTAGTTTTAAAAAAGTAAAAAGTTACCATTTTATTTCAAAAAGAGTCAAGAAGGTGGAGCAAGTTTGATTTCTGCTGCTTCAGGGAGCCTGAACCAGTGGTTTCAAATTGCAGAGATTCCCACCTAAACATTAGGAATAACTCCCTGACAGTTAAGAGCAGTTTCACAGGGCGGAGGGCTCCCTGTCTTTGGAGGTCTTTAAACAGAGGTTGGCTGGGTGTCTCTCAGGACTGTTTTTATTTGTACATTCCTGCATGTTAGGGACTGGATGGCCCTTGTGAGCCCTTCCAATGCTATGGTCCAAATGTTTCTGTGATTCTATGGTTCAGATTACGGTTGCCATAGAATGCATCTTCATTAGTGGCAAAGAAAATAATATCAGTGAATGCGTTAATTGAATTACCACAGAAATGTACCTTCCTGGCCACCTCTGTGGCTTACTATGGAAAAGAGCTCTTTCTGTCATTGCATTGTCCTGAGTCAGTCAAGGAGACCTTGGAGAACTAGTGCTGAAGGGGCTTTGTTTCTCAAAAAGTGCTCTATAGAATACTGTGCTCCCTTCAAAGCTTAATAAAAGCCATTGTTCAACATCCAAATGTTGAAAGCCTGGCCTGGGGTACTTTTCACTTAGCAGTGTTTGCATGAGGGAGCATTACTGTTCCTTGATCTAAGCTGAAAAGGACACAATAGCTGGCATCAAATGCAGATATTAGATTTTAGCTAGCTGAAGCTCGAGTGCTAAACTTCAGCCTTCATACTTCTTCCAAGCTAAATTAGGTTTGCTCTTCTCCATCTTCCAAATGTTTTTAAATACTCCTGAAGTTGTTGGGTAGAGTGAAAGCAGGGGCCTTGTAAAATGTACTTCCCTCTAGACATTTATGCATTAAGATAAAGCATGGGAAAAAAAGGAAAGAAATCTGGTTTTAGTTGAATGTGACATGAACAACTTAAGCATCAAATAACTGTTGAAGCAGATAAAATTACACTGTCATCCTGTGCTGATGTTTGTTGTTGTGTGCCTTCAAGTCATTTCTGACTTATCGTGACCCTAAGGCAAACCTATCATAGGGTTTTCTGGGGCTGAGAGTGTGTGATACACTCAAAGTCATCCAGTGGGCAAATGAACACTCGTCTCCAAAGTCGTGGTCCAATGCTTGCGCCACTATACCATGCTGGCTCTCCATGCTGATTTATGTTAGAGTAAATTCAATGGGAACTTTACTCTCCCAAGTAAATTTTATTTATTTTATTTATTTTCATTTAATTTATATCCTATATTTCTCCCATAAGAGACCAATGAGTTCAGGTTTTTGGCCTTCCCCAGTTGATGGAATATAGAACCAGCAGGGTGAAGTATTTGGGGTGTTGGAGTAGGATCCTTGGAGATGAGGATTCGAATCCCCGCTTGGTCATGGAAACTCACTGGCTGACCGCTGGCAAGTAACACTCTCTCAGCCTCAGATAAAGGCAATGGCAAACCTCCTGTGAATAAATTTTGCCAAGAAAATCCCATGATAGGCTTGTCTTAGGGTCATCATAAGTCAGATAAGACTTTAAAGAACACAGCAACAATAGATAGGTACTGCATTTATTTGGTAGCCACCGGAAATGTTCTCTTGCTTAGTGGATTGTTTCAATAAGACGAGACAGGCAACCAAGGTAGTGACAACTAAGCAGACAGAAGGCAGACAGAAGTTTTCTGCCATACATCAGCCACATGGGCCAGTTGGATAGTGTTTTTAATAACTGAAAAGAAGTAATTACAGTCCACCCTCCACATTTGCACATTTAACATTTGTGGTTTTGATGATTTGTGGATTATTTGCTGCTGCCTCTGCTATAGGGCAGTAGCAAAGGCTACAGCAAGCCCTGCCAGCTGCCCACTTCTGCCTTGCGAAGGAACTCCGCTGCTTTGAAGGCAGAACCAGGTGGCTACCATGCTGTCTGCCATGGATTCAAATATATTGTGTATTGTATGTTATTGTGTACTGTGTTTTACTGTGTACTATGTGTGTATTTTTGTGTATTAAACACAGTTTGAGAGGCCTATAGAGATTCACAGTCTTTCCACTTTTGTAGGGGTCCTGATCCCCTAAACCCCACAAAAGTGGAGGAATGACTGTAATTAGTGTTGAAAAATGGGGAATACCTGCTTTTTCTTAAAAAGTAGCTATAATGGTGTCTTAGCTACTTGGGACCTTGGGACTATATCTAACCACTTTTTAAAGACATTTTTCCCAGGTTTGTCAGCTCTCTACCTGGGAAAATCAAATATCAGTAGAACTGATGGATACAGCTCAGTGAATAAGAGAAAACTATGTGCAGGAAAAGGAAAGCATTTCAGGGGGGAAACATTTATTTTTCCCCCACCCCCATTTTGAGGTGGTTTCCCTTGCCACCAATCATTCCACTGAAAGAACTGAAAGACATTGAGAGATCAATGTGGCAGACACCTTCTTATGCAATTCTTTTTAATGTGTTTAGTATCTCTTAAGTGTGTTCAAGTAATCCTTCATCAAAATTCACCAAGAATCAATATTAAAATGTAGTTATCCAGGTATTTTACCACCTGAGGCCAGGGACACATAGTTCTCCTTCCTTACACCATCTGTAGAAACCAGCTGGCCCGACATCTCCCACTAATTTCAACAGTAGGGGTGGGAGACTCCTCCAACATGCCAGAGGATATGCTTGATACCATTTAGATGCACTCCACTGAAATCTCAGAATACAGGGTTATGGCTGGATAAAGTTTCCAAAACTTGGAGATTTTGGCTGTGTATCACCCATTATGAGCAAGAGAAAAATTACATTTGGAAGATAAGACACAAATTACAGGCTATAATTGTCCAAAATACGAAAAAGCTAGCAAGCTTGTTCAATTTTCATCACTCTTCTCTGACCACAGATTCCAGGTTTCCTTAGCACAGCATTTGGATTCTTCATCCCTGTACTAATAATCACTTGTGACTATGCGAAGGCATGTTGCTCATGTTGATTTTTGTTTATCCCTTTTTATTTCTCTTTGGCCGCAGTTGTTTATGAACACAGATCCCGTCTAGAACGATCCTTGCAGAAGGAGAGAGGAGAGCACAAGAAGACAAAAGAAGGTGAGTTGGCCAGCCTGAAGATTTATTTGGAGGATTATTCATTAGAAAAAAGAAAGTGCCTTTGAGCACTTTTGAGATTGATTAGTTAGTCTCATAGTGCTATTGGATTTCTTCCTTCGTTCCCCCTCTGCTTTTCCATTTTGCGCTGAAATAGGCTAAGATGGCTATCCCTTTGAAAACCATTCATTTTAATGTTTAGTTTAATTTCACAGTAAAAGTACCAGCTAGAGGAATCTGTGGCTGGAGTATTACTCCCCCTGGGTAAAGGAGGAGTGGAAGATTGCCCATTATGGTCCAGAATTTACATTATTTAAATTTGCTCACTAGTAAACATGTTAATGACTGGGAAACACAGAGAGAGTATCTTCTTGCCCTTGCCACGAAACATAGCTGTTTAGATCGGAAGATATGACAGCCTTATGCCAGCAAACTTCATTTTTTTAAAGAAGAAGCTTCTTTAAAGTTATAAATGTGAAGCCTTTGAAATCACAAATGTGAAGAATCCTTCTGATTAAAACAAAACAGCAGAGTCTAGACAGCTATCTTCTTTCTGCAGTCAAGAGCTGAGTAAGTCTGTTTACCCCCCAAGATCAGGACAAATGGGGGTTGATGTCTTAAAAGAATAACTAAGAATTTAAGTGTATAATTATATAATTATACACTTAAATTCTTAGTTATTCTTTTAAGATATCAACCCCCATTTGTGTATAGATTGAGTCACATTTTATTTGTAAGACAAAATTGGATTTTAACAGGAGAAATTACAGCATGAGAAAGTATGGATGTTACAGTTTGATGTTGATGACATTGTCTTGCTGACAGTTTCTGGCTAGACATGAGTGAAATGAGTTGATAACTCTGTAACTGTTGGATTAAGTGAAAGAAGGAAATTTTCCAGGAGCATTGTGAGGTTGTTTTACAATGGATTTTGGAGCAGCTACATGTGGAATTCCTAAAAGGGCACCCCTGTTCTTGGGTCCTTGATACTCAACAGGACATATAGAAATCTGTAGGTATAATCCTCATTATGTTCTGCTGGTGGCAGAACATATTTTCCTAGCAACAATATCTTGTGAGCTGTAACAAAAAAGTATTTGGGAATGGGTTTTACAAAAAATCTGCTCCTGATATAGATGAAAACTCTTAGAACCAGTTTGTTGATATACTGATACATATCAATATGTATCTATATGTATAATATATTGATACATAATATAATATATATATTATATATCAATATATATTGAGACTTAATATATTGATACATAATATAGTTTCCTGCATTTTTTGACTCTCCAGAAATGGTCTATTATTGTGAGCACCTGCCTTTCCAAATTGACCATAACACTACTTGAAGGAAGGTGTTGCCTATAAAGCAGGCTCTTTCCTAGTGTGTGAACAGCCAATAATTCACACACAGGGTAGGAGATCCAGATTTTCTTTATTTGCTCATACAAAAGCTGTACCTGGGGATAATTTCTATACATCAGGCACATGGGGGAAAAAGGGAATTCACAACTGCTTATACATTTGCACATGTTAATGAGCAAGCCTGCGAAGTCACATCATTTCTACATCAAGTGTTGGAGGCACACATATTGGGACTGTCACATATTCGACATCCCATAATATTCAAGGCAATTTGCATCTCTGTTATGTTCTTTCAATATGGGATCTTTATGCCCTCCTTCCTGAGTCTGGTACTTGTCCTACTGGGTTATTAATACGATGCATTCTGTTCTCTTGGTCTGCTCTTTCCCAGGCCAGGAAGTAACAGATCACGAACATTAGGCTTGGGACCTCAGACACCAGATATCAGGAGTAACAGGCATGTTTTGCATACAGTTGTTAATCAGTGGGATAGAAGCTTGGAGAAGCCTAGTTAATTTAGTTTCTTGACACAACTGTAGCTTCAATCATATCCAGGTCTCCTCTAACAGTGGTTGGGTTGCCACCTTCTCCTTTGCTTCAGGTAACAAAATGTTTTGGGCAAGTCAAGGCATTGGGTCCCGTCAAGGGCTCTATTCCTCCATCTCCATTTTCGTATTAAGATTTCTCTCCCTGGACACAGCCTGTGGATTCTTCAACCTCCATTGCAGCCTTCAGATACTTTGCTCTTTTAGAAACAAAGGAAGCACACATTAAATTACAAGATGCATGGGTATGGCCTGACTCATGCATCTTAAGCATTCGCAAGAGATCAATATGGCAATTGTTGTGTTTGTTGAGGGCTTCCAAGAGGCTCTCAAGTGATCCCTAAACATCATAAATGCCAACTTTTACCATGCACACTAGTTGCTTAATCTCCACTTGACTTGACATTCAGAGGAGCTCTGTGAAGGATTTATTTTTTTTAATATATTTTTGGTTTGTGAATATGAAATTCTGCAAGATGTGAAATGAGGAAGGCCTGGTTGGATGCGAATCAGCTTTAATTTCTGGAAAACATTTGCCCCCTTACACTTACCAGGGAACAGGCTAACTTTAAGAAAATAGTGAGGGGTGAAAAAGTATGATTAATGTAGCCCACAAGTTTACTATGAGTCAGTAGTGTGATACAGCACCAAAAAGGCCAACACTAGGCTGCATCAACAGGAGTATTGTGTCTTGATTGAGGGAAGTAATAGTGCTACTCTATTCTGCTTTGGTCAGACCTCACCTGGAATACTGTGTCCAGCTCTGGGCACCACAGTACAAGAAAGATATTGACAAGGTGGAATGTGTCCAGAGGAGGTGACCAAGATGATCAGAGATCTGGAAACCAAACTTTATGAGGTATAGCTTAGGGAGGTGTTTAGCTTAGAGAAGAGAAGACTGAGAGGTGACATGATTGCCATCTTTAAACATCAGAAGGATGTGTTAAAGGTTTTCCTCCCATCTCCTAAATAGGAGAAGGGGCCCCCTCAGCTGTGTTACCCAAGATAGTACCAGGGCCTGTTATTAAGAGGTGAATGTAGAAGATGAGGTGAGCTTCTTTTCAGATCTTGCAGAGACTAGGACACAAACTGGTGGATTCAGATTACAATAAATAAATAAATAAATAAATAAATAAATAAATAAATAAATAAATAAGTCTAGACATTAAGAACTTTTTGACTCTAAGAGCAGTTTGACAATGGAAGAGATTGCCTCAAAAGGTGATGAACTGTTCTTCTTTGGAAATCTTTAAACAAAGTCTGAACAACCTATCTTTTGGGTATGTGTTGTGTATTCCTGCATGATAGGGATGGCCTTTGCAGTTTCTTCCAACTGAACAATATGTGTTTGAAAAATCCTCTGGCTACTTTTCAGAGCATCTCTTCCTCTGACTCAGCTTACATCAAAATTACAATAATTAATGCCTCAAGTGTCAATATAATTCAAGTGAGTCTATGCTGCTCCCCTCCCTGATGTCCTTCTGCAGGCAAAGCCCATTGTTTTCAGTCAAGCAGGCAGGCAAGGGATGGTTTTTAATAGGTCTGTGTTTTACTTTTCTTGTGATTATATTTTTTATTTTTTAACATCATTCAGTTGTGGTTTAATTGTTACAATTTTTGTGTTTTTATTTCTGCCTATTTTTCTTCTTGTGTGAACAAGTTCCAAAAGAAAGCCAAAATATCAATCAAAGAATGAATGCTCACAATCTTTAAAAACAAACAAACAGTAAAATGTGTGTCATTAAAAGAGCAGCAGTTAAAACAGCACTGAGCAGCACATATTAAAACAGTTTGGAATTAAAACCAAAAAGACTGTTGGGTCCTTTTTTCAAAACCAGCATAGTTGGGACCATGTCTGTCTTCCAAGGGAAGAGGTTTCAGAAGCATGGCGACGCTGCCAGAAGGGCCCCATCTGTCCTGCCCACGAGTCTAATCTTGATGGCAAGCCTATGCACACAGTCTCTGAGGCTGTCTTGAGGCCTGAGCAAGCATGTCTGGGTTTAGCTGATCCTTCAGACAACTGGCAGCAAGCTGTTCAGGGCCATAAAATCCAGTACCAACTCTTTGATCTGGGCCCAGAAATAAACAATTAACAAGCAGAGCAGGTGTAGCATACAGTGCCTATTCAAGTGTCTCACTAATCTCTTCTCTTTTTTCTCATTTAGATTTTTTAGTGTACAAGTTAGAAGCTCAGGAGGCCCTCAATAAGGAAAAGGTGGGTAAAACTAGTTTCATGTGTCAGCATACCACTGAAGCAGTAATGCAGATTGTTTCTTTCTTTGTACTGAATTGACAATTATGCTAACTGTGCTGTAGAGTTCCCGGCCAAGTTCCATTATTTTATATGCTTGGCCCTCTGCTTCCGTGAGTTCAACAGTTGTAGATTGATTATTTGCAGGTTCTTTTATTTTATTTATTCAATTAATTTATTTAAAAAGAAATTCCTCTATTTACCCCACCATAGAAATAATATGTTCTGTCTAGGAATCTCTAGGTCCTCCAGCATGATTCTATGGTCTACTTCCTTCTAATGTTCAGTGAAAATGTACTCTCCTTTAATTTCAAATTATTAAACCACATTCTAGCCATGGAGGCAGCAGAGAGCAAGCCTGCACACTCCTCTTTGTGGCAGCTGTTGAGGTATTTAAAAAGTGTGATAATGTCACCCCTCAGTCTTCTCTTCACCAAGCTAACATGCTCAGCTCCTTCAACCTCATATGTTTTGTCCTCTATAGCTATTATCATTCTCACCATTACACCTTCCTTTTGGTCCATGTGGGAATCAATGACATGGCAAGGCATAACCTTCAGCATATTACAAGGAATTATGAAACTCTGAGTAGGAAGCTGAAGGAACTTGAGGCACAGGTTGTCATTTCATCTATCCCTCCAGTTAAAGGACACAGCTCAGGAAGGGAGGAAACAATAGTGGAGATGAACAACTGTCTCCGCAAATAGTGCTGCCAGGAATGATTTGGCTTTTTGGGTCATGGTCTGCAATTTCTTGAAGATGGACTACTGGCAAGTGATGGTTTACACCTCACAGCAGTTGGCAGGAACATTTTTGCTAAGAGACTCACAAACCTGATCAGGAGGGCTTTAAACTGAATTATTTTGGGGATGGTGACAATATTCTTGAGGGCAGGAGTTCATCAAGTGCTAGAGATAATAATCCAAATGTTATTGAGGGAACTGAGTGAATGTTACTGAGGGAACCAACTGTAGGAGAAGAAAAACATTAAATAACCAGCTGGGGGAATAACCGATGCTCTTAGATGTCACTACAGTAATGCACAGAGCATGAGAAGTAAACAAAATGAACACATCAAAGCAGATATGGTATTATAGGCATCACTGAAACCTGGGGGGATGAGTCTCATGATTGGAATGTAGTAATAGAGAGGTACAATGTATTTAAGAGAAATAGACCTAACAGGAAGGGAGGAGTAGCAGCATTATATTCTCTCGCACTTTTTAACCAGATGTTCTCAATTTGATTTCCAGGATTTAAGGAATGAATCTCTTCACAGCTGTAGAGAAGAGAAAAAACAGAGATGTCATTTTGGGAGTCTGCTACAGGCCCCCAAACCAGACTGAGATGAGGCCTTCCTAAAACAGATGGCCATACATTCAGAAAAAAGAGAAATTGTAGTAATGGGAGATTTCAATTTTCCTGATATTTGTTGGAAGTCAAATTCTGCCCAGAATATAAGGTCCAGCCGCCTTGCAGACCATTCCATTGTCCAGAATGTGAAAGAGGCAACAAGAGGATCAACTATTTTGGATCTGATACTAACCAATAGCGATTACCTGGTTAATGGGGTGGAAGTGGTGGGATCCTTAGGTAGGAGTGACCATGTTTTCCTGGAGTTTGTTATACAGTGGAAAGGAGAAGCCAAGCATAGTTACACTTGCATTCTAGACTTTAAGAAAACTGATTTCAGTAAACTTAGGGAAATATGAAATGTCATCCTGTGTTCAGGCATACTGAAAAAGAAATAAGTTTGTGATGGATGAGAGTTTCTTAAAAGTGAGATATTTAAGGCACAGTTTCAAAAGATACCATTGAGGAGGAAAAATGGGAGATGTCTAAGGAAACCAGGACGGATGTCTAAAGAGCTTTCAACTAAACTAAGATTTAACAGAGCCATGTACAAGAAATGGAAAAGGAGGAAATCACCAAAAGGGAGTTCAGATAAATGGCCAGAACCTGTAGGGGAAAAGTCAGAAAATCTAAAGTGCAGAATTAGCTCAAGCTTGCTCGACAGATTGAAAACAATAAAAAGGAGTTTTCTGGTTATTTGTGTAAGAAGTGGAAAAACAAGGAGATGGTAAGGCTGCTGTGAGAAGTAGATAGTGAAGTGATAACAGAAAAGGCAACTACTCAACATCTTCTTTGCCTCACAGTCTTCTACCAAAGAAAAACAGTGTTCAGCCCAATGAAAATGGAACAAATGATATAATAGAGGAAATGCAGTACAGAATAGGTAAAGAGGTAGTACAGGAATGCCTGGGAACTCTTAATGAATTCAAGTCACCAGGGCCAGATGAACTACATCCAAGGATATTAAAAGAACTGGCAGAAATAGAACAGATCATTGAAGATAGAAGAGATCATTAAAGAGATAGTCTGTAAGCACTTAGAATGCCGTGATCATCCGCCACCTCATCTTGGTTTGGTGACATATAGTAAACAGATTATATCCTTCAATTGTTACATTCCAATCATGGGAGTCATCCCACCAAGTCTCTGTTATATCTATAAAGTCATATTACCTTCTTGTACTAGGACTTCAGGTGCATCTTGTTTGTTTCCTAAACTCTGTGTATTATTATATAGACACCTAAAACATTGCTTGTTGTCACCTTTTATTCTACTGAGAGTTTTATTCTGGCTCTCATTCTCTCATTCAGCTTCTTCTATAGAATTTATCTCCTCGTTTTGAGAACTTGCTTTTGGATAGACATTTAAATTGTCATATCCAACCCCCAAAGGATTTAGTTTAAAGCCCTCTTGAGCAGATTTACCATGCTTTTGCCAAAGATATATCCTTCCCAGTCTTTGTGAGGTGTGGCCCATCTCTAGCTAATAGTCCTTCACCTAAAGAAGTAAAGCCAATGGTCCCAGAAGCCAGATCTCTCCCATCAATTGTGGCCAATTGTTCATCTGCACTGTCTTCTTGTCCTCGTGTTGTTACCCTGTTTACTGGGGGTCCCGGGAGGGATACCTGAATGCGCTCACAATTAACTGAGTTTGGGGAAACTAGCTAGAGCACAAGTTAGAAATGCAAGAGGCAGGGCAACGCGGCGGAATCTTTTACCCAGTGTCTACGGGGTCAGGCCCAGCTAAGAAGCAAACCGGAGTTTAAGAATAATTGAGATGTTATTAAATACAGACACACAGTGTATGCAACACACAGTCACACAAGTAACTAAGGAAAGTAAAGGTTGGAGTGGTATAGAGGGATTTTTGAGAGGGCTAATTGATTTGGGTGATACGAAACCTGTCCTGAAGCCTGGAAGAATAGAGAGCGATGCTGGGGTTCGATGTGGCTCAGCACGTGGAGCTGAGGGGAAGCTCGCCAAGCAAAGCAGCAGCAAGGCGGTCTGGAACTCGGGAGTGATCCAAGTATGGTCTCGGAATCAGGGGTTTTTATAGAGAGAAATGTAACTGCAGGCTATTCTGTACTTGGGAAAAACAATGAGTTTCAGGTGCGGGACAAAGCTTTGGAAAGGTCAAAATTTAGCACGATTCAGTTAGGTCCTAATTGACAAAGAGGTAACCAATATGCAAACACAGAGTGCTTGGCATTTGAGTATCCAGCTTGCCAAGTTGCCTGCTCGGGGCAGGGAGTTCTTTGTAAGCAGCGTGCATACATAATGAGGGTGTTTGCAGAGAGGTCTCCTAAAGTGGAGATCTGGCTATTTCTGGCCTGCCTGTATTGTCTTGGGATATTGTAGTGTTTGATGGCCAAGCCTAGTTCTGTGCTTGTCTGAGGGCTTCACAAACATGTGGTGTGGGATGGTGGAAGAGAGCCAAAGATACCATTTTGATATCAGTATCTTTATGCTATCTCCAAGGAGGCCTAATCTGCAGTAACAGTGTGGTCCTCTATCTTTCACTGCTGGGATTGGCAAAAATACCATCTGTGCCTCTAAACTCTTCACTTTCCTGTCCAGGGCTTCATTGTCCAAGGTGATCTGTTCAAAAGTGTTCTTTTTGATGGAAGCCCTAGCAGCTGCTGCTCCACCTCCACCACTTCAAAATCAGAAAGGATTCCAAGATTGAAGCACTTAAACAAGTTATACATGAAAAAATTAGAAAGCGTCAAAAGTTTACAGGAGGAACTGCGGCAGGCATGAGAAGAAATCTTGCATTTGGATCTTGACGAGAAGGATCTGCAACTAGGGTTAAAGAAAGCAGCAGGATTTTGGAAAAAAAAATTAGCAGTTGAAAAGGTGAAACTGTATTATGATATAGAGCTCAGAAAAATAGAAAAGGAGTTGGAGGATGCTAAAAGGGAGCAGAGTACAGAAAAAGCCTTTAATGCTAAAAACACTGAAGCTCTAGAAATGCTTAAGAAACATTTTTCAGGCCAAGCATTGTCTGATCTAAGTCAGAATCTGAAAATATGTTTTCTCTAATGCAAATACAGAATTTTAAAAGATGAAAAAGGGGTACTGCTCTGTACTTTTGATGCCCTTTGGTAACTTGTCAGTGACATGCTTGTTACACATGCCAGGAAGTCAACACACTTCTCAATTCATCCTGTCATGCCGGTGCACAGTTCCCTCTATACCCCTGAGCAGTGAATCCTCTAACACCAGCACTTTTTTTTCTCTTCCTTCTTCAGTTGGTGGTTAGGTTGGCTCCTCCCCGGCATGCAGTATCTCTTGTTGCTGGTCTCCTGCTTGTGCCTTTTTACCAATGTTATCCTCAGAAAATTGTAAGAAGTGATTGCGTAGTTGGAGCAGTTCCGAACCCTTTATACATGGTTTGCTTCTTACAGTGACTGTCCTCTAGGGTATTGCTTCAGTGTTACAGCCCTTTTCATTTTCATTGCCAGTTTCTTCCTGTTGGTTTTGTAGAATCAGTTTCCCCCTCTATTCTGTCCAGGAAATCCTTGTGTTCTCTGTGTTGAGGCTCAACATGTAACTACAGTATGTTCATTTTCTCTTCCAAGAGAACCACCAGTTTGCACTTGCTGCAAGTGTAGTCAGTGAGGTTTTCTGTCATGAAGACAAACATTACACACAAATTGCAGCAGACAACAACCAATCCTTCTGCTTCCATAGTTTTTTTCCATTGTGTTCAGACTGTAATAATTCTTACTGATATGACTACACATGCCAGAAGGCATGTGCCAGTGACCCTCAGAGGCTAGTGGCTGCTAGTTCCACCCCCAGGCAAATTCCTCCCACCATTTCCTCACAAACAACCCTGTGAGTTAGGTTGGGCTGAGAGGGTATGAACCAAGAACATGGGGTACAAGACCTTGGAAATAATTCATTCAAGATTCATCCATAATTAATCCATTCATATCCAGATCAGCTGGTTATGCCTACCTAAATTGGTTAAAAATTTCACAATAAGTTTATTTTATTTTTTTAAATTTTTGCACAGAAACGTCATTGTTTTTGAGTAACAATTAATGGCTTGTGTTATTTGAATCTGTTATTGGCCATTTTCAGTCACTTTGAGTTATTTGTAATTCACTGATGTATTGATCTAGTTAACAATGTAATTAAGTTTATAGAGAGTTCTGTATAGTTTAGCCTCAGTGGATTTAATTTCTTCAACAAATCAATGTTAAAGAATTAGTACTAACCTTGTTTCCAAGCTTGAGCTTGTAACTTTCACGTGCTGCAGATTTGTGTGTAATTCTTTCATATGGTGAACAATTGAATCACAAGTAGGAATTTCTTGCCTCATAGCCAGTGAAACTGGTCATTAAATTCTCATTGACAAGAGGAAGTCACATAAAGGAATATTCTGAGTTTGGCAGCCCAAAAAATAAATTTTCCAAGCTCTTTTGCAAACTTCCAGTGATTGCAAGGCAGCCTTGGTTCTATCAATGATTTTTTTAGTTCACTTAGCTGAATTTATAAGGGATAATTGTTGAAATATTCTATCCAGAGGAGAAGTATTTCAACTGCTTTAGGAATGTAGGAAGGTGCCTTAAACTGGGTCAACCTCTTTGTCTGTGTAACACAGCTTTGTCTGTGGTGGGACATGGTGCACCTGGGTTTTGCACAGGTAGCATGGCTCCTCTTGATCCTTCAATGGGGGCTGAGTCTGTGACATTCTGCATAGAGAGCAGGTGTTTGGCCACTGAGCAGGCCTAGTCCATCTCTTACCTAGGCAGTAGAGACCATCCCCAATAAAGAGAAGATTAGGAGGTCCTATCACTCACTATGTCCTTTTGATGGAAATGATAATACTTGTTATTTTGGTCTTTTTGTTTCAGCAAGATTCCATGAATAGGTACGGTGCTTTGAGTTCACAGCATAAAATACTGAAGGTAAATGACTCTTTTCGTTTTTCAAAACCTTGGTCAGAGAATCAAAAACAGTGCCTTTCAAGTGATAAATGCAACCTGCTGGCTAGGAGAGACGGGGGTGTGATTTTGCAGGTCTGCCACACCTAATCTAGGTTCCCACCTCCTTTTTTCAAAGAAAAATGCAGTCAAAATCTTTGTGGACCTTCTGTGCAGTTATTGTGAGTGGAAGGTGAGGAGGGGCATTTGGTAAAGCAGGGTCCCAGGGTCCAGCATAGAGGGCAATTTCCTTTTCTGCACTGACACCTCCTTCATGTCCTAATGAAACCAGAGAGTTAAGACAGCCAGAAGGTGAGTCTTGGGGGTGGTGACAGGAGCCATAGCAGGGTACTGCTTGTGAGACTCTTCTGCCACATGCAAACATACAGCACCCTCAGTCTACATTTCTGATCAAAATAAGGATGCCATTGTGTAGCTGCTGCTACCACCTCCAGGACTTGTGTGTTGCTGTGATAACCCCTCCAACTGCTATTTGGTGGCTGGCAAAGAATGGGGGAGAGGATCGCAGAACCATTTGGCAGTATTCTTATAGCTGTGCACAGACTGAGGACATCTTCTGCCAAGATCTGTCAAGATACTTCAGAGGTCTCAGAAGATGATGCCACTGGTCTGCATCTAGCTGTGTGAACATAGCCAGATGCTCCTCCAGTCCCCTCCACTCTCTACCAGCTACACATTGGCTGGAGGAAGCACTCATGAGAGCAACATGATGAGTCCGGGTGGGGGCATTTTGGTCATAGCGGAAAGGGAAGGGAATACCAAGCTTTGCAACGATTCGAAAAATACACACACCAGCATAAGGTGGTATTATGCTTGTGTAAGCCACTAACAGGATGCCAGCCATAGTGTCTATAAGCAGGACCATTTAACTCTCTCTTCTCCACACTAGGGTCCCATCAACTTTTGCACTCTATCAGGTTCTTGTTGACCTTCAAAGAAATCTCCCATGTGAGCTTTCATATGGGGACTGACTGACTCTGTGTGTGTGTTTGTGTGTGTGTGTGTGTGTGTGAGAGAGAGGATATGGGGGGGTATGATTTTTACACAGAATGTAGCAGGAGGTTGTTCTGCATTTCCCCTCCCTTTGCTAGCTTTTAATTAAAATGACTCAGAGAGAGAAAGATGGTGCATTCTGCATTAGCTAAAATTCTTGGTGGCTGCTTCCAGGATAGGAACTGCCTCCTAAAGGGGGCTGTCCTGGCCCCTTTCCTATTGTCCTTCCGCTGGTAGATGATGGCTTTCTTACTCAGGTGGGCACTTGGCAAGTGATTGGCTGCTGAGAAAGAGTCTTTGAACAAATCTACTGTCTTTATTGGTGCCTTATTAAATTGCTTTTAATTCCTTTATATTTTGATATTACAATTTATTTAATTGTCTTATAACACTTTAACTTTTTGTGTGTTTATTTGTTCCTGTTTTAATGCTGTGAACTCCCCTACTCCCAGCATTGCGAAGAAGGGAGGATATAAAGCAAAGAAATAAATATGTCTAGCTTGGGTCCCAGAGATCATGAGGAAGGGGGATGCATCTTCCAGACCAGCTCACACTAAATACAAATAGGAATGAAAGTAAGGGCTATGCATTATTGAGGACATTGCCTGGCAAACATAAGAGTTTGAAAAAGTTACTTTTTAAATATTACCCATTGTGTTTTTGATGGGGTACAGTGGATAACACCATTAGTATGGGAGTCAGATCTAAGGATAAAAATAGAAGAAAAACAATGATGCTTAGTTTGGAAAACTCCAATTTATAAAGCAGTAACAGCTTAAATGAGAGAAAATACATTGAAAGTTATATGTAAAGTTGCTATTATCCACTTAAATTACATTGGATTATAACACAGTATCAAAATTACTTTGGAGAAAGTGGGTGAAATAGGGAATTGGATCCACATGTAGCTAACATATCCTATGGTACAAGGATTCTGGGATGAAGTTCTATTGCGGATAAGTTGAATAGTGTGTGTGGCGGGGAATTCTACTTTACAAGGGCCCTACTAAGGATTTCTCTGCTTGAAAATAAGAATAAAGATTTATCAAAAAAAGGACCTCTTATGACTGACGTTATGTGTGGTGAGAAATAGTAAAAACTTGAGAAAAAATTAGAGGATTTATCAGTTAATACTTGGTTAAACAGGATGTGGGCTGCAGCCTTGTTAGAGAGGTTAACCTATAAATTAATATTAGCAAAAGGGGATATAAAAGAAGACTCATCTGAAATCACATGGAAACTATTTGTTAGTTTTATATATCAAAGTAATGGTGAATTTAAACCACCAAATGATTAAATGAAATTTTGGATTATAATTAGGTAAATACAATGTAATAATATGCAATGGGACAGAATGAAAATTATAGTTGTAAGAGTTTTGACAGGGTGGTATATTTATTGTGTGTTATGAATTGGGGTGGGGTGGGGTTAGGGGAAAAAAAGATAATTTACCACCATTGGCTGTCTGGCTCTAGTTAGAAGATCTCACTGCTCTAGTAAAAAGATAAAATAGATTACACAACAGGTGAAGTCTGACCATTCTTGGAACAGACCAACTCCTTATGGCTGCTCTGCCGAAACAAAAGTTGGAGCAACAAAGACCACAGCAAATCTCTAACCCTGGACATCTTGCCAGGGTATTCGGTTTGTTTTTTAAAAAGCTTTTAATAAGTTTGATTAGATTGGCTGGTCGGGGAAGAGTTCACATATCTTGCACCCAGGGTCACTTAACAAAGATTAATTAGGTCCTTGTTATTAATAGAGTCTCAGTAGGTGCACTATGATTTTCAAAAACTCATTCGGTCACAATTTTAAAGTCTTAGTGATTCAAGGCAGAAGGAAGTTAGCCTAACACTGCTTTATATAATAGAACCAAGAATCTATGGTTGAGGCCCCTTTGTCCCAGAGCTTGCATAAATAATATTGAAAAGTAATTCATTGCGTAACTCATTATAGTGCTCCCCTCCATATCTCACTACTAAGGATGTCAGGCCAGAATCCTAATGAGAGCTGATGGAGTGGAAGGCCCTGCTTCAGAACGAATGGAGTCAGCTAGTGTATGAGAGAGAAATTAGGCCTCAGTGTCAAACTAGGAATGTTGCAGACTGTTGCACCAAGTAGGAAATGGTGGGGGCCGTTTATGTAACATGTTAACTTTTGGGGGATAACCTACTGCATACCTTCCAACTTTCTCACTTTCTCAGCTGCTTTTATACTTTTCCCTTGTGCCCTTTGCTTATTTCAGTTGTTGCAAACTGCAAGAGTAGTGTGTACTCAATCAACTCAGCAGGGGAAAGAGGAAGGGATCATCTTCCCAGTAGGCTCAGGCAAAAACAAACAGCTGCAGCCTCTCATAGCTTGCATGTTCTTCCTTGTTATTAACTTCTTCCGTTTGATCACACCTGGATGTTGTTGGGCATACATGTCCTGGTTTTCATCTGTGAAATGTTGGTGAGTGTGCTCTTCATGCAGGCCTGTAGTGTAGAGTCCCTACAGCAGAGGTAGGCAGCTGCACTCTGTGGGGAGCAGTTCTCTGTCCCTGGACCTGTTACCCTGTATTTTGGGGGGTCCCGGGAGGGGCGCCCAGATTGCTAATTCAAATACAAGATGGAGAAAATTAGCTGGAGCGCTCTCTTGACCAAGCGAGAGGCAGGGTAACTTTAGCAAGATCTTTAACCCAATGTATACAGTGGCGAGTCAGAGAGTGGCTGGATAAGGTTTTCCAAATAACAGACAATTCTTTATTAAAGACAAAAACACGAAAGACAAGACATAAACTAACTAGCTTGGAAATAGAAACGGAGATTTGTTTGGGAAGGTGATACAACACCTGGTCTCGTAGTCCTGGAGAGAAGTACAGTTCCGGGGAAGAAAGCTCAGCGTGGGGAGCTGAGGGGAGTTTCCTTAGACAACCGGCAGCAAGGTGAGATGGAAGTCCAAAGTAGTCCAAAGACCGTTTGAAAATGAGGGGTTTTTATAGGGGAGAGGGAACCCTTTGGCTATGGCAAGCCAGGTGAGAACAAAAGGAGTTTTGGCTCTGGACAAAGGATTTGGAAAGGTCAAATTTAACATGATGAGCTTAGCGCTTGATGACAATAGTTTGGTCAGTATGTAAGTGTTTGTTTACCAGGCTGGCTCTGCTGAGAGCCGCGCAGCTATTGTGAAGTTTGCAGCTGAAAGTTCCCTGAAGCTAGGAGCGAAGCTAGGGTTGCTGGCCTCAATAGAGTCTGGAACGTAAAACCATTAGCGGCCGCACTCATGTCCGTGCTTGCCCGGAGAACCTCGCAAACACGTGGAGTGAGTTGACTGAAAACTAGTCTAGCTAAGGCCGAATTAGATGATATCAAAGTGATATCTGGGGGTCCTCACCCAGGGTGTCACACCAGAAGTAACAGACCCTCTCAACGTCATGCAGAAAATACACATAAAGGTAGAGAAGAAAGAACAATAAAATTTTTTTGAAGTGGCCAGAAGTCTATTTCTAGGTTGCCCCCCACAAGGATATTATTTCTAGGGCTTTGAAGGTTTTATTTGTGTACCATTTATGGTGTGTTCTGCTGATTTTTATTTTTTTGCTGAGGCTGTTTTAAAAGATTTAGTCCAAGGTTTGATTGTATTGTAATAACTTTTCTATGTAAAACTTTTGTATGTACAGTTAAAACAAAAATAGCTCAAAAGGAACACCTTTTGGCAAAATACATTGGGCTCTTTTGGCAGGGGCAGGCAACATCCTGGTGTCAAACTTACCAGCGCTCACACTGCTACTGCCATCAAAATTTAGTGGTAGCGGCTGCCAAGTTTCCAGGTAGGTGGGTTCCCACCGGAGGGTCTAAACAGGCCAGTTTCGTGACTCTGTGTCCACATTGCTCCTGCCTAGGGGTGCAGCTTCCTGCCCCCACCCCGGGCCTTCCTTCTACAAGAACAGTCAGTTTCTCATCATCCTCAGACTCATGAGGCTCTCATTTCTCTTTATTGGATGAATCGTCTGGTAATGCCATAATGCCAGCTGTCTCCTATTATCCAAGGGGTATCAGAGCACTCTCCCACATAATATAGTCTTGTGGATTGGGAAGGAAGGATGTTTTCCAGAAGAAATAAGAAAAGCTTGAACAGAGTTTTAGTGTGTGGCAGTGTTGAATTTTGGTGGAGTGGTTCCATTAACATTGGGAGATAGAATTGGCAGGTACTGCCAAAACAGTCAGGAGCACAGGCAAGCTGTAAGACACCTCCTTTTGCTTTTGAAGGCAGAATTAGGAACTAATTTTTTTGCTTGTGAACTGAAACATTTCAGAATGAAAGGGGACTGTCATATGTCTGTCATACCTTGCTTGCAACACACAGATGCTCCCTCATTCATTCTCATTATTTTAAACTAATCAGAATCAACATGAAGAAGTCAAGAAACAACTGGTTGATTTACAGCTGCAGCACAATGGACTGAAACTGGAGCATCGCAAAATAGTGGAAACCCACAATCAAAAATATGCCCAGTTGCAGCGAGAGAAGGATAGTGAAATACTGGGTTTGCAGGGTGAGTGTGGGATCAATAGCACATTTCTGTTTTACTTCCTTGATATATGAAATCACTTTAACTTTCTGTTCATTAGCTGATTACATTCACATAGGGCAAGAAACTTCCTTTAGTTTAGATTATGTAAATATATGTCATAGAGACATCCTAACCCTGTATGTGTGAGAGAAAGGGGAGTGCCTCTTTTCAACTGTTGCTAGAAAAATCATTCCCTCTTGTGTGCGAAGGCAGGGCAGATGCTTCTTCTAAGAAGATGCCAAGAGAGCCATTCGTACATATGAAAAGAAAGGTAGAAATGCCTCTTTTTAAAGATTGTCCTTGTACAGTTTTTTTAAATACTTGCAATTACAATTTATTGAATTATAATTTATTGAAAATCTGTTCGTTAATTATCATGGATACTTTGGTTAATGAAGATTTTTTAAAGAATATTAACAGTTCTTTAAAAACAATTAGTTTTAAAAAACAGTAATACTAGTAGCAATGGTAATAAACAATATCATTGCTATTCTGTATTTGTCTAGTACTTTTCAAGTGCTCAAAACCCTTTCCATGCATGATCTAGTTGTACTGCCAATAGGTCTGTAAGGTCAATATTATTTATCTTCCATGTTGCAGATAGAGCTAGGACTGTAGCTAGGAAAAAGTGGTTTGCCTAATGCCAGATAGTGAGTTCATTGTAGAGGGGAAATTGCACTCAGAACTTCCTAATTTGTAGTTTATCCTCTTAGCCACAACCTGTATTTAATTAAATCCATATAGCAGCTCTGTTGTTGCTGTGTGCCTTCAAGTCATTTCTCACTTATTGTGACTTTTAGGTGACCCTATCTTGTTAGTTGTTAGGAACTGAAATGGAGGAAATACAGAAAAAGAAGATTAACTTACTAACAGCAACCATTCACAAAACATTTGGTAAGGTAGAAAACTTAGCCCCTGGGTCATTTTTATTTTCTTGTTTTTGTTACATGGCCTTTAGTTCAATTCCAACTTAATGGCAGTCCTATCCTAGGGTTTTCTTGCTGAGATTTGTTTGGAGTGGGTTTGCTGTTGCTTTCCTCTGAGAGAGTATATCTTGCCCAAGGTCACCCATGGGTTTCCATGGCTGTGTGGGGATTTTGCCATGAAAAGCCTTGTAAAGTGATCTGCAAAGCCTGGAATGTAATGTACAGAGGGAATAGTGTATGAAGATGTAGTGCTAACTTCTTTTGTCATAAACTGTACATGTGCCCCAAATCTGTTTTGTTCAAAAAGGTAAATGAAGGAATCCTGATGCATGCTGTTTGGAGACCAAAACCTGCGAGTTTATTTGTACTCTGCTTTGTCTCTGTAAATTGTTCTGAGTTCCAGAAAACTTCTGAAAATCATGCATATAAAATCTAACTTGCTTCCTGATCATCATATATATAATAAAGTAAAATCCATCTCTATTTTGCCTATACAATGGTCTGTTACAATATCATAGAATCATAGACTTGGAAGAGACCACAGGGGCCATGCAATGTACCTTCCTGATATACAGGAACATGCATCAAAGCACTCCCAACAGATGGCCATCCAGCCTCTGCTTAAAAACTTCCAAAGACAGAGACTCCACCACATTTCAAGGCAGCATATTCCACTGCCGGACAGCTCTGACCCTCAGGAAGTTCTTCCTGAGGTTCAGGTGGAATCTCCTTTCCCGCAGCTTGAATCCATTGCTCATTGTCCTAGTCTCTGGAGCAGCAGAAAATAAGCCCACTCCCTCTTCGACATGACATCCTTTCAAATATTTAAACATGGCTATCACGCCCCTCTTAACCTTCTTTTCTGCAGACTAAACATACCTAGCTCCCTAAACCACTCCTCATAGGGCATGGCTTCCAGACCGTTCACCATTTTGGTCACCCTCCTCTGGACATGCACCAGCTTGTCAAATGCAGAATAGAGTGGTACCATTATGTTACCGTAGTTTCTAGTTCGGGCCTGTGGTATATTGGATATCGTTTGATATCAAGGATTTGACCATCCCAAACCGTTCCTCTCCATGTGCTTGCGAGGCCCCCGGACAAGCACACACATGGGCACGGCTGAAAATAGCTAAACAATATAAAACAAATCCAGGCAGGCCAGTAATTGCCAGACTGCAGCTTCAGGAGACCTCCAGGCAAGTACACTTTAAGATCATATTATGTATGCACGCAGCTTACAAAAGATCCCCTGCCCCAAGCAGGCAGCTTGACGAGCCGAATATGCAACTGTCAAGCACTCCTCATTTGCATACTGTCTGCGCTATTGACAATGCTGTCGTAATTCAATCATGCTAAATACTGACCTTTCGGAGACTTTGTCTCCAGCCCGAAACCCATTGTTTTCCCCTGGGAACGGACTAGCCTAGGGGCCCATTTTCCCTTATAAGATTTTGAACGTTTCTTCGGATCACTCCTGACTTTCATCCCGCCTTGCTGCTGCTCCGTTCGCTGAGCCTTCCTCTCAGCTTCCACGTGCTGAGAATCTCCGCTCCAACTGACTTTTCTTCTGAATACCCGGACTTCAGGATAAGGTGTGGTCTCTCCTCTGAGAAATCCCTCTTAAAATCCTCTATCAAATTCCTACCTTTCTTTCGCTAGGTCTGTGTGAGTGATTGCATACATACGTTTTGACTGTGTTTCAAAATAAAGAAAATAATTATTGTTTACTTCTGTTTGATTATTGACTTGACCTGACCCCGTAAACATTGGGTTCAAGATTTCGCTAGGTTGCCCTGCCTCTTGCATTGTTTAGCTTGTGCTCTTGCTAATTCTCATTCCCCAGTAATTGGAGCACATTGGAGTGTCCCTCACGGGACCTCAGAAATCAAGAAATCCCACTATACTTCTATTGATGCAACCAAGAATCGGGTTGGCTTTCTTGGCTGCCGCATCACACTGCTGATTCATGTTCAGCTTGTGATCTACCAAGATTCCTAGATGCCTTTCACACATACTGTTATCCAGCCACATGTCCTCCATCCTATATTTGTGCATTCCATTTTTTTCTGCCTAAGTGCAAGGCCTTACATTTCTCTCTGTTGAAATTCATTTTGTTAGTTTTGGCCCAGATTTCCAGTCTCTCAAGGTCATTTTGAATTTTGATCCTGTGCTCTGGCGTATTAGCCACCCCTCCCAATTTGGTGTCATCTGCAAATTTGATCAAGGTGTCTTCTACTCCTTCATCCATGTCATTGATGAAGATGCTGAATAGCACTGGGCCAGGATAGAATGCTGTGGCACCCCACTAATCACCTCTCTCCAGGATAAAAAGCAGCCTTTGGTGAGCACTCTTTGAGTTCAATCGATGAACCAAGTACAAATCCACCTAACAGTAGCCCTGTCCAGCCTGCATTTTACTAGCTTCTTTACAAGGATGTCATGGGGAACTTTGTCAAAGGCCTTAGCAAAATCAAGAAATGCTTACGTCCACAGCATTTCCTTCATCTATCAAGCTTGTAACTCTGTTGTAAAAAGAGAGAAGATTAGTCTGGCATGACTTATTTTTGAGAAATCCATGTTGACTTTTAGTGATTACGGCATTGCTTTCTAAGTAATTACAAACTGACTGTTTAATGATCTGCTCTAGGATCTTTCCTGGTATGACTGGGTGATAATTATTTGGATCCTCCTTTTTTCCCTTTTTGAAGATGGAGGCAACATTTGTCCTACCCTAGTCTACTGGGACTTCTCCTGTTCTCCAAGAGTTCTCAAAGATTAATGCCAGTTGTTCTGAAATTACTTCAGCCAGTTCTTTTCCTTATCCTTCCTTCTTTTCCTTCCCAATATCCTTAGATGTAGTTCATCTGGCCTGGAGACTTGAATTCATTTAGAGTAGACATAATTCCTGTACTACTACCCTGTCTATATTGTGCTGAGTTTCTGCCATTTCCCCACCTGCTCCCCACTCCCCAGGTACTTTTTTCCTTTTAGGAGAAAACTGAGGCAAAGAAGGTGTTGAGTAGTTCTGCTTTTCTCTGCCCCCTGTTAGTACTTGGCCATTTTGCTCCACGCAGCAACACTATCATTTCCTTGATTTTCCTTTTGCTGTGGACATATGTGAAAAAGCTGTTTTTATTGTTTTTAATCTCTCTGGCAAGCCTGAGTTCATTCTGGGCTTTAGTTTTTCTGATCCCCCCCCCCATATCCTGTATCCTGGTTATTTGTTTAAATTCCTCTTTGGTGATTTCCCCAGTTTTCCTTTTCTTGCACATATTTCTTTTAATATTTTGCTCAGTTGAGAGTTCCTTAGTCACCCATTCTGTTTTTTTCAGACATCTCCCATTTTTCCACCTTAATAGAACAGTTTTAAATTGTGCCTTCAATCTTACTTTTAAGAAATTCCCATCCATCATGAAATCACTTCTCTTTCAGTATTCTTGACCACAGAATTTCAGCCAGTAATTTCCTAAGTTTACAGAAATCGGCTTTCTTAAAGTCTAGAGTCCGTGTCTGGCTACACTTGGCTTCCCCGTCCCACTGAACGACAAATTCCAATAAAGCATGGTCACTCTCACCTAAGGATCCCACCACTTCCACCCCATTAACAAGGTCATCCCAGTTAATCAGGATCAGATCTAAAATAATTGATCTTCTTGTTGCCTCTTCCACCATCTGGACAATGAAACTGTTTGCAAGGCAAGTGAGGAATTTGTTGGACCTTATGCTATTGGCAGAGTTTGACTTTCAACATATATCAGGATAGTTGAAATCTCCCATTACTACTACATCTCTGCATTTTGAATGTGTGGTCATCTGCTCCAGGAAAACATCATCCAAATCCTCAGTCTGGCTTGGATGTCTATAGTAGACCCCCACAATGACATCCCTATTGTTTATCACCCCCTTAATTCTTACCCAGATGCTCTCAACCTGGCTTCCTGGAATTAAGTCATGGATTTCTTCACAGGTGTAAACGTCCTTGACATATAAAGCTGCTACTCCTCCTTTCTATTGCTCTGAAATAGGTGATACCCCCCCCACAATTATTACATTCCAATTGTGACTCATCCCACCAGGTTTCACTGATACCAATTATATCATATTTATCCTGTTGTATTAAGAGTTCCAGTTTGTCTTGCTTATTTCCCATGCTCTGTGCATTGATGTAGAAACATTTAAGACCAAGTGCCCTTCCCACAAGCCCTTTATTAGAATTCCTTTTCCTACCACTGTTAGTCTCTGGTACTACTTGGCCTGCTCTTTCTATAACATTTGGGCTGTTCTCTCCAGCACTTGTTGAACTCTTGCCCTGAACACTACTTTCTCCCTCCCCCACAAAACTCAGTTTAACATCCTCCTTATGAGATTTGCAAGACTCTTAGCAAAAATATTCCTGCCAATAGCTGTGAGGTGCACCCCATCCTCTGCCAGAAGACTATCTTTGTGAAAATGTGGACCATAGTCCAAGAAGCCAAATCATTCCTAGTGGCACCATTTGCACTCCGCAAATTGTTGTTCACCTCCATTACTTTTCCCTCCCTTTGTGGGCCATGTCATTCAACAGAGAGGAGAGATGAAATTAAAACCTGTGCACCTGGGTCCTTCAGCTTCAACCAAAACTAAGAGGTAATGGTCAGTGGACTTGACCAGTCTTCTCAGCCTTTCAGTTACATCATGAATTTTGGCCCCAGGGAGACAGCACACCTCATGATTCATCCTGTCAGATTTGCAGATTGTTGCTCCAGTTCCTCTCAGCAAGGAGTCCCCAACCACTGCAACTCATCTCCTCTGAGGCTTGGCAGGGGTTACTTGATGTACAGATTCTTCAAGGCTCACCTGGACATTCTCTTCAGGCTGGCACTGTTGCTCTTGCTTCTGTTCCATTTCCTCATTAACATTGTCTTCAAGCTGACACTGTTGCTCTTATTGCTGTTCCATTTCCTCACTAATAAGGAAGAGAGCTTGGAATTGATTCTGTAGCCCCAAACTCTTTGGTTGGTTCCTGGCACTTCTGCTTCTACATGTAACTTTCGGATGCACCTGGAGGAGGGAAAGATGGCTGTAGGCAGCGTCTCAGCGTTTCAGTGAGCTCTTGATTTTTTAATTTTAATTATTTTTAAAAGGGCTTGTCAGTTGTAGGAATTTCCTGGTTAAACTTTAGTATATCCAAGCTTAATTGGAAACAGATAGCTGGAGTTAAGCCTCGGATAACTATAAATAACTATAAATAATGACTATAAATAACTATAAATAATGGTGAGAGGCCTGGAAGCCATGCCCTATGAGGATAGACTTAGAGAGCTGGGTATGTTTAGTCTGCAGAAGAGGAGGTTAAGAGGGGACATGATAGCCATGTTTAAATATTTGAAGGGATGCCACGTAGAGGAAGGAGGGAACTTGTTTTCTGCTGCTCCAGAGACCAGGACAAGGAGCAATGGATTCAAGCTGCAGGAAAGGAGATTCCACCTGAACCTCAGGAAGAACTTGCTGACAGTCAGGGCTGTCCGGCAGTGGAATCTGCTGCCTCGGAGTGTAGTGGAGTCTCCTTCCTTGGAGGTTTTTAAGCAGAGGCTTGATGGCCATCTGTCGGGATTGATTTGAGGGTGTTCCTGCATGGCAGGGGGTTGGACTGGATGGCCTGTGTGGTCTCTTCCAACTCTGAATTTCTATGATTCTATGATTCTATGACTGCAACAAGGCAGGAATGGGAAAAAGGCCAAAGAGGAAGAGAAAGAGCCCAAAAGGAAAAAAGGAGTTGATTAAAACGGGGAGTGAGTCTGAGAAGTTACAGAGAGAGAGAGAGTTACAGAGAGAAGAAGCTACAGAGAGAGAGTTCTGAGCCTAATGAAATTGTAGAGTTACTTTTAGACAACAAAGGCTAGAGGAGTTTTTCCAGTGTGAAGATCCAAAAAACAAGCCCTCTTCCCTTTTGTACTCCTCACCTACACATACAAACCTTGTGGATAAATCCTATGCCTCGTCTGAATGGGAAGCAGATGATTTTTCTTCTGTTGAAGAAGGCTCTTCAGAGATTAAAGGGGAAAATACCTTAAAAATCACAAGTAAGTCAAATGCGGACTTGGAACTGGTGACTAAGAATTGCCTTTTAACAGCCAAAAGAGTTATTGCAATTTTTGAAAAGCTACTAGATATCAATCGAAAAATAGATGAACTTAAGGACATAATGGGAAAGCATGTAATAAAACCCTCTGGGAAGCCAACCTCTGATGTTGCTGAATATCCCCAGCCCACACATGTGGTACGAGATATCACATGCAAGAAAAGTAACAGGGATGAATTAACATTCCAGCGGCATAGGATTCTACTCCAGGTTGCAATCAACCCTCTTAATGAGGGGAAATGGTTCAGCAAACGAGTAGTGCTTTATTCACTCTCACAACTCCTCCAACGAAGGATATATTCTAGTGAGATAACAGGAATCTCCTGGCTCCCCAGATGGCATGGCTTTGAAAGAATAATATTGACATGTAAGCATTTTGCCCTTCCTGCATTGATTTTGGAAAGTAGGGAATTGCTAAGGAGATTCTTAATTATACCTACTTGTGTTTTTCACAATAATATTGTACAACCACTGTTAAGCTATAGGAAGAGATCTAAACATGTACAGGAAGTTGATATAAACATTGAAGATTATGAGCCTAGTAAGCAATCCTTGATACAGCAGACTACCCCAACAGCCCAAAGACCAAGCGAAGGTTTACACCGGAGAAATAACACTAATGATTTAATCATTAGGAAAATGCAAATAACAGATGATCCCATGGAGAATGAGGAAGACCTTATCAAGATGTTTGGTACTCTCTCCACTGAGGAACAACAAACCATATTTTGCAAACTAGAGGCAGTTAAAACTGTGCTGCAGTCAGTATCTACTGCTGCAGTGTCTATTAACTGCCTATTGTCTTCCAGTTGTCCTTCTGGTGGGCAACCGACATGTACAACTCCTGAATCCTCAAATCCAATAAAGAGGAAAAAAAGAAGAAGGTGCTCTAGTTCGAAGAGTCCAACTACATTTCTACCTAGCCAGCCGGTTAGAGATCTAATTGATCTGACCACAGTGATAGGAGATGAGAGTGATGCTTCACAAAAAATAGAGACAGTAGGTCAACAGTTTCTACATGACCCCTTAACTAAGCTAAAGGATTCTGCTTCAAGCTACCATAGTTCAGTAACAGGCAATGCAGGATCCGTGAGCCAACAAGAATTGCCTGCATTAGCCCCCATGATGGTTGAAGCTGAATGACATTCAACAAATGCTGTCTCCCTGACTTTTATCACCTGGAATATTGCAGGATGGAAATCTAGAAGTAGAGACCCCTCGTTCTCGGCTTATATATCTAGATATCATATAATTTTTCTTCAGGAGACATGGGCCGCGGAACTTTTGTTCATGGAAGGGTATAAGACAATTACGTTAGATGCTGTGCCAGGCACGGGACGTGGGCGGCTCTGTGGGGGGTTAGGTATATTGATATCTACTTTATTACAGGTACAAGTAACTAGATTACCTTCATTAGATCAATATACACTGACAGTTTTGCTTCAATTCAATAAGACCCAACTTGTATTGATCAATGTGTATATTCCACCTTTATATGTTCGTGCACAGATAAAGCATGTATGGGATAAATTGAACGTATATGTGGAAAACATATTGGCAGCATTTCCTGTAGTGGCTGGTGATTTTAATGCAAGAATTGGAGCAGATGACAGATCGCTTAATTCTTACTCAGATGCTCTTGACTTGGCTTCCTGGATTTAAGTCCTGGATCTCTTCACAAGTGAAAACATCCTTGACCTATAAGGCTACTCCTCCTCCTTTCTTGTTCGGTCTATTTCTGCAAAATAGGTTATACCCCATTCCTAAGTTCCAGTCATGAGATTCATCCCACCAGGTTTCAGTGATGCCTATTAAATCATATTTATTTTATTGTACTAAGAGTTGGAGTTCATCTTGCTTATTCCCCATGCTCTGTGCATTAGCGTAGAGACACTTGAGATGATGTGACCTTCGTGAAAGTCCTGTACTAAAGTTGTTTTCCCTCTCCCTGTTGGTCTCTAGTTCTACTTGGCCTGCCCTATCTATATCATTTGGACTGTTTTTCGCAGTACTCACTGAATCCTTGCCCAGAATAATACTGTCTCCCTCCCCAGTCAAACTCAGTTTAAAGACCTCATGATTTGTTTCGCGAGACTGTTAGCAAAAACGTTCTGGCCAATGGTTGTAAGGTTCAGACCATCCCTTGCCAGGACATCTTCATGGAAATGGAAGCCGTGATCCAAAAACCCAAATCTCTCCCAGTGTCACCATCTTCGGAGCCAATTGTTAATCTCCACTATTCTTCTTTCCCTTCGTGGGCCGTGTCCTTCCATGGGGAGAAGAGACAAAATGACAACCTGTGCATGAAGGTCCTTCAACTTCCTACCCATAAGCTTGTAATCCTTTGTGATGCAGTGAAAGTGTGCCTCGCCATGTTGTTGGTTCTGACATGAACCAAAAGGAGGGGTTTATGGTCAGTGGGCTTGACCAGTCTCGTTAGCCTCTCCATTATGTTATTGATTTTGGCCCCAGAGAGATAGCACACCTCATGACTGATCCTGACTCTCAGCAGCTGGCCTGCCCCCCCCCCAAGACCTTATGCTCAGGCAGAGCAATTGGGCCCTCCCACAAGGGATACAGTAGAATGCTAACGCACCCTCAGGCTAGCCTCCACTCACCTCACACACATTCATTCACCCTTAGACCAACACCACACAAAATAGAACACCAAGGAGCAAGCAGCCCTCACCTAACTCACAGGAACAAGTAAGCAAGCAAACTCATAGCAACCCAGCAAACAAGCAAGTGAGGAAACAGACTCACAAGCCACACAGCTGTGAGTCTTCAGACAAGAAAGCAACTACACAGGCAAACAAACAGAGTGCCTTACCCCCAGCAGATCACACCCAAGAAACTCTCCTGAGGCTCACTAGGACTGGGGAGGTTTACCCCAACAAGCACAAGTTCACCTTATGGTGTTTCTTCCAGCACACCCATGTAAACACCCCTGTTAGCCTCACCTGTTTGCTGAGCTCTGATTGCCATGATTTTCTGTGATTTTCTGATCTTGTGTGTGTGTGTTAAATATGGTTTGGATATTCGTGTTTTTTCCACTTTCATGGGGGTACTGTGGCCCTAACACCTGCAAATATGGAGGGCCAACTGTATTGTTTTACTCACAGAAATAAAATGCAGTATTACATCAATTGCTATGGAGCAAATTATTGGCAAATTATTTGCCTTGGCAAATTATTTGTGAAATTCGATATCTAGTTTAGCATTTCTACTCACATAAATTGTGAAATGTTAGGTGCTGTTGTTAACTGTTCCATTTTGTGTGTGTGTTGTAGATACAGTTTACAAGCTAAGAGAAGAAAGTAAGCTGCTTCGGAAGGCCCACCAGGATGTTCATTCACAACTTCTCAATGCCCAGGTAAGTTTTGGAAGTAGGTTTCTTTCAGGCTAGGTCCAAGACATTTTGCTGCCTGAGGCAAAGAGTGAGTTGATGTCTCCATTCCACATACAAAAGTCAACTGGATCCACAGTTGAACCTTTCTCCAGTACTGCCAGTGGGATGGGATCCCCTGAAGACAACAGACTGGCATGGTAGGCTGCAAGGAACTTAGAACTTTCCTCCTATACCTTGCTGCCCCCTCCCAGCATCTCCTTTATGCAAGTGGCTGCCTCTTTTTGTCTCTGAGTAGGACTGTCTTTACTTCCTTCCACATTTGCACAGCTGTTCATTTCAGCAGGTGACATTAATGAGTCTGAACCATAATGGCTTCCTCCATTTCTCAACCTTGTTCTTAGACTGTAAAGAAGACACTGGAGCATAATGTTCCCCCAGTTTATCAGCATTGGAACAGATCTAATAGCAAAACTTTTTCTTACCCAAGCAAAAGAATTGCTTGTCTCCTTGCTTCTGTTCCAGCCCCAGGTTGTTTTAGTTCTCCTATCTAATACAGGTTCATGAGAGGACCAAAGGTGAAAGAAAGTGGATAGAGAGGGTTTGCCCCTAACCTTATTCCCACAGGACATTAGAATTCATGTTTATCCCATGAAATTGGTTGATGAGAGATTCAGGACAATTGAAAAAAATGCAAGGTTTTTCCCCCCAATAAAAAAGAACTTAAAAGAGGAAGTTGAATCTCTTTCATTTCCATAACTTTTAAGTTTCCATTCTTCCAAAGTTGGACCCATTTTCTCTTTCCAGTGCTGGGCATAACATAACCTAGCAGCCGTTATCAAATATAAAATTGTCTTTTTGTTTTTTTTTCAGTTCTTTCCAGGATCCCAACATATTAAATAAATATATTTCTGACTTCATTTCAAACTTCAAATTTATAATCTTCTGAATTGTGTTGTGGACTTTTTTCCAAATTTTTTTAGCAAAATGGCACATCCACCACATGTGGTAATAAGTACCCAAAGTGGCTTCACATTTCCAACATGACTCATTGCCTTTTTTCGTTATCTTTTTCAATTTCTGAGGGGTCATGCACCACCTATGTAAAATTTTATAGTAATTTTCCTACAGATTCAAATTTGGGGTGAACTTTTAATTATATTAAGGCAAACATATAAAGTTTATCTCATATACAAAATTTTAGCTCTTAAAAAAATGCTTCTCTTATAGTTGTCTTTTGTTTCATACATTTTTCTACATTTTTCGTACATTCATACCTTTTACATTCATCCTGTCTTCCTCCTGAATGAGAGGTAATATAGTGCTCGAATAATAATACTATTACCCGTAATCACATGTTACTTTACTATTCCGTGCCTTAATACATCCTCAATTGTTGTTGTTTTTTTTAAATCAATATTAACCATCTTAATATCTGGCCACTGAGTTCTGAAATATATTATTACTCTTTCCCATTCTTTGACAGATTTTTCTACATTTACTCCTTTCAGTGTATTTGTAATTCTATCCATTTGCATCATATCGAATAATTTCAGTTCCCAGTTAATTAAAGATGGGAGAATTTTTTGTTTCCAGTTTTGAGCTATTAGCATTCTAGCAACTGCCGACATATAGAATAACAGTTTCCCTGCTTTTTCTTCCCTAGTTCTTCATTCATCATTGATAGTAGGTATAGTTCAGATGACATTTCAAATTGAAATCCAAGAATTTTTTCTATCTGAGTGTGTATTGTAATCCAGAATTTTTTAATTTTTTTGCATAGACACCATTGGTGATAAAATGTCCTAATATCTATACTGCATTTCCAGCATTTATTTGGACAACTTGGATATATTTTGGATAGTTGTTCAGGCATTAGATACCACCTATATATCATCTTATATAAGTTTTCTCTAACGTCCTGACATGCTGTATATTTCATTCTTTTAGTCTAAGTTTTTCCCCATTGGTCCATAGTTATGGATATTTTGTGCCCATTTTATCATTGGCATTTTGATTTGTTCTTCCTCTGTGTCCCACTTCAATAAGACTTTATAGATCTGTGAAATAACTTTGGTTTTTCCTATTGTGAGAATTGATATTAGGTCTTCTTCTTTTACTTGATATCCGTTTAAATTTAAATCGATCGACAATTTCTCTCTTATTTGTCTATGCAAAAGCCAGTGACAGTTTATTCCTTCATCATTCAAAGTTTGTTGGGATCTGATTGTTGTATGTTCATATTGAATTTCAACCAGATCTTCATATTTAATCCATTTATTAAACAGAATATTTTCTTTTTTGTAATATGCTTCATGGGGGGAATCCACCGAGGTGTTTTCATATAGCTTCTTGCAAGATATTTTCTCCATATCGTTATTAAGGCCTTCCTCACGTAATGAGTATTAAATTCTTTATTTGGCTTTGCTTTGTTAAACCATATGTAGTAATGCCAGCCTGACCACAGGTCAACCCCTTCCACATTTAATAATTTCGTTTTTTCCAACTTAATCCATTCTCTTACCCAATTCAAGCAGCATGTATGGTAGTACAAAACTAGGTTGGGGAGGCCCATACTGCCACTTTCTTTCGAGTCGGAGGGTTTTTAGTTTTATTCTGGTCCCCCCCCCCAAAATAAATTTAGTAATCTCCTTCACCCATGCAGAGATGACTTTATCATTGTATATGATAGGGACTGTTTGAAACAAAAAGAGGAATTTAGGTAGAACCAATATTTTTACCACCGCAATTCTACCCAGTAAGGAGAGATTGAGATTGTTCCAATTTTTAAGGTCTTTTTGGATACTTTTCCATGATGATTCATAGTTGTTTTTAAATAAGTCTGAGGTTTTTTTGTTAATTCAATTCCCAGATATTTAACTTTTTAAGAATTTTATATCCAGATATTTGTGAGATTTGTTTCCCTTCGTCTGGTGAGATATTTTTTGTCAATTTTTTGTTTTATCTTCATTCACTTTTAGACCTGAATATTTGCCATAGGTCTGAAGGGTGATTTTTAGTTCTTTTAAGCTGTTCTCGTTATTTTCTAACATTACTGCCAAGTCATCTGCGAATGCTCTGACTTTGTATTCATATCCTTTAAATTTAATTCCTTTCATTCTTGGGTTACTTCTAATATTTTCGATCAACACTTCGATGATTAAAAGGAATAGAAGCGGAGATAGGTGGCAGCCTTGTCTTGTACCCCTCTGGATATGCAATCTTTCTGATTTTTCCCCGTTGATGATGATTTGGGCCAATTGTTTAGTGTATATTGCTTGTATCCATTACGTGAAGCTTTCCCCCAAATTCATTTTCTCACAGATTTTCAATATGAATTTCCAGTTCACAGTATCAAAGGCTTTTTCAATGTCCAGAAAGACCGCAAGCAATTTTTTTTAGAGTATTTCTCACAGAGTTCTATTATGTTTATTATATTCCTTATATTGTCACTTATTTGTCTTCCTGGGATGAATTGAGCTTGGTCTTCTGGGATTCGTTCTTGCAAGACTCTTTTTAGCCTGTTGGCTAATACTGATGCGAACCATTTATAATCTGTGTTTAACAGTGAAATGGGTCTGTAGTTTTTAACATTTTGGGGATCTCTTCCTTCTTTTTGTAACACTATTATGTCTGCTTCTTTCCATGAATTTGGTATTTCCCTCTAGAGCTTTATTCATAATTTCATGCAAGATTGTTAAGATCTAGTGTTGAAAAGTTTTATAAAAAGATACCAAAAAACCATCTGGTCCTGGTGATTTCCCGCCGTTAGCTCCGGAAATGGCTTCTGCTATTTCCACTGTTGTTATCGGAGCATTTAGAATTTCCCTCTGTTTGTCTGATACTTTATTTATATTTTGTTGAGAGAGGTAAGTCATAATCGTATCTTCATTTACTCCTTGTAGTTTGTATAACTCTGAGTAATAGTTTACAAAAAGTTGCTTAATCTTTCTAGAATTTGTATATTCAATTCCTTCATGTTTAATTTTAGTGATTATTGTTTTCTCCTTCTTCTTTTTCAACCTTATTGCAAGCCATTTACCTGCTTTATTGGTTCATTGAAATGACTTCTGGTGGGAGTAAAAGAGCTTATTATTCAGTTCTGTGTTGGTTTGTGTCTCCAGTTGTTTCTGTAACATCTTTATTTCTTGTTGTAAAGATTTATCTAGCGGTTTCTCATTTAGAATCTTCTCTTTACTTCTTAACTCTTCAGTTATACGTTGTAAATTTTGTTTCCTTTTCTTGTTTAGTTCTGCACTTTGCTGTATGAAGAATCCTCTAAAAACGGGCTGCTCTATGCGGAAACGGGGCTTACCTTATTCCGTTGCTGCGTGGAGCAGCCTGTTCGCCACTTCACACTCGGCGGCGTCCGGCAGTGCCCAAAATGGTGGCTTTCAACTGGCGGAGGCTCTCTGCCAGTCGGAGAAGCTCGCCAGCCGGAAATCCCGCCCCCTGCGCGATCTGCAGGCATGCCCTTGCGCACGCCTGCAGATCCATACTGGTGCTGCGACGGGGCTGGACGGGGCTACACGCCCCGTGCCTTTTAAAAACGACAAAACAAGTGGTTTTCGAAAAGCACGGGCAGCGCCACTTCCGGTCACCCCTGCTTGGATTGGGATGTGGAACTACACAAACGTAGTCTGCCCAATCCACGTTATGGTGTAGACGACTTCCGTGGAGGTTGCTCTATACCGTTTTTTTAACCCCATGTGGAAAGGGCCTAAGTCACTTTAGACAGTAAGCCAGCTTGAAAAGTTAAAGTTAAGAGAAAAAAATCAATCAGAGTCGCTAATCATGCGGGTTATTGTTAATGGCTCAAAGTCACTAATCAGAGATGAAAGATGAAGGCAAGCTGACGTATACCTTCTCAAGCAGGTTTTTAATTAAAAAGGTCTGCGGGTGCTGCTCTGTTTCTAAAACCACAGTTTCGATCTTCTTTGCCCAGCTGCTTCCAGCTGTCACACAACTCGTCTCTCAGGTGGAAAGCTAGGGAACAATTTGAAGATATCCGGAACCCCACTTGTTCCCCCAATACCATGAAGGAAGTAGGTTGATTTTTGTTATATTGAATCAACTCTCACCAGAGGAGAAAAGGGTCTCCTGCCCGGATAGCTAGGAGATGTCATGATGCCATAAGCCAGAGTGGAAGTCCAAATTTGGGGTGAACTTTATATCCTCTTTCCAAACTTCAGTCCACTTCTCCAATTAAATTCAATTTTTGGCCCACTTGATTGTTGTCTCCTTTACTATTTCCTGTTCCGTTTCTTGCTCTAAGAGGAGTTTATAAATTTTAAATATTGATTTTTTTTTTTATTCTCTATCAAGTTTTGATCCATTTCATTTTCAGTTTTTTCAAATCCTATCAAGTTGTTATCCATTTTAAATTTCTCTCTAATTTGTCTGAAAGAGAACCAGTTCCATTCATGGCCCTGTTTTAATTCTTCTGTCAAGTTCACGATTGGTGTAGTATCCTCCTGTTTAATTAAATATTTGTAAGTTAACAATTGTCCACTCTTAGTTCCACTGATTTCAAAGGCTTCCTGAGGAGACGTCCAAACTGGGAGCTTTCTGTAGAACTTCTGTTTTATCGTCTGCCAGACTTGCAAAAGAGATTTCCAAATGCTGTGATTGTTGACGTCACTGTGTACAGTTATTTTATTATAACATAAATAACCATGCCAGCCAAATCAATTATTCTAAAAACTTTCTAGTTTATTAAAAAATATCTTTATTCAACAATTTGACAGAGAGTCGAAATATGTGACAGAGTGGATTAAATGTAAGGAGAGATAAGATGTATAGAAATATAAAACAAAGAAAGTGGGGAAAAATATAAAGATGGCATTTAAGGGATGTTCATTTGTCTTATGGTTGAAAATGATTAACGCTTGTTTAATTGTGTAAATTATTATGAACATAGGTCACTATGGAAAGAATAAACTATATAAACAAGGTTGTAAGATGGGAAACATAAAAAAAAATAGAATCCAGGGGTTGGAGGGGAGAAGAATGTCAACTTTTAAGAAACGGAAATTTGGAAGATGTGTATTCTTATTTTATAAGGCTTCAATATATTGTTTTTGAATAAAAAATAATAAAAAAAAATAAAAGAGAAAATTGAAGATTAATCCTTTAAGGTTCATAACTGGAGTCTGTTAGTATACTGAATACAGTTCTTTATTTGAATAGATGCAACTCTGAGCAGAGTCTGTCTACTGGCTACCTGTCAGTTATACTAAGCTCATATTGAATTCATATACACCCATACAGTGGCACCTGCTAAACAATAAAAGGCTATGACAATCATACAACCTTACCAATAATGAGCAAGCTGTTTCCAAATATTTGGATTTGTTCTTTCTGTATCACACTTAGGGTTGCCAGGTTGGATATAGGATGGGGCTCCTGCAGTTTTAATACTGAAGAGGTTGTGGAGCAGGTACTGCAAAACTTTGTCAAACTGGGTAAAGGTACCTGACAGATCCTACCTTCCAAACCCCAACTTTCAGCCACAGTTGGCTTTTGTCTCCCTAGTGGAGAATGGGGATAAGGAGGGAATAGCTCCCAGCATTATTCTTGTCATTGATGCCTTGGCACTTTATCATCCAACTCTCCATTGCTGAGGCACGAGCCAGGTTGAGAAGGGATGGCTGCAACTGAAAGTTGGAATTCGGGAGCTAGGAGAGGAGAGGTACTTTTATCCCACTTGACAATGTTTTAGGGTACCTTGTCTTGCTTTACAGTTAATTCAGGGTTAAAGTTACAGGAGGACTGTCCCCAATGCAACCTGGCAATCACAGGCTGGTGTTCTGTGTGGCTGTAGGCAGTAGAACATGTCGGAATGCTTGAAGACAGGGGTAGGCAAAGTGGGACCTGTGGTTCTCTTGCAGCACCCAGGGCCATTTTGTGACACACACCCCCGGGGCCACCAGAGATCAAAAAACTATTTCTGAAAAAAAATTAGAAGAAAACTTTTTGCTTGAAGGTACTCCCAAAAGCTTTCTAGGTGATATAGATCACATTGTTACATGTTTGAAGGCCTCTTTGCCTCCAAGGTTTTTAAAAAAGCATTTTTCTCTATTTTTTTTCTCCAACATGCCCTGTAGAGAATTTCCTCCCCCTGAGCCAATTAAGTCACAAGACAGGACTTTTTTTAAAAGAGAAATTAAACAGGAAATGACTTCTTCTCACTTCCTTGTGTTAAAAAAAGTCCTTTCCTGAGCCTATAATATGAAGACCCAAAACTATGATGGTCTAAAACATGATGAAAATGCCGCCCTATCTCCTAAAGAACATTTGGCAGCATTAGGGAGAAAAAAATGATATTTTGTGTGTGTGGGAGGGGAAACATGGGTTGGGGAATATAGCCTTTCAAGGTCTTCTGGGGAGCAAATGTGACCCCTGGGCCTTCTGCAGTTGCCCAATTCTGTTCTAGGGACATGGCTTACTATGATTTAACTGGAAATCTATAAGAGCTCACATGATATTTAATGTCTAAGTAGCCTTTACTTTCAGCATGGCTCTTCTTCACTTAGCCCTCATCTAGAACATTAAGTAGGGTTGGTAGATCTCAGAGCCTGGCCCTGAGTCTCTAGTTTTCATGGGTTGTTTCCACATAGGAGACAAGGGTGCAGATTCTCTAGTTTTGTGGAGCTCATCTCCAGGAGAGAGGAAAGAGCTGTGTGCAAATCCTCCAGCTCAGCTAGTAGAACAGCTCCTTCAAGATTTCTGTCTTAATTTCCAAACAGGAAAATATGTGCACTCTCCCTCTCTCTGAATGATAGCTCATGAGCAGTTGTGGTTAGTACTTAATGCATATTGCTTAATGATCATGGTCATCTCTAAGTCTTCGATTTTGACCTAGAAACCTCAGAACTTGGGATGGTCTTGAACTGGAAACGCTGATAATAAGTAACCTTTTGGGAGCTTTAGAATTATTTATGTAGAATTATTTTTAAAAACATGTGGCTTTGCAAGCTCTGGTCACACTCTGCATGGGGCTGTACCCAGGATCGGAGGCAGCATGACTGAAAGCTACCGGTACCAATTGTTGTGGACCAGCAGTAACAGAGGGCTGTTCCTTCTTGATATGCTTGTGGTATCTTTGAAGGCATTTGTTTGGCCAATGTGAGAAGCTGTATTCAGGACTAGACAGTCTTGGTATGATCCACCATAGCTTTGCTGAAGCACTTGTGGAGCCTGAAATTTTCCTCAAGCCCAGAGGCCCAGGCTGTTCTAGCCATTGCTTGAAGTATCACAGCTGCTAGAAATGCCATCGTGGAGAGGAATGGATTTTTTTTTTTTTTTTGGTCAAAGGATTGATGGACTGATTGATTGAATATCCCTCCCTTCTTCTGGCATGCAATACAAGGTGCCTTACAAAGATGCTAAATCAAGAAGAAAAGGCTTAAAAATATTCTGAAAATTAAAAAAATGATACAGAATTAAACAAGACATATTAAAAAGGCATTGACATTCTAAAAAGTACAAAAATTTAGAACATAACAAAATTTAAAAGACAATATACTTACCCACAAAAAGACACCCTGCAGCCAAGTAATCATTGAATGCTTGTTGGGATAAAAAGGCCTTGGCCACCTTCCTGGGGAAGGAAATTCCACCATCTGGGAAAGAAGAAGTAGTAGTTGGTGGTGCAGATGCCCTCAGGTGCTTTCTCTTGGTTCTTCATCCAGGTCCAGATGGAAGAGTTCAGACAACTCAAGGAAACCCTTCAAAAGATGCCAAGTTTCAAGGAAATGGCTGTCATGAAAGGACAGCAAAAGCCACTAGCGAAGGAGCAGCCACCAGCACCAGCCTTTGGCCGACCGCAAGTTGCTAGATCAAAGGTATGGTCTCTACTTCTCTTCTCTGTTTAGCTTGTCATGGTTACAGGGATAATAGAAAGGCTAACCTTGTGTTTTATTTATTTATTTATTTATCTATCTATTTATCATCGTAATTGTCATTATCTATTTATAAAGCACCATCATTGTACATGGTGCTTTACAAGTAAAAGAACAGCAAAACAGTTCACTGCTGTGAAGCAGACCTGGCTTGAAGGCAGCCAAACACAGTTTAGGGAGGCTGTGAAGGGGGTGCTGTGGGTAAATGGGGTATAACCAAAGCAGAAAAGTGCCTCTGAGAGTGCGAGACAGGGTTTTGCTTTGGTAGGGCCAATATTTTTGATTTGAAGAGAAGTGTTGATTTCAGAGAGATAGAACAAATAATCAGAAGGGAGAACTGACTATGGTTTTGGGAACCGTAAAATAATAGAACATAACAGATTACTATATTGTTCTACTGTGTTTAATAAACTTATTCCTTTTGTTTTAAGAATGCTTCACGCTGTTTCTGCCAAGCCTGCATTCGAGTCAGGCCATGCATACCAATATAGAGCCCACATAATGACATAGTCACAGGTCTACTCGCCTAGAAGCCCTGAAACCCAACTCTAGGAAGGGTTAAGTGGGGAAACAAGGGCATTGTGAGTGGAAGGATTCTTAGGGTTGGAACTGCAGGGGCATCCTGCCCTCCTGAGGAACTGTCAGGTTGGCTTCGCTTTCTCTGCCATGCCACCCTAATGACATTCTAAAGACATATAGTATTTTGATGTTTGCTATCATATAATGCTCTGTAATTCACTATGCATTCTCATGCCAGGTTATTTGCTGTTTGATGCCAAGTAATACTTGTAGTGCTTTGGTGTTTGTTGCCATGTAATACCTGGCATAAAGGGACTAGAAGGGGATGACTGGAACTGAATGAGAAAATAGTGTTTTGGGAATGGAAGTATGTCATTCTAACGAACCTTGATAATAGGCATATACAAGGTCAGGATAATAATAATAATAATAATAATAATAATAATAATAATAATTTTATTTCTATCCCGCCTCTCCCCATGGATCGAGGTGGCGAACAACAATAATACATTAATTACATTAAAAAACATTAAAGAACATACCCAATCCTCCCCACCCACCAACCCACTTTGCTCCAAAGAAGAGCCTTGACAGAAATCAGATTGCTTATCATGGAAACAAAAACAACAATAGCAGATCATCAAGGCATGACACAGAGTGTTGGATTAGATATAATGGAAGAAATAAGGAAGCTAACAATGGCATTTAAAAATGAGATGAAAGAAACAAGAACAGAAATGAAACATATGAGAACAGAAATAAAAACTGATCTTAAAAAGGAATTGGAGACCTTCAGCACAAATTTAGATAATATTTCCAAAGAATTAAAATTGGTGAATGAAAAGGTGAAGCAAGTTGAAGAGAGAACAACAAGGATGGAGACTCAAGCATCGAAAATGGAGGAGAAGACAGAGCAACTAGAGAGAACAACATTACTAATAGACATAAAGAACAGAAATAAATCAATTAAGATAAGAGGGCTGAGAGAAGCCATCCTGCGAAAGGAGTTGTGCTAATTTGCAATGTTCCAGCTTATAAGACACTGTAAATCCAATAGAGCTTTTAGTCTTGGCAATTGCCAGAATGTGCTGCTGTTACTCTGAAGTTTATGAATAAAGCTTTTGCAAACTTCTAAGCTGAATCTCTGGGACTGGAATTATCCTGTACATGATAAGAACATATGTTGATCAGCTCCTAATAGTTTAAATCCTTTCACTCCTCTCCCTTAGTGTTGTCAGCTGATTTAGGATCACCTGGTTCAGGCTGATCTTCGCTTTCTGGTGTAGTCTGTAAACATTGATCTTGTTCAGTCTTGTGGTGGATAGTTACACAGATCTCCACCACATGTTTGGCCAAATAATTCCTCATATGGAACAGGAAGGTCTGAATGAACAGCTAGATCCCAGATTCGCTGCCAATCTTTATATGTCATATTATATCTTTTGCTACTAGCACTGGGAAACCTGGTTCTCCTAGGAACTTAATCATGACTTCTTTTCTTTGCTAAATATTTTCTTTATCTTATAGTTTGACAATGCATAAATCAGACCAGGAATCTCTCAAAGCTTGAAGGATGCAATTGTTCAGTGACACCTTCCTTTAATTAAGACATGATACAAAAGGAAAAGAGGATGGCCGTGTAGAGGGCATTAAGATTAGCAGATGCTGCCTCTTCTCTCTCTCCAAGGCTGCAGCAGTGGCAGTTGGTATGGAGAGAGAGCCTACTGTCTGCTTCTGGGACTAGGCATGATGGAACAGTGTCTGCCTCTTCTTCTTTCCTTCTGTGCCAGGGCACTGACAGTTGGCATGGAGGAAAGGCCTTTAATCTTTCATTATTTTTGTCTATAATCATCCTAGTAACAGAGAAAGTGTTTCTGTCCATCTGTGCTATAGCTTCAAGGCAATGAAACTTAGCCACTTGAAACTGGAATGCATACTGAGGGAAACATTGTGATGCTGTACCTGGGGTTTGTTTTGTAAAATAGGCTAACAAAAACGTACGCTTGTCTCTATTTCTGCAACTTACAGTACTGTCTTCAATAAGTAAGTGTAAGACTTCCCTAGCCAGTGCATAGGCATGCAGTTCCTTCAATTTGAAATTATTATGTAATAGTTCAAGCAACAGGGGGTGTTCCCTCCACTCTACTATGAACTTGCCATCTAAGTTACAAGCTGAAGGGGCACCTCTCCTTTGCCTAACAGATAAGCATTTAGTCTGCTTCAGCAGGGAGCTTTTTAAAGCTTATGTTCACTGGAACCATTTGCTACAAGCCCAGGTTTCTGAACAGTGGCATATCTAGCGTAAGCAGCGGATAGGGCAAGTGTTGAAGTTGCGCCTCTAACTTCTTACCCCACCCACACCCCTACATTCGTGGCTTTTTTGCACCCACCTGGAATTGGCACCCACAGCATGTACCCTACTTGCCCCACCATATCTGAACCTACTGTATTTGAGGTGTAATTTTTTTTAGCCTGCTTTCCTGTTCTAGGCCTCGATGGGTAATGAAGGAAAAGTACCTCTGAACCCCATGGAACAAGCTGCAGCCACAGCTGGGAGCTCCCTTGTTGCTCAGGCCTCTGACATCAAACGCCAGGAAGAAGAAAACCTAACTGATGGCCAGGTTTCACATAGAAATGATGGTCCTAAACTTCAGAGCAGCATGCCATTGAGTCAGCTGGCTCTACCTGATGAAGTTCATTTGCCACCTGCAATCTGGGCTCCAGCAGGGCAAAGGGACAGCCCCATCATCCGCTTCACAAGGATGGTGAACAGTGTGCAGAATGGGAACCAGGTAAGAATGTTCTGCAGGATAATTTTCTGGAGTAGAATGTAGCCATTTTGCTATGGGGAAACTTTTGGTCCCCCAGAAAACACATTGATTGTTTCAGAGTTTGGGAATACAGTAGCTCCTCCACATTCATGACAGTTAGAGACATAGAACCCTCACAAAAATGGAAAAATTGTGACTAACTCCCACCGCCGTGATTACTCCCCAGAGCTCCCCCCTCCCATTCCCTCTGGCCCCAGTGTTGGGGCATAGGGATAAAAAAAGACACAGGAAAGGGCTTACCAGTACTTTCCCTTCAAAGGGAGAAGAGCACAGTTCTTCCCTTCTAATTACTTCTGGTGGCCAGCTTGAAAAGGGAGGGGTAGGAGCAAAGAGAACACCTGATCAATCAGCAGCCCCTACATAGCAGAAAGTGCAGCCAAATGAGAGAGAGGCTGTGCCTGCAGTGGTGGGAGGGGGGCTTTGCTCCCCTTAAAAAAAAAGGTCAATTTTAATCACAAGCCTGGCAAGCCTGGGGTAAGGAATGCAAGGGATGGGAGGAGGAAAATAGGAGGTAGGCAAGTACGTGCCTCGCAAATAATTAAATTCACGAAGGTCAAACTCACAAATTTATAGGACTGTACTTTGTTACAAATTAAGTTGCTACTCCATTTTCTTAAAATTTTCAACAGAAATTTCAGACCCTTTTTTAAAATACTGACAATTTTGTTTTTGAACAATGATGAATGGTTCTTGCTTTTAATTTCTAAGTAAATATTTTGGTGATGTAAAATTATTTTTTAATTTAATAGAGCAACCAATCAATTAATGTATTGATTAATTAAATTTATCATTTTCCCTTAATGATTTAGCATAACAAAACACTTTCTTTTAATGTGTTAACTGTGATGCATTTAACACTGATAAGGATGCAAAGCACTGATAAGAAGCAAAGCTATGGATTATGGGAACATCTGTTTCCTTCTGGCCTCTTAGGCCTGTCACTTGATTAAATTGAATTTCATTGATTAGCTGCACAAGTTTTAATTTATCTAACAAATGTGCATGGATTTGTATAAAAAAAAGATAGGGCATGGTTTCCAGGCCTTCTACCATCTTGGTCACCCTCCTCTGGACACATTCCACCATGCCAATATCCTTCCCGAAACTGTCGTGCCCAGAACTGGACACAGTATTGTTGTTATTGTTATTATATTATTGTTATTCTGAACTGGTAAGCCTCTAAGCCTGGCCCTTGTCCCAGCCTAAAGACCTTCTCTAGAATGGAAGGAGAGTTCTTGAGCAGTTCAGTTAGCATGTTTGAGATAAAGAGACAGAGATTTATTTTTCTCTGACATAGCCTATCAAGTGGGACAAGTCTCAGATTGCCTTACTTGTGAATGGAAAGGACAGAAAAATATGTGGTGGAGAAAACAAAGTAATGTACTACAAGAGAGTAGGAACAAGTGCTGGTGCTTCCGGTAGGATATACAGGCTGCTGAGTAACTGTCTGATTCACTCATTCACTTCTGATATGTTACACAATCTCATCTGTTCATTACAGCAACTGACATCATTTGTTTTATATTCTATTTAGTTCTAAAATACATGTTGCTGTTGTGTGCTTCCAAGTAATTTCTGACCTAGAGTGACCCTAAGACAAGCCTAAGAGTGTATGACATGCTAAGACTGTATGACATGCCCAAGGTCATGCAGTGGGTTTCTATGGCTGGGGGGGGGAATCAAACTGTGATGTACTAGATAACCCACACTCCACAAAATTCACTTTGAGGTAGAGGGCAATTTATTTTGATAGAAAAGTATGAGCAACAGAGCACACTTACATAGAAGTTGCTGAAACGAAAACATCCATACAGCTTACTGCTTTTATAGGTTAACATTACAAACTGAGGCGCACAAAGCAGTGATGGGTGAGAGCAATAAATCCCTACACCACACTGCCTCCTCAGCATTTTCCCAGGCCTGTGCCTACCATACGTTCTTCCCCATCCTTGACTCAAATTAAGAAGGCTATAAGAAGAGGGTCAACTGGTGGGACCTTTTCACCAATGTTTCACCAATGTTTCACCAATGCTGGCTGCATCTATTGTTTTCATTGAGAGGATTAGCTTAGAGCCATTAAGTCAGGCTTTCATTGGTAATTTTCAGTGAACTTCTGACTTGGCCATGCTGAGGTTACCTTTTGGCCTGCTATCTAGCCAGTTTCCCTTCACCACATGGCCTTTCAGCCATAAGCGGGTATAATTTATATTTTATGCCAATTAAACATATCTGCCAATTAATATATTTTGCCAATTAAGCTATATCGAATTGGGGGATTGCAGACTGGTTAACACCCCTATGCTTCCTAGAGACTATAGGGCACAATTTTGCCATGGGGGGAGTCTTCCCTGATAGTCTTAGGTCCTGGAGTGGCATTTTTTCATCTGGGAAGTAAATGGAGAAAACTTCTATTCATTTCCTGGTTGAAGAAAAAGGCATTTTTAAATAGAAAACATTAGATGCTGTGGGGCCCTGGGGCCTCAAAAACAGCCTGGGAACAATGCATGCAGCCTGGGGGATGCACTTTGCCCACCCATCTGTTGTGATGGACTTACTGTATTACTGTATTACACAGCGGCCTATAGTTAGGGGGAGGTCTTTGTTGTTTCTGTGGATTAATATATGTCCTAGTGGTTGCACCATGCTGGTTCCACTTATACCTTAGGGTTCCCCCTCTTCCTTTCCTTTTCTCTTTTAGAATCAAAAATCAATGCAGAGCGTACAGGCAGAAAGTGAGGAAAATGTACATTCAGAAGCTGTTGCACTTGACTTCAGGCTTTTGCCTGCTTTGGAGGCAGCACAGGATTTGGATAAACAGCTCTCCGTGGGAAGCAAGCATGATCCCGCGGTGCAGAGGTAGGTCCCGTTGTGATGTTAATGGGCCCCACTGTGAGTAACAGCAAGGATCCTTCCTTCTCCCAGAAATGGCCATAGCAGAAATGTTGAGTAAGCAAAGAGAACATATACTTTTTCGTCGTGGTCTCTGTGTATCACGCAGTGGGTTTGTGCCTGCGCAGAGCCACCTACAGAATGTTCTAGAGCAGTGGTTCTCAATCTGGGGGTCGCAACCCCTTTGGGGGTCGAATGACCCTTTCACAGGGATTCCCTAAGACCTCTCAGGTTGAGCTTCTGACACTCCTGAACCATCTCGCCCCCATTTTAACTAAGGGAAGAAAGTCATGGCGGCGGGAGCCGAGAGCCCGTTCCCTCTCATGCTCTCTGACCACGCATGCGGACTAGCTAACGGGAGAGGCGAGAGTGGACGCCGTTAAAGCCCACTGAGAGAAAGGCCACCAAGCGAGCGACGGAAGAAATGGTGGCGCCCTCGGAGTGAGCTTCGATCTGCGAGAAGTTCCGCAGCGCCCCCAACCTTTCGTATGTGAAGTCCAAGAAGGACCCGGAGACCGAGCCCTTTCGCTCCAAGTACAGCGCCCGGGAGCTGCTCGAAGGCGTTAGGCAGCTGCTGGGCTCCGAGGAGGCAGGCGAGGCTGAAGGCACCCCGAGCGCGGGTGAAGATGGAGGCGACAGTCACGGCGGTGGCAGCGGCGAGGCGGAGCGCCTGCACACTGTGCGGCTGGCCGTGGTCAAGTATGAGCTGGGGGTGAACCACACTGACACCTCCGTCTGGTCTGGCACGTGGGGAAGGCCGGGTGTGGGGCCTGCCGTCGCGGGAGCGACCCCCGGGGGGCATGGCGTGGTGACGGGGAGGCTGGACGGAACCGCAACTCCCTTCCCTGCGGGAGGGGAAGGGACTGCCATGGCCCATGAGGCCCTTCTCACCGCACGCACGTGCGCCCCTTGGGGAGCGCCGCAGCCAGGAGCGACCACCGAGGGGCTGGGGGACGAGGTGGGACACGCTACCATGTCGCCGCCCCTGCCGTTCCGGGAGGGAGACGGTGGGAGAGGGCCAGGCCTCAGTGGCCGGCAGAGGCCAGGGAAGGGGGGCGGCGAGGAGAGGGCAGGCAGGTGCGGGCACCCGATCCGCTGACACCCAACCCCGGACCCCTCCTCAGCTCCCTCCTCCCGCCCTGTCTCACCTGCCCACTCTGGAACTCACTGAGTCCTCTTACCTGCAGCAGCCACCCTGTCTCCTCCCCGCCCCACAGAGACACAGCTATTCGCCCCCCCAGTGCCAGGTGGGAAACAGCTGGGCCACTCAGCCCACCCTTCTGAATTGCCCGTCTCTGGGTGTCAGCACCACCCTCCCTGCCAGCAGAGCAGGCGGCCTGCCTGTCCTGACGGCCATTGTCTCAGGATTTGTGCACTGGGGCCAGAGCGACAAAAGGGCCATTGTTTGGACGTGGACAACAGCCACTTCCCTTGCTTTGCCTCGCCTTTGTTTCCTGTCCCTGGATATTGTCTCCCCCCAGAGCCACCTCCATTCGCTTGCAGTGGGGCTTCAGCTGCCCAACCGGACATTCCATTCCACTTCTGGTGGAGGGGGAGAATGGAGAAGAGGGAAGGGGTTGCCAGGGGGCCGAAGGAGACGCATGGGTACCTGTGTGTCTTTGCACCAGAGGAGGTGGGCATCACTTCTGCTTCCCGGTTAAGCCTCAGGGCTGCTGCAGGGCTCTGTGCAAGGGATGCAAGAATTGCAAAGTTTTTTGAGAACCAAGGTGAAGAGTGAGGCAGATACAAAAGGAATGGCAGCAAAAGGCAAAACAAAACTTAGCCCCAATCGCCTTGTATGGAAGGCCTGATGAGATTCCCGTCTGTGCAAAAAAATTCCCAATCTTTCCCCCCCCCACCTCTCTCCCTCTGGCTGTCTTTCAGTCGGCTGCTAGAATCCCACACGAGGGCTGGGTTAAAACATTCCTCATCTGTTGTGATAGGAATTCAGAGGAGAGAGAGGCTGGAGCAAGAAGGGGGAGGGGGGAGGGAGAGCACACGCTTTCTCCTTTGGAAGCAGGTTGCCTCTTCTCAGCCCAGCTGTACAGAGCTTAAGAAAGAGAGGGGTGAGCAACTCGGGGAGGCTGCTGTAGGAGTGATGCCCGAGCCAAGGAAGGGAGGGGACTGCCTCCCGTCAGCGTATGAGAGTCCCCTCTCTGAAGGACCTAGGAGGCCTCGGACCAGGCGGGGAGGGAACAGCCTCCTTCCGCTTCTCCCTGCCGCCGGACTGGCTCTCTCTTTCCATGTTTTGGGCTGAGCTCCGCCTCGGGGACTGAGGAGGCACAGCCCGCCCGGCACCATGTGGCGGAGACGGTGGGGCTTGGGCAGAGTCCTCCAGCTGCCCCCTCTTCCTCTCCCACCCGAAGGGACTTCTACTGCCATTGCCTGGGAGTCTGCAGCCATAGGATGCCATTGATGTGAATACTGCCCCCTTGTGATAGTAACAGGTATATAAAAATAACACAATTTCATTTATTTGTAATTAGAAATAAATATTTCACAATATATAATTACATATTGTTTTTGTGATTAATCACTATGCTTTAATTGTGTTCAATTTGTAACAATGAAAATACATCCTGCATATCAGATATTTACATTACGATTCATAACAGTAGCAAAATTAGTTATGAAGTAGCAACAAAAATAATTTTATGGTTGGGGGGTCACCACAACATGAGGAACTGTATCAAGGGGTCGCGGCATTAGGAAGGTTGAGAACCAGTGTTCTAGAGCTTAGTAGCTTGGCAAGAAGTCCCATCCTCTCCCAAGTGCTGCACATGCCCAGGCCCACCAAGCTACCTTCCCATCAGTTTGCTTTCATCCCCCGACCTAATCGCACCTCACATTTGTCTCTGGAGCTTAGTAGCTATCTTCACTAGATTTTTTAACCTTTCTTTTCCTCCTGTTTTTTTCTCTTTCTTGCTCTGTACTTCACTTTCTCCCCTCTCCCCTTCCTCCTTTCTCTCTTCAATGGCTTCTTTGTTTAAACACTGTTCCACCTCCAACCAGAAAGTTGCCCTCTCTGATGCCCACGAACAGTGTCCTTTCTATTTAAGGGAGGAGCATAACGTCACCCACTGCAAGATCTGCAAGCAGTTTACCTCACAGACTCTGAAAAACCAGGCTTCTCATTTCTGTCCCTATTGCTGGGAACAATCTCTGTGAGTTCTTCAGCAAGAAGCACAGAATGTCCCGCTTTTCACTGCCTCGATGATGGTTTCCTGAGTTCCTCAACTTCATCCAGTACCAATCTCGGTACTGAATACACCAAGAAGCCTAGCTTCCACCAAACCCTTAGCCACACTGCTCCCATCTGTGTTGACTTGCACTTCTCTCTCAGAACCGGCCTTGGTACTGATTGTTCTGCAGGTTGAGTCTCATCCACAACTCACTTCTTCCAAGCAACACACATTGGCAACACTGTCTGCTACCACCCCATCGAGACGACACCACCAGACTTCTTCTCTCTGTCGCTCAACTTCTCAACCTCACTTTTGGTCTTGGTCTTGGAGGTCCTGATCCTGATCCTGATGTTCCTGATCAGGGTCTCAACACTCACAATCCCAGCCTCATCACTCCAGATCTTGTTCCGAACAATCTCAATCCCAGTCTCAACATTCTGGTTCTCAGTCACAGTGCCTTCACTCCTGCTCTCATCATTGTTCTACCTCTTGCCATTGGTATTGATGTCACAGTCAGGAACTTTCACCTTCCCTCATTGCAACCCTCCAACACCATTGATCCCAGGGCATCCACAAGGACTCTGCTTATACATCTGCCCCTTACATTGATCGATACTGATGGCAGCATCTATGGAGGAGCTACCTCTGTCCTACCGATCCCTCTCTCCCTCCTACCAGGATCATTACCATGAGTGCCACTACCATGGAGACATTGCAGAACTTGCCAAATTTGACCACTGCTGTTCTCCATCTCAACACTGACATCGTTCTCAGTCCTGATCTGCCACCTGGTCCCATTCAAGATTTCAACACTGGTCTTGATTTTGTTCATGGTACCGTTCTCACCATCACACACCAGTTCCACAGTCATGATCTAGATCAACCGACTTTCATCAGCACTGCATGGCAGAGGCATCTCCTTCAGCTTCTCCTGTTCCACCTTGGTTAGACTCTCTCAGAAGGCAATCTGTGTCACCACCTCCATACATCACAGCCACAGTTTCCTGCCCTCCACCCTCACCGCCAGTAACCATGGGTACCAAGATTGCTTCCTGTTCCTCCCATCACCTTTTTACCTGCTACTGTCACTAAGGTACCACCTCTGGTTCCACCACACCATACTAACTCCCAGTGACAGGTCTCTCCATCATCCCAGGCCTCTTCTTCAGATAATGATGAAGAGTCTGACAACACCTCAGAGGACCAGGGCCGTCCAGCCACACCATCACCATCAACAGCTGTTCTCCCATCTGAACCTGATGCACCACCTGAGGACATCAGGCATTTCTCTGACATTTTACTTGTATGCCAAAGGCCATAGATTTACAGGTCTCTGCTCAACAGACAACCCTGTCTTTCAGATAGTGGATACCTATTCTTCTACCCCTGCCACCATTCTATTCCTACATACATTCCAAGAAGTTATCAAGCAACCTTAGCCTCAGCCTTCTTCTGTATCATCTACACCTCATCACCCTTGAGCAGCTGTGTAAAATACAGCAGGCAGACATCTCATACCTCTTTACTCATCCCCCTCTGAATTCCATAATTGTTGAGGCAGCACAGACCAAAAGAGGTAAAAACCCTCATTCCACCCCTCCGCCAATCAAGAGGGAAAATGTCTCGATATGTTTAGATGACACTTCTATTCACTGGCAGCACTTTTCTGTAACAGATTCTGTAACATGCATGGTTGTGTATCAAAAATTTCTCTAGGATGATGTGCTCACCTTCATTCCCCCACCACTAAGAAGATCAGAGACTCACCTCACTCTGCCTTCACCAGGAAGCTTGAGCGCTTGTCACACAATAGATTCAATCCTCTCACCATTCTGTAGAATGCACTGCTCAAGTCATGGCAGGAGCTGTATCCCTCTGCTGCTTTGCTTGGTTTAGATCTGTTGGTCTCATGGAGGACACTAGGAAGCGCATTAAGGACCTTCCATTTGATTGTCAAGGGTTATTCAACACTTCCACCATTGAAACCTTCAAACTTTCTCCAAAGCCTGCCCAACGGCCAAGAAGATGGGCATTCAACACCAGCAGTCTCAGTAGTGCTCCCACCAACCTTGCCCTTCTTGGCATAGACAGTTCTCCTTCTTGTACTGTTTGCGATTGCCAACCTGCTCATTCTGCACAGGCTCCACACAGACCTCATCTGCACAGTGCTCATACGTCTGCACCATTAACAGCTGTCAAAGAAGTCCTATCTCTAAACCATGCAGGACCTCACCATTTCAGTTGCTCACTCTACCATCCCCAACTATGCCAGATGTTCCTGACCTCTTCACCCAGTATTTCACCTGGTGGACCATCACCTCAGACTCTTGGGTTCTCACCGTTATTCATTTGGGTTACACTGTCAAGTTCTCAAGTACTCCACCAGTTGGCATTTCCCAATCCACCCAATCTCATCCTACTAGAAGAGATCAACATGCTCCTGTCCAAGGGTGCAATAGAAGCTGTCCCTCACAGATGTGAATTGACAGGTTACTTGTCCAAGTACTTCACAGTATTGAAAAAGGACAGAAGGCTTCTCCCTATCCTCAAATTGTGAAGCATCAACAAATTTATTCGACCTCGGAAATTCAAGATGGTCACTTTAGCCACCATTTTTTCCCTTCCTCTGCAGGAATGACTGGTTTGCATCGATAATCCTCCACAATGCATACTTCCACATCTCAGTCAGACCTCAACACAGAAGGTTCTTATGCTTTGCAGTCAGAGATGATATCTTCCAGTACAGAGTACTTCCATTTGGCCTGGCCACCACCCTGAGAGTCTTTACAAAATGCATGGCAGCGGTCGTGGCCCATCTGAGAACATGAGGTATTGTCATCTACCCCTGCCTGGACGACTGGCTTCTGGTGGTGTCCTGCAGAACCAAGCTCTATTGAGACCTCCACATCTCTCTTTCAGTACTCACCTGTCTTGGCCTCCAGATCAACCCCAGGAAGTCTATTCTCTATCTGACCTGTCAGATAGATTTCATTGGGGCCTCTCATGTAGGCAGAGCTTCTCTTCCCCCAGGAGGGCCATCAGTCTTCAGAGAGGGGGGCACAGCATATTATTTCCCACCTCACAATTACAGCTCACTGCTGTCACCATGATGGTGATTCTGGTTGTCTGCATGCAGTTCCATCCTTTTCAGTGGTGGTTCATCCACAAATTTGATCCCATCCACAACAGCAACTTTTGGAAGATCATATCAGACTGACATTGATGTGGTAGACATTTCTCTGCAATCTCAGCCTAAGAATGTCATTCAAACCACTATCATGTGGTTTGGGAGGTCATTGCGGGACTCTCATAGTGCATGGCCACTCGTCTGAGGATGAGAAGCTCCTACACATCAACATGCTGGAACTTCTCTACGTTCTGAAAACTCTCAATCTTTCGTAAGACTCCTTCTCAGCAGAGCAGTCCAAGTTGCTGTGGACAGCACCACAGTCATGGCCTACATAAACTGCCAAGGAGGTACGTGGTCTGTGATTTTGCTTGACTTTTCCCTCTGTCTTTGGACCTCGTGTCTCCAGAGGTCCATTCGACCAATGGCCATCCACCTGGTTGGAACAGATAACAGATAAATTCGAACAGAACTAAAACAAGATTTCAAAAAAGAAATGGAAAACATACATCAAAACTTCAAAAAATTAACATAAGATTTCACAATCATAGATAAAAAGGTAGAGTTATTACAAGAAAAGACACAAGAAATAGACTCAGAAACTAAGAACTTGAGAAGAGAACAACAAAAAGAAGGCGAGGCACTGTGGAAACTAGAATTAAAATACAGAAATAAATGTGTGAAAATAAGAAGCCTACCAGAATAAACAGGGAAAAATTTGTATGAGAGAGTAATGGAAATGTTGGCTACATTTTTAGGACAAAGAGTGGGGAAATTTGAATTAGAGATCATAGAATCATAGAATCATAGAATCATAGAAATGTAGAGTTGGAAGAGACCACACGGGCCATCCAGTCCAACTCCCTGTCATGCAGGAACACCCTCAAAGCACTCCCGACAGATGGCCATCAAGCCTCTGCTTAAAAACCTCCAAGGTAGGAGACTCCACTACTCTCCGAGGCAGCAGATTCCACTGCCGGACAGCCCTGACTGTCAGGAAGTTCTTCCTGAGGTTCAGGTGGAATCTCCTTTCCTGCAGCTTGAATCCATTGCTCCTTGTCCTGGTTTCTGGAGCAGCAGAAAACAAGCCCCCTCCTTCCTCTACGTGGCATCCCTTCAAATATTTAAACATGGCTATCATGTCCCCTCTTAACCTCCTTTTCTGCAGACTAAACATACCCAGCTCTCTCAGTCTATCCTCATAGGGCATGTTTTCCAGGCCTCTCACCATTTTGGTCACCCTCCTCTGGACTTGCTCCAGCTTGTCAATATCCTTCTTGAATTGGGGTGCCCAGAACTGGACACAGTATTCAAGATGGGGTCTAACCAAAGCAGAGTAGAGTGGTACCAGTACCTCCCTCGATCTAGACACCATACTCCTGTTGATGCAGCCGAGAATTGCATTGGCTTTCTTGGCTGCCGCATCACACTGCTGACTCATGTTCAGCTTGTGGTCTATGAAGACTCCTAGATCCCTTTCACACGTACTGCTATCCAGCCACGTGTCCCCCCATCCTATATTTCTGTATTCCATTATTTCTGCCTAAGTGTAGGACCTTACATTTCTCTCTGTTGAATTTCATTTTGTTCGCCCTGGCCCAGCTCTCCAGTCTATCCAGGTCATTTTGAATTTTGATCCTGTCCTCTGGCATATTAGCAACCCCTCCCAATTTGGTGTCATCTGCAAATTTGATGAGCATGCCCTCTATTCCTTCATCTAAGTCATTGATAAAAATATTGAACAGCACTGGGCCCAGGACAGAACCTTGTGGCACCCCACTAGTCACTTCTCTCCAGGATGAAAAGCAGCCATCCGTGATCACCCGTTGGGTTCGGTCGGTCAACCAATTACATATCCAATTAACAGTAGCCCTGTCTAGCCCACATTTTACTAGCTTCGATGCAAGAATGTCATGGGGAACTTTGTCAAAGGCCTTGCTGAAATCGAGATATGCTACATCCACAGCATTCCCTTCATCTATCAAGCTAGTAACTCTATCATAAAAAGAGATCAGATTAGTCTGGCATGACTTATTTTTGAGAAATCCATGTTGACTTCTCGTGATTATTGCGTTGTTTTCTAAATGATTAGAAACTGAACGCTTAATGATCTGCTCCAGGATCTTTCCGGGTACCGATGTCAGGCTGACTGGGCGATAATTATTTGGGTCCTCTTTTTTTCCCTTCTTGAAGATGGGGATAACATTTGCTCTCTTCCAATCTGCTGGAACTTCTCCTGTCCTCCAAGATTTCTCAAAAATTATAGCAAGCGGTTCCGAAATGACCTCTGCCAGCTCTTTTAATATCCTAGGATGCAATTCATCTGGCCCTGGAGACTTGAATTCATCCAATGCGGCCAGGTATTCCTGTACCACCTCTCTACTTATTATGTGCCTCATTTCCTCTGCTTCCTCCCCTGCTCCCCTACCGCCAGGTTGAGTGCTTGTATCCTTCTGGGAAAATACGGAGGCAAGGTGTTAAGTAGCTCTGCCTTTTCTCTCCCCCCTGTGAGTAATTCGCCATCTTCTCTGCGTAGCGACCCTACTGTCTCCTTCTTTTTCCTTTTGCTGCGGACATATTTAAAAAAACCCTTTTTATTGTTTTTAATGTCTCTGGCCAGCCTAAGTTCGTTCTGTGCTTTAGCCTTTCTGACCTCCTCCCTACATCTCCTGGCTACTTGCTTAAATTCTTCTTTGGTGGTTTCCCCTTCTTCCATTTCCTATACGTGTTTCTCTTAACTCTTAGCTCAGCTGAGAGTTCTTTAGTCAACCATTCTGGTTTCTTCAGATGCCTTCCATTTTTCCTCCTTATTGGCACAGTTTTAGACTGTGCCGTCAGTATCTCCTTTTTAAGGAACTCCCATGCCTCCTGAACTCCTTTCCCTTTCACTATTCCTGACCACGGAATTCCAGCCAGCAGCTCCCTAAGTTTACAGAAGTCCGCTTTTTTAAAATCTAAGACGAGTGTCTGGCTACCCTTATCTTCTCCTTCCCACTGAATGCTAAATTCCAACAGGGCATGGTCACTCCCCCCTAAAGATCCAACCACTTCTACCTCATTCACAAGGTCATCCCTGTTGGTCAAGACCAGATCTAGAATATTTGATCCCCTTGTGGCCTCTTCCACCTTCTGGACCATGAAGTTGTCTGCAAGACAAGCAAGAAACTTGCTGGACCTTGCTGTCTTGGCAGAGTTTGACTGCCAGCATATATCTGGGTAATTGAAATCTCCTATTATTACTGTATCTCTCCTCTTTGAATGTTCAGTCATTTGGTTGAGGAAGGCGTCATCCAAGTCCTCAGCCTGGGTTGGAGGTCTGTAGTAAACCCCCACCAGAATATCCCTATTGTTTCTCGCTGCCTTAATTCTTACCCAAATGCTCTCTACCTGGCTTTCTGGGTTTAAGCCCAGGATCTCTTCACAGGTGAAAACATCCTTGACATACAAGGCTACTCCTCCTCCTTTCTTGTTTGGTCTATTTTTACAAAATAGGCTATACCCCTCTATTCCTATATTCCAATCATGAGACTCATCCCACCAGGTCTCAGTGATGCCTATCAAATCGTATTTATTTTCTTGTACTAGGAGTACAAGCTCATCCTGCTTGTTTCCCATACTCCTTGCATTAGTGTAGAGACACTTAAGTCCCCAGGCCCTTCCTGCAAGTCCTGTACTATTGTTTCTACTCCTCCCGCCATTGGCCGCTTGTACTACTTGTCCAGTATCATTTGGGCCTTTTCCCCCTGTGTTCTCTGAGTCCTTGCCCTGAATAATATTGTCTCCCTCCCCAGTGGATCTCAGTTTAAAGACCTCTTAATCTTCCTTGCAAGACTGTTTGCAAAAACATTCCTGCCCAGTTTTGTGAGGTGCAGCCCATCCCTTGCCAGAAGCCCATGTTCATGGAAATTCAGGCCATGTTCCAAAAACCCAAACCGTTGTTGGCGGCACCATGTGCGGAGCCAGTTGTTGACCTCTACTATTGCCCTTTCCCTACATGCGCCATATCCTTGAACAGGGAGGAGAGACGAAATGACCACCTGCACACCAAGGTCCTTAAGCTTGGTCCCCATACGCTCGTAGTCCTTTGCAATGTGGTTTAAGCTGCTCCTCGCAGTGTCATTGGTTCCCACATGAACCAAAATGAGGGGCTTATAGTCAGTGGGTTTGACTAGCCTGGTTAGCCTCTCCGTTATGTGGTTGATCCTGACCCCAGGAAGACAACAGACTTCTCGATTGAGCTTGTCCGTTTTGCAGATTGCTGTTTCAGTTCCTCTTAGCAAAGAGTCCCCAACAACCAGAACTCGCCTCCTCTGAGACTTGTCCTGGGCTCCTCGGCGAACCTGTTCTACTCGGACTGCCTGGGCATTCTGTTTAGGCTGGGAGTGTTGATCTAGTCCCTGTTGGTGAAGTTTGATTCCTTCTTGTTGACATTCTGTTCCCTCCGCGTGGTGCTCCTCATTGTTCATAAGGCCAAGTAGTTCGAAGTGATTGTGTATGCCAAGAGTCTCTGTTACCTTCCTGGTCCTTTTACTCCTCCGTGTGACATTCGCCCAAACCTCCGTTTCCCGGCAAAGTGTGGTGACTTCCTGATCTGGCAGCTCCTCCGTGCATTCGGTCTTCTGGTAGGTCTTCTCTGCCCTATCCAAAAACTCCTCCCCTTCCCTAATAAGATGGAGATCAGAAATTCGTGCCTCCAGCTGGCGAACCTTCTCCTCCAAGAAGGTGACCAGCTTGCACTTGGTGCAGGTGTACCCGAGAACCTCTTGTGGCAAGAAAAGGAACATGCCACAAGCGTTACAGGTGACTGCAGCAGCTCCCTCACCTTCCATCCTTGAAACTACAGAGAGTAGTACAGGAGAAGCTCGAGAAAGTAAAGGAGTGCAAGTGCGCGCGCCAAAGGCGCGCGCCGTTGGTAGCTCCTAATAAAGCTCCTCCCCGCTAGCTGCCTCCTCCCTCTCGTTAGTCAGACCGTGTGATCAGGCAGAGCCCACGGCCAGGCAGTAGCCAGCAAACAATAGCAAGCAATTAAAAACAAAAACAAGCAAGGCCCCCAAGCACAGCAAAAACAAGCTCAGCAAAAAAACAAGCCTGTGAAACACACCTGGTCTAGGACGTCTTCACAGGCCCAGCTCTCCTCTGCTCTTTCCTCTGGGAAATGAGCTAGAGGCCCGTTGGTAGCTCCTAATAAAGCTCCTCCCCGCTAGCTGCCTCCTCCCTCTCGTTAGTCAGACCGTGTGATCAGGCAGAGCCCACGGCCAGGCAGTAGCCAGCAAAAAAAAAAAAAAAAAAAAAAAAAAAAAAAAAAAAAAAAAAAAAAAAAAAAAAAAAAAAAAAAAAAAAAAAAAAAAAGCACAGCAAAACAAGCTCAGCAAAAAAACAAGCCTGTGAAACACACTGGTCTAGGAGCTTCACAGGCCCAGCTCTCCTCTTGCTCTTTCCTCTGGGAAATGAGCTAGAGGCCCGTTGGTAGCTCCTAATAAAGCTCCTCCCCGCTAGCTGCCTCCTCCCTCTCGTTAGTCAGACCGTGTGATCAGGCAGAGCCCACGGCCAGGCAGTAGCCAGCAAACAATAGCAAGCAATTAACAGCAAAAACAAGCAAGGCCCCCAAGCACAGCAAAAACAAGCTCAGCAAAAAAACAAGCCTGTGAAACACACCTGGTCTAGGACGTCTTCACAGGCCCAGCTCTCCTCTGCTCTTTCCTCTGGGAAATGAGCTAGAGGCCCGTTGGTAGCTCCTAATAAAGCTCCTCCCCGCTAGCTGCCTCCTCCCTCTCGTTAGTCAGACCGTGTGATCAGGCAGAGCCCACGGCCAGGCAGTAGCCAGCAAACAATAGCAAGCAATTAACAGCAAAAACAAGCAAGGCCCCCAAGCACACCAAAAAAAGCTCAGCAAAAAAAACAAGCCTGTGAAACACACCTGGTCTAGGACGTCTTCACAGGCCCAGCTCTCCTCTGCTCTTTCCTCTGGGAAATGAGCTAGAGGCCCGTTGGTAGCTCCTAATAAAGCTCCTCCCGCTAGCTGCCTCCTCCCTCTCGTTAGTCAGACCGTGTGATCAGGCAGAGCCCACGGCCAGGCAGTAGCCAGCAAACAATAGCAAGCAATTAACAGCAAAAACAAGCAAGGCCCCCAAGCACAGCAAAAACAAGCTCAGCAAAAAAACAAGCCTGTGAAACACACCTGGTCTAGGACGTCTTCACAGGCCCAGCTCTCCTCTGCTCTTTCCTCTGGGAAATGAGCTAGAGGCCCGTTGGTAGCTCCTAATAAAGCTCCTCCCCGCTAGCTGCCTCCTCCCTCTCGTTAGTCAGACCCTGTGATCAGGCAGAGCCCACGGCCAGGCAGTAGCCAGCAAACAATAGCAAGCAATTAACAGCAAAAACAAGCAAGGCCCCCAAGCACAGCAAAAACAAGCTCAGCAAAAAAAACAAGCCTGTGAAACACACCTGGTCTAGGACGTCTTCACAGGCCCAGCTCTCCTCTGCTCTTTCCTCTGGGAAATGAGCTAGAGGCCCGTTGGTAGCTCCTAATAAAGCTCCTCCCCGCTAGCTGCCTCCTCCCTCTCCAGCCCCGGCAGGCGTGCCCCCAAAAATCCCCCTTCCCAAAAAACAGAAAGGCCCCAGGCACCCCCCAAAAACCAGCTCAGGCAGTAAAACCCTGTGAAAAAAAACTGCCCAAGGACGTCTCACAGCCCCACCTTCCTCTGCTCATTCCTCGGGAAATGAGCCGGAAGGCCGTTGGAGCTCCTAAAAAGCTCCTCCCCGCTAGCTGCCTCCTCCCTCTCGTTAGTCAGACCGTGTGATCAGGCAGAGCCCACGGCCAGGCAGTAGCCAGCAAACAATAGCAAGCAATTAACAACAAAAACAAGCAAGGCCCCCAAGCACAGCAAAAACAAGCTCAGCAAAACAAGCCTGTGAAACACACCTGGTTAGACCTTCACAGGCCCAGCCTCCTCTGCTCTTTCCTCTGGGAATGAGCTAAGGCCCGTTGGTAGCTCCTAATAAAGCTCCTCCCCGCTAGCTGCCTCCTCCCTCTCGTTAGCGACCGTGTGATCAGGCAGAGCCCACGGCCAGGCAGTAGCCAGCAAACAATAGCAAGCAATTAACAGCAAAAACAAGCAAGGCCCCCAAGCACAGCAAAAACAAGCTCAGAAAAACAAGCCTGTGAAACACACCGGTCTAGGAGTTCACAGGCCCAGCTCTCCTCTGCTCTTTCCTCTGGGAAATGAGCTAGAGGCCCGTTGGAGTCCTAAAAAGCTCCTCCCCGTAGCTGCTCCTCCCTTGTAGTCAGACCGTGTGATCAGGCAGAGCCCACGGCCAGGCAGTAGCCAGCAAACAATAGCAAGCAATTAACAGCAAAAACAAGCAAGGCCCCCAAGCACAGCAAAAACAAGCTCAGCAAAAACAAGCCTGTGAAACACACCTGGTCTAGGACGTCTTCACAGGCCACTCTCCTCTGCTCTTTCCTCTGGAATGAGTAGAGCCCGGGTAGCTCCTAAAAGCCTCCCGCTAGCTGCCTCCTCCCTCTCGTTAGTCAGACCGTGTGATCAGGCAGAGCCCACGGCCAGGCAGTAGCCAGCAAACAATAGCAAGCAATTAACAGCAAAAACAAGCAAGGCCCCCAAGCACAGCAAAAACAAGCTCAGAAAAACAAGCCTGTGAAACACACTGGTCAGGACGTCTTCACAGGCCCAGCTCTCCTCTGCTCTTTCCTCTGGAATGAGCTAGAGGCCCGTTGGATCCTAAGTAAAGCTCCTCCCCAGCTGCTCCTCCCTCTCGTTAGTCAGACCGTGTGATCAGGCAGAGCCCACGGCCAGGCAGTAGCCAGCAAACAATAGCAAGCAATTAACAGCAAAAACAAGCAAGGCCCCCAAGCACACAAAAAAAGCTCAGCAAAAACAAGCCTGTGAAACACACCTGGTCTAGGACGTCTCTCACAGGCCCAGCTCTCCTCTGCTCTTTCCTCTGGGAAATGAGCTAGAGGCCCGTTGGTAGCTCCTAAAAAGCTCCTCCCGGTAGCTGCCTCCTCCCTCTCGTTAGTCAGACCGTGTGATCAGGCAGAGCCCACGGCCGGGCAGTAGCCACAAACAATAGCAAGCAATTAACAGCAAAAACAAGCAAGGCCCCCAAGCACAGCAAAAACAAGCTCAGCAAAAAAACAAGCCTGTGAAACACACCTGGTCTAGGACGTCTTCACAGGCCCAGCTCTCCTCTGCTCTTTCCTCTGGGAATGAGCTAGAGGCCCGTTGGTAGCTCCTAATAAAGCTCCTCCCCGCTAGCTGCCTCCTCCCTCTCATTAGTCAGACCGTGTGATCAGGCAGAGCCCACGGCCAGGCAGTAGCCAGCAAACAATAGCAAGCAATTAACAGCAAAAACAAGCAAGGCCCCCAAGCACAGCAAAAACAAGCTCAGCAAAAAAACAAGCCTGTGAAACACACCTGGTCTAGGACGTCTTCACAGGCCCAGCTCTCCTCTGCTCTTTCCTCTGGGAAATGAGCTAGAGGCCCGTTGGTAGCTCCTAATAAAGCTCCTCCCCGCTAGCTGCCTCCTCCCTCTCGTTAGTCAGACCGTGTGATCAGGCAGAGCCCACGGCCAGGCAGTAGCCAGCAAACAATAGCAAGCAATTAACAGCAAAAACAAGCAAGGCCCCCAAGCACAGCAAAAACAAGCTCAGCAAAAAAAACAAGCCTGTGAAACACACCTGGTCTAGGACGTCTTCACAGGCCCAGCTCTCCTCTGCTCTTTCCTCTGGGAAATGAGCTAGAGGCCCGTTGGTAGCTCCTAATAAAGCTCCTCCCCGCTAGCTGCCTCCTCCCTCTCGTTAGTCAGACCGTGTGATCAGGCAGAGCCCACGGCCAGGCAGTAGCCAGCAAACAATAGCAAGCAATTAACAGCAAAAACAAGCAAGGCCCCCAAGCACAGCAAAAACAAGCTCAGCAAAAAAAACAAGCCTGTGAAACACACCTGGTCTAGGACGTCTTCACAGGCCCAGCTCTCCTCTGCTCTTTCCTCTGGGAAATGAGCTAGAGGCCCGTTGGTAGCTTCTAATAAAGCTCCTCCCCGCTAGCTGCCTCCTCCCTCTCGTTAGTCAGACCGTGTGATCAGGCAGAGCCCACGGCCAGGCAGTAGCCAGCAAACAATAGCAAGCAATTAACAGCAAAAACAAGCAAGGCCCCCAAGCACAGCAAAAACAAGCTCAGAAAAAAAAACAAGCCTGTGAAACACACCTGGTCTAGGACGTCTTCACGGGCCCCACTCTCCTCTGCTTTTCCCTTTGGGGAAAGATAGATAAAATTTTTTGGGGGGTTAAAAGAAACAATTCTCGAGACATAGTGGTTTACTTCACTAGAAAAAACAAAGGACCTTGTACTGGAACAGAGCTACAGAGAAAAATTGATGATAAAAGGTAAAGAAATAAAATTTTTAAAAAATCCCAGTAGAATTACTGAGAGGAGAAGAGAGTACTCTTTCCTAACAAGACAGTTACAAAGATTAAATATAAGATATAGGTGGGAATCCCAAAAGGATTTTTCTTAAGACCCCAAAAAAAAATTACAATAGACCGAGCAAAAGAGTTTTATAAAAAATACATGCAAGAAAGCATATGGACAAAAGAGAAGAAAGGAAAAAAGATAGAGTGATAAAAATCATAAGTACAAAAAAAATTTGGTACTCAACAAGAAAAAGAACAAGAAAAAAGGGGGAACCAAACCATGCCCGAAAGGTCTTAAGAAGAGAAGAGGAAGAACTATTAGTAGAGACCTGGACTAGAGAAGAGTAAGGAATAAGAAAGTTAGGATAAATAAACCCTGGAACATTCACGGTATAAATTCACAATACAAAAGAAGGCAGGTCTTTCAATTTGAGAAAAAGAGGAAATTATATGCCTTCAGGAAACTCATATAGATAAGAGAAATGAGAAATATTTGAAGAACAGAAAATTAGGAGAATGTTTTACAGCACTTTACAAAAAGAAGAAAAGAGGAGTGGTAGTATATTTTCGAAAAAGATTCCAGCAAAATTAATTTTAAAAGATGAAGAGGGAAGGATTTTGGGAAATAAGATTCAGATCAATAAGAAGAAAACATTATTTGTTGGAATATATGCAACTAAGGGGGAAAAAAGGGGAATTTATAAAAAATTAGATGATTTGATTCAGGAATATGAATATGAGAATTTGATCTTCCGGGAGATAAATATACTGATACGGAAAAAATAAACAAACAATAAAAAAAAATAAGAGGAAAGCTCAGGGGTATTGCCAGAGGCACTTTTTAAATGACACCAAAACTTAACATTATAGTTTCCTGGAGATTTCTTCGTCTGATGGATAAAGACTATACATTCTTCTTGGATGTACATCAGTCATTAACAAAATAATAGATTATATATCTAAGAATTCATTAAAAGAAATTAAAAATGCAGAAATACTCCCAAAATTATTGTCTGACCATAACCCGGTATCTTTGATTTTCAAAAAAATTTAAAAAAACAGTTCAATTGGAATTAAATATAACCTTTTAAAAGGTAAAGAAATTTTTAAAAAGGCAAAGGAACTTAAAATTTTTTTTTAAAAACACTTTAAAAGAAGGAACTAAAATGAATATCATTGGGATAAAGCAAAGCAGTAATGTGAGGCGTCTTCTTACAGTAGCAATACTTAAAAAAAAAAAAAGAAAAAATTTAGAAGATTGTCTTTGGAGCTGAAAAAAAAAAACACAAGGGGAATTTAAAGGGAAATGTGGATAAGAAAAAAATAAATTATGAAATTAAAATAATTCAAAAAGAAATTCCCAATTACACAGAGGAAATAGAAAGGAAATTGGCGATTTAAAAGTTATCAGTTTGAACATGCTAATAAAATTGGGAGGTGGCTCTCCTGTAATTGAAAAAGAGGGAAAAAATAATCACAGAAATAAAAGAGGGAACAAATTTGATTACAGAACAGGAGAAAATTATGCAGACATTTGTAAAGTATTATGAGAAATTATTTTCAGAGAAAGCTATAACCTCTCAACAAAAAAATAAAATTGAGTTGTACTTAAAAAAGCAAATAATAAATTTCAGAAGAATATCATAAATATTTGAACTCTCCAATTACAATGAGCAAAGTCACAGAAGCAATTAAAGAATTCAAAGAAGGGAAATCCCCGGGCCCCACAATTCCCAAACTTACTAAAAAAATTAAAAGATGAATTGGTAACACTATATTATATGTTAAAAGCACTACCATCACGAGGAAGACCTAGTACCGGGGGAACTCAAAATAATTCTGATCCCCAAAAAAGGGGGATATTAAAGATGTTAGGAATTATAGACCAATTTCGTTATTGAACATTGATTACAAAATTTTTACAGCAGTATTAAGTAAAAGATTAAAAAAGATGCTCCAGGATTACATTCATGAGGACCAAACAGGTTTTCTCTTGGAAGAAGCCTCAAACAAAATATAAAGACAGTTATCAATTGTATAGAATACTATGCAAAAACCCAGGAAAGATGTTTGCAATGGCATTCCTAGATGCAGAGAAAGCCTTTGATAACATCTCCGGGAAGTTTATGAAAAATTTATAGAAGAATATGGATGTGGAGGAAAGTTTAAAGAATGGATAGATATCATCTGCAGAGATCAGAAAGCAAATTTGATAATTAACGGGGAAAATAAAATTTTAGATATCTGGGGATGGAAAGGGGCCCACTTTCGCCTCTTCTTTTTTTATGACACTGGAAATACTGGACAACAAAATCAGAGACCAAAGGAAAAGGGGGGTAAAAATTAAAAAAAATTAAATAAAATAAGAGCCTTTGCGGACGACATGGTTGTGTTTTTGGAAAAACCAAAAGATACTTCCCCAGATTTTTAAAAATTTGAAGGAATATGGCCAGATAGCTGGCTTCAGGATTAATAAAAAAAAATCATATTATTGACAATGAAATACAAAAAAAGAAGAAGAGCTGAAAGAGATCTCAGGATTAGTATAGATAAAAAAGTTAAGTATTTAGGAATTTACATACAAGGAAAAATTAGAACTTTATGATAATAATTATAAAAAAACCGGGAATTTAAATCAAAAAGATTTACAGAAATGGAATAAACTAACCTCCATTACTAGGCCGGATAAATACAATGAAGATGACTGTACTTCCAAAAATTATGTTTCTGTTCCACTTCCGGGTTTAATGGCGGCCGAATGGTCACGTAGAGACCAAGCGGCTAACGAACCACCCAGCTGGGCGAAAGGACGTTAAGTTTCTGGAATGCCGGTCAAATTTTCTCCCCGGGAAAAGGGAGATCAGAGGGATCCCGGGGGGGGCTGAAGAGGACTGTCATCGACTAGACAGGGGTTCGGGGAAGGTTCGAAGACGTCCAGGAGCCGAAAGGGACGCCACAACCCTGTTGGGCAGCCCATTGCACGAAGGAACCCCAAAAACCCTTTTTTTTTTAAAAAAATCGTTTGCGAAGAATGTTAAATGAATTGGATTTCTTAAAACTTCCCCCCGGGGAATACAAAATGGATCTTACTTTAAAGACTGTGTCCAGAGATTGAGAGTTAAAATTCAGATTCTTACTTCTCTTTCTTTTTTTTGTCATGGAGATAATGGCGGACGCGACGACACAGTGAGCTGGCTAATGTACTTGTTGGAGGATGACGAATAAAAGAAAGGTCAAAGCCGGTACGGCTGACTGAGTACTAACTTTTTTTTTTTTAGTCTGTTCCTTCTTTTTTCCCTTTTTTTTATGGAGATTTTGCATTTAATACAAAGACTTTAAATTTATTTAAGATCGAGTTTGGGGTGGATTTACAAAGACTGTGCTGAATGTGAATGACGTGCTGTAAGAAAGGAAAGAAGACGTTATATGGGGCTTTTTTGTGAAGAGTAAGAGCAAGTTGACAATGTGAGAGGGGATACCGAGACTGTATGACTTGAATTTGGTATGGATTTAAAAGATGTGCTAGGTGGGTAAAGGCTGGAAGAAGGAAAAAAGACGTTTTTGTGGGTTTTTTTTTTTTTTTTTTTGTGATAGAGCACTGGCAACGTGAGGGGAACTTCCAAGACTGCATGGGACTTCTGCGGGATTTTCCGTAAAGGAGTAAGTTGATAACTAAGGGGACTTAATTTATTTAACCGATTGGTAAATTTAAAAGCGGTATGCTGGAGGTTTTACAAAGATTGTGTTGCGGGGTGAACTTGAAAGAAAGAAAAAAAGACGGGGTATTTTGGGCGAAGGAGCAAGTTGACAACGGGAGAAGAGAATTTGAGACTGTGTAAAGAGATGGGGGTGGATTTATAAAGACTGTGCAGACTGCGGGTGAAGTGTTGGAAGGGGGGAAAAAATTTTTTGGGGGACTTTTTAAAGAAGCTGGTAATGTGAGAGGGACGGTGTGGGTGTGTGGTGTGAGGAGGAAGCCTTTGATTATGTTTACAGATCAAAGTGATTGGAAGGAAGGTTGCTAAGGAGAAATAACCTTGATCTGATAAAAACAGAGTGGGAAGAAAATTATCTTAGTGTTTTTGTGGGGTTAACTGGTACTACACTAAATATTAAGCTGTTTATATTGCCTTAGCTAGGCTGTAAGAATAATTGTAAACAATAAATTTTTTTTTTTTGTTTTTTTTTCCCTTCTTACAGCACAGTCTCATTATAGAAAACAGACATTGTAAATTTTGATAAATAATAAAAAATAACAGAATACTATTGGAAGCGACTTAGGTAGAAGGACTACAATAGACTGGATAACAGAGTAAGAGTTGATTTTTGAAATAATTGTGTTATTTTTTGATCCCACTTTTATTTTAAAATCTTTTGAAATATAGATATTATAGATATTATTAAAATATTTTATCTGACTAAGAAGCTAATATAATTAAGTAATAAGATTTCTTAGAGACTTAAAAGTACATGATGACAACAAGAAAAAAACTTATCATATACCCAATCCAAATTAACAACGGAAAGAAGACCTTCATTAGAACAACCTGTACAGGTGCCAGGGAAACGGGTTTGGAAACAAATATTAAAGAACTTAAAAATTTAAGAAAAGAGATGGGGATTTTGAGTAAGACAGGAATTAAAAGACATAGAGCAAAATCAGAGCTGACTTGAAGAAAGAGATGGATGGAATAAATAAGAAATGGAGAAAGTGAATAAAGTGTAAAGACAATACAGACAGAAGTCAAATTGATGGAGGTGCGCATTAAAAAAGGGAAAGAAGAAAAAAAAGAATTAACTGACGGATTTAATAGACATGAGAGAGAATTAGACTTACAAGAATTAAGTATCGCGATAATTTAGATTAAGAGGGCTAGAAAAAGATCGGGAGAAAATATTTATGAAAGGGTTATTCCCGATTTCCACATTTATGGAATGTCAAAGAGAATGGAGTTGAAATAGACAAAATGTTCAGAATAAGTTCAAAGGTGGCAAAGGAAAAGAACTGGCCCAGAATATCCTGATTTGTTTTACAAAAACGAAGATGAAGGAGAAAGTTTTATAGAACAGCTTTTAAAAAAAACTGATCATTGACAGGACAGAATGAAAGTTTTTGAGATATCCCGTTTCAAATGTTGAAAGCCAGACAAGAATTCAGAAATTTACCCCAGTGTTAAAAATATAAATAAGGTACAAATGGGAGAGGAATGGTGGTCTGACATATACACTAAACTTTAAAAGATTCAAATGTTCTGTGCCGGAAGAAATGGAAGTGCCATAAGAAAAATTAAAAACCCATGGGGAAAGAACAAAAACATCTATGAAAAAAGGGTTTAAAAAGGACACAAAACTGAAGGACAAGAACAATCAGGTATTGAAAAATTGGAAAAATTAGCCCAAGATCAAGAGGCAGAGTTTAACAAGAGCAACAATTTTGGAAAAAAAAGACCAGGATGAAATCAAAAAGAACCAGAAGTAGGCAGAAGAGTTCAATAGCGGTGAAGAGAGAATTGAAGACGAGGATTGAGAGAGATAAGAGATTTGGAATTAATAGAGATCTAAATAAATAATAAAGAAAGAAAGAAAGAAAAAAATTGCAATAATGACTCTGAATTGTATATCTTGGAACGTTAAAGGGCTAAACTCTAATTATAAATTAAGACAGGTCTTTCACTATTTAGAAAAACAAAAATTAGATATCGTATGCCTACAAGAAACGAAAATTAAAGAAAAGGACATTAAATATTTAAAAAACCCTAAACTGGGTAAGTGTTACGTTTCGGCTTTCCAAAAGAAAAAAAGAGGTGTTGCGATTTATGTTAACATATATATCCCACTGAGGAAATATTTCAGGACAAGAATGGACATTATCTTGGGATACAAATTCAATTGCCTGGGAAAAAATATTACTTGTGGGTATATATGCTCCATTACAAGATAAAGGCAAATTCTATACAAGTTGAATGAAGAGATAAATAAATATATCATGACGAACAATCAAGCACATATTTTAGTAATGGGGGGGCATGAATGGAGTGATAGACCCAACTAAAGACAGAACATGTAATCAAAAAAGGAAAAAAAGAAAGGTAAATTACCCAAATCATTCTTTAGAATAAAGAAACTTTTTCTTTACTCGATATTTGGCGGGAAATTTTATGAAAAACGGGTTTTTCCTATTACTCTGACAGACATTTAACTATGTCAAGGATTGATATGTTTTTAATATCAAAAACGCTACAATGGCGGTTAAAGACTGGAAATCCGGCCTAGGATTATTTCAGATCATAATCCAATAAAATTGGAACTTAGAATAAAAAAAAAGCAAGTATGAAGTTGGCGATTAAATGACCAACTTCTATCTGATGACCTCTATTTGAAGAAAGCTAAGGAGGAATTGAAATATTTTTTTGAAGAAAATGAGAATGAGGAAGTATCAAGTAGAATGGTATGGGATGAGGAAAAAGGGAAAGCGAGGGTTGTTTTTGAAGTGGAACGGAGGAAGAAAAAAAGGAAAAAGAAAAGAACTGGAATTAAGGCTGAAATCATTAGAAGAAGAATTGTCAAGGAATGGAAAATGAAAGGTGGAGGAAAAAATAAAAAAGACAAATTAATTTCAAGATAGAAATTTGATGACATGGAAAAGAAACTAAGATTATTAAAATTAAAGAATTTGAGAATGCGAATAAACCTGGTAAGTGGATGGTGTTTAAATTAAGGAAAAGCAGAAAGGAACTTAATTCTACAAGTCAAAACTCTAAATGGAAATAAAAGGACTTGACCACCGATCAAAAATTATAATGAAGATTTTAAAAAACAAAAATCTATATAGAAAGATCAATAAGCAACTTAGAGAAGAAGATACAAGAATTTCTCAGAAACAAGACATCGCTAAAATATCTGAAGAGGATAAGAATATTTTGAATGCGAATATTTCATGTATGGAGGGGTTGGAGGCCATAAAGAGAAAAAAGGTTGGGGGAAAAAACCCAAACCCAGGATTCTAGGGATGTATTACAAGGTCTTCCAGGATAAAAGAACCAATGCGGAAGATGTTCAACGAAATTAAGAGCAAAGGAAAACCTGACTCGTGGAAGGAAGCAAACATAACTTTGATACCCAAAGAAGGGAAAGATTTATGTGAACCATCTAATTATAGACCAATCTCGCTCTTAAATATAGATTATAAGATATTTGCTAACATAATTGCAAAAGACTTAAAAGGATCTTACAAAAAGTAATTCACCAAGATCAGAGCGGATTTTTACCAAAAAGATATCTAAGAGATAACACAAAACTTGATTAAGTTTTGGAAAATTATGAGAAACATAATGAAAAGGAATGTGTTTATCTTTGTCGATGCTAAAAAGCTTTTGACAACGTGAATCATAAATTTATGTTCGACTTATGTGAGAGAATGAACTGTGGAGATAATTTCTTAAAATGGATTAGATCATATATCTAGGTAATCAAGCACAATTATTAATTAATGGTGAGAAGAGTGATCCAATAGAAATTAATAAAGGAAACCCCAAGGTTGTCCTCTTTTCCGCTATTGTTTATAATGGTGTTGGGAAATCCTCTTGAGGAAAATAAAATCAGAGGAACTGATTAAAGGAGTTAAAATTAAGGGTGAAGAGACTAAACTAAAAGCATATGCTGACATCTGGCTATCTTTATAGAAAATCCAGAAAAGGGGATCATGAAATTGCTGGAATATGCCAAGAATTTGGAGAATTGGCGGGTTTTAAAATTAACAAAAGAAAACTAAGTTCCTGACAAAAAATTGAGAAAAGAAAAAATAGCAAAGATAAATTGGCGACAGGATTTAGAACGGAAAAGAAAATTAAGTATTTGGGGATTGATATCACAAACCAAAATAACAAACTTTTCGAGAATAACTATTTAAAAAAATGGGGTGAGATAAAAAAAGATCTTCAGAACTCGAAAATTGAAATTATCATTATTGGGTAGAATGGCAGCGATTAAAATGATGGACTACCCAAGATGAACTTTCTTTTTTAAAACCTGCCGATAATTAAACTGGGAGTGTTTGTTTGGAAAAGACCCAACCTCCTTTATATGGGGAAAACAAAAAACCAAGAGTTAAATGGAAAATTCTGACGGAAAGGAAAGAAAAAGGAGGATTTGGTTGCCAGATAAAATTATATTACATGGCCAATGGGATGACATGGTTAGAACTGGGTGACACTAAAAGAAGACAAACTGCTCAAGCTTGAGGGAAGTGATCTAAAATTTGGTTGGCATGCTTATTTATGGTACCAAAAATCAAAAATAAAAATCATTCATGAATCACTATATTAGAAGATCGTTGTATGAAATTTGGAGATTCTGGAAAAAAAAGCTATATACAAAGATACCCTGGTGGGTCTCCCCTAGGAAGCTTTTCAAGTGAAATGGAAAGATCCAACATCAAAGTGGTTAAAATACAGTGATTTAATCAAAAAGATAACAGTGGACAACGCATTAAAAAAAAAGAGGAATTAGAACAAGAAGGTTGGATATGTCACTGGTTCCCATATAGGCAATTGAAAGAGAGAGCGAAAATCGACTTAAAACTTGAGGGCATAGAAATCACATCACAATTAAATCAATGGGAAAAATTGATGTTTGAACAGAAAGATCATCTAACATCACACTTATACAAATTTATATTGGATCGAGAACTGGAAGGAGAGACAGTGAAAGAATCAATATTAAATGGGCGCAAAACATTGGCCATCAAATAGAGTTAGCAAATTGGGAAAGAAACTGGAAAATATAAATAAATTTACATTAGCACAAAATTTAAAAGAAAATTATTTCAAAATGTTGTATAGATGGTTTTAACCCCCTCAAGCTAAGCAAGATGTATTCTTTGAAAGAAAAGGCTTGCTGGAAAAGAACAAGTAGATGGATCTTTCTATCACATGTGGTGGCTATGTCCCGGGGGCTATAAGATACTGGAAAAAACCACGGAGCCATGGAATCCTTATTAAAAAAGATCTCCCACTAACTCCGGAATTGTATTTACTGAACATGACACATCAAATTGACAAAGATAAAAGACAATATGAGACAGTCATACTATATATGATTACGGCAGCTAGAATTCTATGGGAAAAAATTAAAGGACAGAAAGCCCATCCCTGGAAGAATGGGTAAAAAAAAATTTGCTAATGGAAGAGTTATCTTTCAGAATGAAAAATGAAACGAAAATAGGATTAAGAAAGGGAACAATCAATTTGAGAATGTTTAAAGGTTACTTAGAAACAAATTTTCAAAGTTAAATTTGCAGTAATAAACAAAAGAATACTTTAAAAAAAGATAAATCGAATGGTTTCTACTTAGTATGTACAAGTTGGGAACCAGTCTACAAATTGATACTTAACCCGTGAGATTAAAGTTGAAAAGTCAAAAAATTAAAGATCAAACCAGGGGAAAAGGGGGAAGTTTATTTGAAATGTTTATGATGACATGAAAAATTAACAATGTTTTATATGTAATAATTTTGAAACTAAATTTAAAATAAGAGAAGTGTAAGTTTGTATTTTAAGTTTTTTTTTTTAAAAAAAATAGAAAAAACAAAAATTATTTTCTGTTAAAATCTTCCAATAATTAATAATAAAAAAAATGTATAAGCTGGAACAAAGAACTATCAAAATTTATATGGGCAAAAGGGAAAACCCAAAAGTAAAAATGAAAAATTCAAGATAGCAAGGGAGAGGAGGATTTGGACTCCACACCTGGAAGTATACTATCAAACATGCTGCCTAGAATGGATTAAATATTGGATTCAATTGAAAAATCATAAACTATTAGAATTAGAAGGATTTAATGTTAACATTGATTGGCATGGTTACCTCTGGTATAACAAAGCAGAGGTAGATAGAGAATTTAGAGATCATTATATGAGGAGAGCTCTAATCAGAAAGTGGCAACAAAAAAAATTTATAGTAAATTGCCAAGGTGGACATCACCCCAAGAAGCCTTCAGAATTTCAGAACCAAAATTAGGAGGAATACTAAGGTATAAGGATTTAACAAGATGGGAAGGAAGAGTACCAGCGTTAAAGACTGGAGAAGAACTAAAAGAGCAGAACATTGAATTGAATTGGTTCCCATACCGACAGTGAAAAGAAAGGTTCAAAATGGATATAAAAGCCACTGGGATCGAGTCAGAAGAGAACAAATTAGATGAAATCCTAATGAAAAATGGGGGAAAAAACAATTTCAAAAATTTATAGACTTCTACTGGAAAGAGAGTTAGAGCAGGAAAGAATCAAGGATTATAAGGTAAAGTGGGCCCAAAACATTGGTAACAACATAGAGTTGGAAAGATGGGAAAGAGCATGGAGCGAAGACATAAAGTTTGCTCAAAGCTTGAGTTTAAGAGAGAATTTTTATAAGACAATGCATCGGTGGTATATGACCCCTCAAAAATTAATGAAGATAACACAAAAAGGAAATGGACAATGTTGGAAATGTGGAAAAACAACAGGAACTTATTTTCATACATGGTGGTTACGCCCCATAGAAAAAAAAACATTGGAAAAAGATTCACGATAGTATTACTAAGCTGCTTGATATTAAATTTGAGATGACTCCAGAAATATATGTACTAAACACGATCATGAGGAACAGCCAAATGAGGACAAAAAGGAAAATATTATTCAATTTAATAACAGCAGCAAGATTGAATTATGCAAAGCACTGAAAAGAAGGAACAGAACCCTCCAAAGAAGAATGGAAGATTAAAGTGATGGATATTATCGAAATGGAAAAACTGTCCAACATGCTGAAAGGTAACTCAAATCAACAATTCAAAAAGCAATTGAATGAAATTATTAGATGGGTTATGTTATGTTATGTTATATTGGTATGTTATGTTATATAGACTGATTAGGAAAATTAAGGTAGATTACAGTAACAAAAAGAGATTTCACACTAAGGAAATTTAGAATAAGAAACAAAAAAGAGATTGGAGGGGGGAATGCGTAATAAGGAAAGGAAGGCTGGAGGGGGGAGGGAGGAGGGACATAGAGAAGGGGGAAGGATAAATTGATGGCAAAAATACATTGTCAATATATAACGTATTGTTAATACGAGGGGGACAGGATAGAGAGGGAGGACGAGGAAGGGTTGATTTAACAATATATTAAAGAAGGAAATAGTTATTTAATATTGTACAGAAAATATTAATAATAATAGTAAAGTTATGTAAGAATGGTGTACAATATGTAATAATGTAAACAACATGTGATGTATACATTTTAGTTTTTATGGAATTTTAATAAAAAATAAATAAAAATAAATAAAAAAGTAGTTTCTAAATTCCATCTCTCCCAAGATACCGTCTTACCTAGCTTTTATCCTGACCTGTGCACTGCATTGGAAAAGTCCCTCCACACCTTGGATGTTCATCATGCACTGAATTTCTACAAGCAGAGATCGACTGCCTATCAGCACTCTTCTGCCCTCTTTGTCTTCTACAGAGTTAGGTAAAATGGTGAGAAAGTCTCCTCTCAGCACATCTCAAAATGGGTCATTGACATATGTCTTATAGAGTCATAGAATCATAGAATTATAGAGTTGAAAGAGACCACAGGGGTCATCCAATCCAACCCCCTGCCATGCAGGAACTCACCTTAAAGCACTTCTGACAGATGGCCATCCACCCTCTGCTTAAAAACCTCCAAAGATGGAGACTCCACCACACTCTCAGGCAGCATATTCCGCTGCCGGACAGCTCTGACCATCAGGAAGTTCTTCCTTAGGTTTAAGTGGAATCTTTTTTTCTACAGTTTGAATCCATTGTTCCTTGTCCTAGTCTCTGGAGCAGCAGAAAACAAGCCCACTTCCTCCTCGACATGACATCTCTTCAAATATTTAAACATGGCTATCATGTCTGCGCTCCTCATAGGGCATGGCTTCCTGACCCTTCACCATTTTGGTCGCCCTCCTGCGGACATGCACCAGCTTGTCAATATTGTTCCTGAAATGAGGTGCCCAGAACTGGACACAGTATTCCGGATGAGGTTTAACCAAAGCAGAATAGAGTGGCATTATTACTACCCTTGCTCCAGACACCATACTCCTATTGATACAACCAAGAATTGCATTGGCTTTCTTGGCTGCCTCATCATATTGCTGACTCATGTTAAGCTTAGAATCATAGAAATGTAGAGTTGGAAGAGACCACAGGGGCCATCCAGTCCAACCCCCTGCCATGCAGGAACACCCTCAAAGCACTCCCGACAGATGACCATCAAGCCTCTGCTTAAAAACCTCCAAGGAAGGAGACTCCACTCCTCTACGAGGCAGCATATTCCACTGCCGGACAGCCGACTGTCAGGAAATTCTTCCTGAGGTTCAGGTGGAATCTCCTTTCCTGCAGCTTGAATCCATTGCTCCTTGTCCTGATCTCTGGAGCAGCAGAAAACAAGCCCTCTCCTTCTTCTACATGGCATCCCTTCAAATACTTAAACATGGCTATCATGTCCCCTCTTAACCTTCTCTTCTGCAAACTCAACATCCCCAGCTCTCTAAGTCTATCCCCATAAGGCATGATTTCCAGGCCTCTCACCATTTTGGTTGACCTCCTCTGGACTTGCTCCAGCTTGTCAATATCCCTCTTGAATTGGGGCACCCAGAACTGGACACAGTATTCAAGATGGGGTCTAACCAAAGCAGAGTAGAGTGGTACCAGTACCTCCCTCGATCTAGACACCATACTCCTATTGATGCAGCCAAGAATTGCATTGGCTTTCTTGGCTGTCGCATCACACTGCTGACTCATGTTCAGCTTGTGGTCTATGAAGACTCCTAGATCCCTTTCACACGTACTGCTATCCAGCCACGTGTCCCCCATCCTATATTTGTGCCTTCCATTATTTCTACCTAAGTATAGGACCTTACACTTCTCTCTGTTGAATTTCATTTTGTTCGCCCTGGCCCAGCTCTCCAATCTATCCAGGTCATTTTGAATTTTGATCCTGTCCTCTGGCGTATTAGCAACCCCTCCCAATTTGGTATCATCTGCAAATTTGATGAGCATGCCCTCTATTCCTTCATCCAGGTCATGGATAAAAATATTGAATAGCACTGGGCCTAGGACAGAACCCTGTGGCGCCCCACTAGTCACTTCCCTCCAGGATGAAAAGTAGCCATTCATGATCACCCTGTGGGTTCGGTCGGTCAACCAGTTACAAATCCAACTAACAGTAGCCCTGTCCAGCCCACATTTTACTAGCTTCATTGCAAGAATGTCATGGGGAACTTTGTCGAAGGCCTTACTGAAATCGAGATATGCTACATCCACACCATTCCCTTCATCTATCAAGCTAGTAACTCTATCATAAAAAGAGATAAGATTAGTCTGGCATGACTTATTTTTGAGAAATCCATGTTGACTTCTCGTGATTACCACATTGCTTTCTAAGTGATTAGAAACTGACTGCTTAATGATGTGCTCCAGGATCTTTCCAGGTACTGATGTCAGGTTGACTGGGCGATAATTGTTTGGGTCCTCTTTTTTCCCTTCTTGAAGATGGGGATAACATTTGCCCTCCTCCAGTCTGCTGGAACTTCTCCTGTCCTCCAAGATTTCTCAAAGATTATGGCAAGCGGTTCCGAAATGACCTCTGCCAGCTCTTTTAATACCCTAGGATGCAATTCATCTGGCCCTGGAGACTTGAATTCATCCAGTGTGGCCAGGTATTCCTGTACCACCTCTCTACCTATTATGTGCCTCATTTCCAGTGCTTCCTCCCCTGCTCCCCAACCGCCAGGTTGAGTACTTGTTTCCTTCTGGGAAAAAACTGAGGCAAAGAATGTGTTAAGTAGTTCTGCCTTTTCTTCTTCGTGGTCTCTGTGCCTCATCCGTTAGGAGCTTTCGTGCCTGCGCAGTAGCGTTCAGAAGATTCTAGAGCTCGTTGGCTTGGTGGGGAGCCCCTCCCCCACGGTCGTACTGCACATGCTCCTCCCGCCGAACAACGGTCTCTCCTCAGTTCTTTCTTGTCCGCCTCAGCGTACAGAAGGTTCTTCTTGTTGGCTTGTGTTTTTTCTCATTTTTGGATTTTGGCTTGACCCCGGACTGCTTTTCGACCCTCCCTACGGACTTCCATCAGAATTTCGATACGTCTTTCTGGTTTTTGACTCGTTTTCGGCTGTTTTCTCCGCTTGTTTATCAGGCTCGGTACGGCATCTTCGGACTCTCCCCTTCTCCTCACCCTTTGCCCCACGTTTTATGTCAGTGCTGTTCCAGGCCTGTGCCTCCTGTGGAAGGAAGGTCGCCTCATCTGACCGACACACGAAGTGCCTTTTTTGTTTGGGTGAGGGGCATAACGTCCAGACTTGCCCCACGTATAGAGAGTTCACCCACCAAACACTTCGTAACCGGGCGGCGAGGCTGAAGTCTTATTGTTGGGAACAGTCCCTCCGTGCCCAGAAGACCGAGCCCACCTCGATGGAGAAACGCATCTCTTCGCCTTCCTCCTCTTCACTGACGGGGACCGCCGGAGCCTCGGTACCGTCGGTATCACAGGCCTCGGTACCAGTGATGAAGCTACCGAGGATCCCGAAAATCTCGGCGAGCCGACCGCGCGACGACCCCGCGGCCTCCTCCTCCTCCTCGAAACCGCTAACTTCAGCCCAGAAGAAGCGCCCCGCTGCCGAGGAGGTAACTAGGGAGAAGAAGAAGAAGAAGAGGAAGGAAAAGCGGCACTCTCCGGCGGAAACTGCCCAGCCACCAACTCCGCCGCCTACTCAGCCCGCTGAAGGGCTGGCCCTCTTGGATCTCCCGGAGGAAGAGGCGCCGCAAGTCCAGGAGATCTTGGAGCTCTCGGACGACGACCAACCCACTCAGGCCGCGCCCGCCCAGCCTCCGAAGCTAGTGGTGGAGACTGTTCCAGCGAGTCGCCGTCCATCCCCGGCAGAGCGCCACGGGGACACCTTGAGCCGGAGATGTTCTTCCCCCCGGCGTGGCGAATCCCGGTATCCGGGCCCCTGGGCCAGGTCTCCATCCCCGCGGTATCGGGAGATGCGCCTGGAGAGCGTGCACGCGGGCAAAAGCGCTCACTCCCCCTCCTACCTGGGGAGATATGCGCTGGAACAAGGATGGCATGAGCCCCCGGGCTCCTACTATTCGTACTCGCCCTCCTACAGGGACCGATATCGTCCGGATCCCAGGTACTGGTCTCCACAACCCCGCTCCCACTCGCCATCACGGGAGCGCCGATACTCCCGCTACGGGCACTCCCCATGGCGTGGGTCCCCGAGCTCCCACAGGGCCCAGGAGCCCTCACCCCGCCACAGGCCCACCTCGCTGCCCCCGCGAACAACAGCCACTGCAACCAGGCCGACTCCTCAAGCCACTCCGGCACGGGCGGGAATGACCGTCACGTCGACCACGCAAGCGTCGCCGCACCCCAAGTCATCGGTGCCACCTCCGGAGACCGCACCGGCACGCCGGCTGCTCCACCGACGCAGCCTGCGGCTCACATGGCCTCCTTGGTCCCGCCAGCACGAACGGAGGAGAAGGCCGGTGGGCGCTAACCATCTCCATCTGGCGAGTCCTACGAGATGGACTCGGACTCCGCAGAGTCCACGTCTTCCTCTCACGAGTCGCCGCTGCTCAGTTTCGGAGAGCCGCTCCTGGAATTGACACCGGAGGATGTGTGCCAGTTCCCTGCCGTCCTTCTGAGAATGGCCACGGCCCTCGGCCTCAAAGTGGCGGAGCCCGCCCCGCAGGCGCAGGATCCGGTCTTTCAGTACTTGGAGACCCGCCCGCCATCAACCGCACCGCTCCCATTCCTGCCGACCCAGACAGAGGCGCTGAAACAGCCTTGGGCAAAGCTGGCGTCCGCGCAGCCTATCCCGCACAGGCTCGAGCACCTCTACAGGACCCAGAGAGAAGGGGCGGAATTCCTGTTTAACCACCCTGTTCCGAATTCCGTGGTGGTAGAGTCGGCACAGACACGGGGCGGCAACCGGGCCCACACCACCCCACCAGACCGTAAAGGCCGAAAACTGGACGGGTTCGGTCGCAGGTTCTACTCGGCCGCGTCTCTGGTGTCCAGGACGGTCAACACCATGGCCTGCCTCGTGGCGTACCACCGCAACTTGTTCGACCGCCTGGCTCCTCTCCTGTCGGACCTGCCCAAAGAATCTCGTGCATCGGCCACGCAGATCTTCGGAGAGGCTGTAGCCGTGGCTACCCAGCAACTGGCTACCTCGAGGCACGCCATGGAGGCCACCTGGAGGGTGATAGTCGGGGCCGTAGCCCTCCGGCGCCATGCGTGGCTTCGGTCCTCCGGCCTCCAGGAGGATAGTCGTCAAAGGATAAAGGACCTCCCCTTCGACGGCGAGGGGCTCTTCCACACGTCCACAGACGAGGCCATGGACCACCTAGTCAAGGCCCAGTTGACAGCGAGGAAAATAGGAATCAACCAGCCTCCCCAGGCTCGCCGGTCCTTCCAGTCGCGGTCATCATGGCGGAGGTCCTCCTCGTCCTCGGTGTACCAGCCACGGTCTCCACGCTCAACCGTCTTGAGGCCGTTGACGTCGTCCGCCGCACAGAGGCCCCATCGACGACAGCCGCCTTCGTCGAAGAAGTCCTCTTCCGGAGGGAAGCCTCAGTTTTGATGCCTCCTGCAGGACGGTACTTACCATCGTCCGCCTGGGGTACGCCATCGAGTTCCGGGATATTCCATCACGGGGCGTCTACTATTCCACCCCGGCCACCCCGGCTCTGCTGGAGGAGATCCAGTCCCTGCTCGACAAAGGAGCGATCGAGAGGCTCCCGCCTTCGGCCAGGACCACCGGCTTCTACTCGAGGTACTTCACCGTACCGAAGGCAGATGGGTCCCTGCGCCCCATCCTGGACCTCCGGGGTGTGAACGAGTACATTCCCCCCAAGAGGTTCAAGATGGTCACGCTGCCGTCGATTCCCCCCTTCCTCCGTTGAGGAGACTGGCTGGCATCCATAGACCTCAAGGACGCCTACTTCCACATCTCGATCCGCCCTCAACACAGGCGGTACCTGCGCTTCGCGATCGACGGTACCAGCTGCCAGTACCACGTCTTGCCGTTCGGCCTTTCTAGCGCACCCCGCATGTTCACAAAGTGCATGGCCCCCGTCGTTTCCTTCCTGCGGATGAGAAGCGTCTCGGTCTACACCTACCTCGACGACTGGCTATTGGTGGCGTCCTGCAAAGACAAACTTTACAAAGGCATTCACCTCACCTTGACGTGGCTCACCCGGCTCGGACTCAAGGTAAACCCCAAGAAGTCCCACCTCAAGCCCACCCGCCTCCTCGACTTCATCGGGGCGACCCTCGATACCGTGTCGGCGAGGGCCTACCTACCGACCTACAGGGCCCGGATGCTCGCCCGGGCGGCGTGGGCGGCTTCCCAGGCCCCGACGGTATGGGCCAGGACGCTGCAGCAGCTGCTCGGCTACATGGCGGTGACCACGGCCGTCACCTACCTCTCCAGGCTACGAGCGCGACCCCTGCAGCACTGGTTCGTCAGGGTTTTCGACCCGCACCTGGACGAGCAGTCCCGTCGGTACCGCATCCCCCCACAAATACGCCGGTCCCTCCTGTGGTGGCAGTCCCACCGAAACCTGATGTCGGGAATGCCGTTCCGCGAACCCAGGCCGTCGGTCACGATAATGACGGACGCGTCGCTCCTGGGCTGGGGAGCCCACGCCGGCGATCTCCGAGTCAAGGGCACCTGGATGGACAGCGAGACGTCCCTGCACATCAACGCTCTCGAGCTCCTAGCCATCCACAAGGCCCTGATGGCGTTCCGCCACCCTGTAGCGGGCCGCTCGGTGTTGATTCTCACTGACAACACGACCGCGGTCTGCTATGTGAACAGGCAAGGGGGGACCCACTTCACCACGCTCCTGACCATCGCGCTCGCCCTCTGGAACTGGTGCGTCTCGCTGAGGACACACCCGCTGGCGGTTCACCTGGCGGGGCAGGAGAACACCATGGCGGATGCCCTCAGCAGGGACACCTCCTCCTACCACGAGTGGTCCCTGGCCGACGAGGCCTTCCAGATGCTCCGACACCAATGGGGCGACCCGACCGTCGACCTCTTCGCGACCAGCCAGAATGCGAAGTGCTGGCGCTTCTGCTCCAGGGCCGGCCACGATCCCCGCTCCATCAGCGATGCATTCCAGATCCCGTGGGACGAGGGACTCGTGTATGCCTTCCCGCCGTTCCCGCTCCTCGGTCGCGTCATATCGAAGATCATTGCGGACGGAGCAGATGCGATTCTGGTAGCACCGTACTGGCCGAGGCAACATTGGTTCGGACCCCTGATCGAGGCTTCCCGGGGGAGGATTCTCAGGTTCCCACCGGTACCGGACCTGCTCTCCCATTCCAACGGCCTGGTGCTACACCCGAACCTTCCCCTATTGGCCCTCCATGCCTGGAGGATATCGCCGTAGACGACCCGGCCATCGGTAACGTCTTGGTTGCGGCTAGGAAGGAATCGACATGGTGGAATTACCACTACAAATGGCAGCGCGTCGCCTTTGCTGAGGAGTGCCGAGAACCGGCGTTGCCTGCCGGCCTCCGTACCGTCCTTCACTTCCTCCTACACCTACGACAGCAGGGCCTTGCCTTCCCGTCGATCAAGGTTTACCTCGCCGCGATTGTGGCGTATCAGCCGCCGCGATCCCCCTCTGCAGCGTTCTTCAGGGATGATACCGTCAAGCGGTTCTTGAAGGACCTGCAACACCTCTATCTGCCGGTATCGCCCCCGCTACCATCGTGGTCGTTATCACTGGTGCTATCGCAGCTCACGAGGCCGCCCTTCGAGCCAATGGTGACAGCGGACGACAGACTCCTGGCGATGAAGATGGCATTCCTGGTGGCGATCACCTCAGCCAGGCGAGCTGGGGAACTGGTGGCGCTGCGCTGTGATGACCCGTTCCTGGTCTTCCATTGCGACAAGGTGATTCTCCGGCCCGACGTCTCTTTCCTGCCGAAGGTAGTGTCCGCCTTCCATCTCAACCAGGACATCGTGCTCCCAGCCTTCTACCCTGAGCCGACCTCACCGCTGAAGCGTGCCCTGCACTCATCCGTTGGGCCCTCGCTTTCTGTACGAACAGGACGGCGTCCTACCGACAGACACCACATCTCTTCGTCTGCTATGGCAGGCGCAGAAGAGGCCACGAGGTATCATCTCAACGCCTCTCCAAGTGGGTCACACAGACCATCCACTTGACCTACCAACTAGCCAAGAAGCCTCCAGCAGACCTCCTTCAGGCCCACTCCACCAGGGCTGTGGCCACGTCTGCGGCCCTCTTGCGAGGGGTTGACCTACCGGAACTGTGCCGTGTGGCGACCTGGGCCCAGCCGTCGACCTTCATCCGCCACTACGGGCTCGACTGCCGGTCCAGGCGGGATGCTTGATTTGGCCGTGCTGTGCTGGCTTCTGTCCTTTAGGGTCTGGGACCTGACCCACCATCCTACAGGTGAGCTACACAGTCTCCTAATGTATGAGGCACAGAGACCACGAAGAAGAAGAACAGGTTGCTTACCTGTAACTGTAGTTCTTTGAGTGGTCATCTGTGCCTCATACACACCCGCTCTTCCTTCCCCTCTCTTTCAGGTCCCATGTTCTTCGGCGGACCAGAACTGAGGAGAGACCGTTGCTCGGCGGGAGGAGCATGCGCAGTACAACCGTGGGGGAGGGGCTCCCCGCCAAGCCAACGAGTTCTAGAATCTTCCGAACGCTACCGTGCAGGCGCGAAAGCTCCTAATGTATGAGGCACAGATGACCACTCGAAGAACTACAGTTACAGGTAAGCAACCTGTTCTTCTCTTCCCCCTGTGAGTAATTTGCCATCTTCTCTGCGCAGCGACCCTATCGTCTCCTCCTTTTTCCTTTTGCTGCGGACATATTTTAAAAAGCCCTTTTTATTGTTTTTAATGTCTCTGGCCAGCCTAAGTTCGTTCTGTGCTTTAGCCTTTCTGACCTCCTGCCTACATCTCCTGGCTACTTGCTTAAATTCTTCTTTGGTGGTTTCCCCTTCTTCCATTTCCTATACATGTTTCTCTTTACACTCAGCTCAACTGAGAGTTCTTTAGTCAACCCTTCTGGTTTCTTCAGATGCCTTCCATTTTTCCTCCTTATTGGCACAGTTTTAGACTGTGCCTTCAGTATCTCCTTTTTAAGGAACTCCCATGCCTTCTGAACTCCTTTCCCTTTCACTATTCCTGACCACAGAATTCCAGCCAGCAGCTCCCTAAGTTTACAGAAGTCTGCTTTTTTAAAATCTAAGATGAGTGTCTGGCTACACTTATCTTCTCCTTCCCACTGAATGCCAAATTCCAATAGGGCGTGGTCACTCCCCCCTAAGGATCCAACCAGTTCTACCTCTTTAACAAGGTCCTCCCTGTTGGTCAGGATCAGATCTAGAATATTAGATCCCCTTGTGGCCTCTTCCACCTTCTGGACCATGAAGTTGTCTGCAAGACAAGCAAGAAGCTTGTGATCCACCAAGACTCCTAGATCTCTTTCACATGTACTGTTATCCAGCCATGTGTCCCCCATCCTATATTTGTGCATTCCATTTTTTCTGGCTAAGTGTAGGACCATACATTTCTCTCTCTACTGAAATTCATTTTGTTAGCTTTTGCCCAGCTCTCCAATCTGTTAAGGTCATTTTAAAATTTGATCCTGTGCTCTGGGGTATTAGCAACCCCTCCCAATTCAGTGTCATCTGCAAATTTGATCAGTATACCATCTATTCCTTCATCCAAGTCATTGATGAAGATGTTGAATGGCACTGGGCCCAGAACAGAACCCTGTCGCACCCCACTAGTCACTTCTCTCCAGGATGAAAAGCAACCATTGGTGAGCACCCTTTAGATCTGGTCGGTCAACCAATTACAAATCCACCTAACAGTACCCTGCCTAGCCCACATTTTACTAACTTCTTTGCAAGAATGTCATGGGGAACTTTGTCAAAGGCCTTACTGAAATCAAGATATGCTACCTCCATAGCATTCTCTTCATCTATCAAACTTGTAACTCTATCATAAAAAGAGATAGGATTAGTCTGGCATGACTTGTTTTTGAGAAACTCATGTTGACTTTTAATGATTACAACATGGCTTTCTAAGTAATTACAAACTGACTGCTTAGTGATCTGCTTTAGGATATTTCCTGGTATTGCTGTTAGGCAGACTGGGTGATAATTATTTGGGTCCTCTTTTTCCCTTCTTGAAGATGAGGACAACATTTGCCCTCCTCCAGTCTGCTGGGACTTCTCCTGTTCTCTAAGAGTTCTCAAAGATTATTGTGAGGGGTTCTGAAATGACTTCTGCCAGTTCTTTTAATATCCTTGGATGTCATTCATCTGGCCCTGGAGACTTGAATTCATCTAGTTTAGCCAGGTGTTCCCATACTACTTTTCTACCTGTGCTGCATTTCCTCCCCACCCCCCCCACCCCAGGTTGAGTACTTCTTTCCTTTTGGGAGAAAACTGAGGCAAAGAAGGTGTTGAGTAGTTCTATCTTTTCTCTTTCCCCTTTTAGTACTTGGCCATCTTCTCCACACAGCGACCCTGTCATTTCCTTCTTTCTCCTTTTGCTGTGGACATATCTAAAAGATCCCTTTTTATTGTGTTTAATGTCTTTGGCAAGCCTGAGTTCATTCTGTGCTTTACCTTTTCTGACCTTCTCCCTACATATTCTGACTATTTGCTTGAACTCCTCTTTGGTGGCTTCCCCATTCTTATATTTCTTATATGTATTTCTTTTAAGACTTAGCTCAGCTGAGAGTTCTTTAGTCAACCATTTTGGTTTCTTTAGACACCTCACATTTTTCCTCCTCATTGGCTCAGTTTTAAATTGTGCCTTCAGTATATCACTTTTAAGAAACTCCCATCCATCATGAACTCTGTTCTCCTTCAGTTTTCTTGACCACAAAATTTCAGCCAGTAATTCCCTAAGTTTACAGAAATTAGCTTTTTAAAGTCTAGAATGCATGTCTAACTACACTTGGCTTCTCCTTCCCACTGAATGACATATTCCAAGAGAGCACAGTCACCCTCTAAGGATCCCACCACTTCCACCCCATTAACAAAACCATCTCTTTTGCTCAGGATCAGATCCCCTTGTTGCCTCTTCCACCTTCTAGACCATGAAATTGTCAGCAAGTGAGGAACTTGTTGGATCTTGTGGTCTCGGCAAAGTTTGATTGCCAAGATATATCAGGATAGTTGAAATCTCCCATTACTACTGCATCTCTCCTTTTTGAATGTGTTGTTATCTACTCTAGGAAGGCATCATCCAATCCATCAGGCTGGCTTGGAGGTCTGTATTAGACCCCCACAATGACATCCCTGTTATTTCTCACTCCCTTAATTCTTACCCAGATGTTCTCAACCTGGCTTCCTGGATTTAAGTCATGGAACTCTTTACAGGCGTAAACATCCTTGACATATAAAGCTATTTCTTCTCTTTTCTTGTTTGACCTATTTCTATGGAATATGTTATACACCCCTATTATTACATTCCAGTTATGAGACTCATCCCATTAGGTTTCTGTGGTGCCTATGATATCATATTAATTTTGTTGTATTAAGAGTTCCAGTTCATCTTGTTTATTCCCCATGCTCTGTGCATTAGAGTAGAAACATTTAAGATCATGTGCTCCTCCTGCAAGCCCTTTACTAAAGTTGCTTTTCCTCCCACTCTTGGTCTCTAGTGCTACTTGGCCTGCCCTGAATAATACTGTCGCCCTCTCCGCCCAAACGCAGTTGAAAGCCCTCCTGATGAGATTTGCAGGACTCTTAGCAAAAACACAAAAACAGGAATGCCAATGGATGTGAGGTGCAGCCCATCTGTTGCCAGAAGACCATCTTTGTGAAAATGCAGACTGTGGTCCAAACCCCCAAATCATTCCTGGCAGTACCATCTTCAGAGACAGTTGTTCACCTCCACTATTCTTCTCTCCTTTTGTGGGCCATGTCCTTCAACAGGGAGGAGAGATGAAATCACAACCTGTGCACCAGGGTCCTTCAACTTCCTACCCATAACCTATAATTCTTTGTGATGCACTGAAAACTGTGACTTGCAATGTCATTGATTCTCACTTGAACCAAAAGGAGGGAGTCAGTGAGCCTGACCAGTCTTGTTAGCCTCTCTGTTACATCGTTGATTTTTGCCCCAGGAAAACAGCACACCTTGTCATTCATCCTGTCAAGGTTGCAAATTGTTGCTTCTGTTCCTCTCAGCATGGAGTCCCCAACTACCAGAACTCATCTCCTCTGAGGCTTGTCCTGGGTTACCTGATGTGCAGATTCTTCCAGGGTCTCTTGGACATTCTTTTCAGGCTGAGACTGTTCCTCTTGCTGCTGTTGGATTCCTCTTGCTTCTTCTTGGTGCTATTTGATTTCCTCATTAATAAGGGGGGGCAGCACTCGGTGCTGTTCCACTACCTTTTGTCGCTGTTGCACTTCTTCATTAACAAGGGCAATTCTGTAGCTCAAAACTCTCTGTTTGGTTCCTGGGCCTTCTACTCCTCAAAGTGTCCATCTCCTGTGCTTGGGAACTGGTTTCCTTGTATTCTGTCTATCCAAGAAATCCTCATCCTCCCTAATAATCCAAAGATTAGAAACACAGACCTCCAGGTGCTGAACCTTCTCCTCCAAGAGGATGACCAGCTTGCACTTGGTGCAACTCTTCCGGCAAACAAATAAACATGCCACAGCTGATGCAGGTGACTGCAGCAGCTACCTCACTATCCACCATATTTGATAATCTGGACAGTCAAGTTAGAAAAAGTAAAACTTGGCTTCCCCCTCAAACCCCCCTGCGAAACACCTACATCAACATCCCTGTTTGTCAAGCTCTGATTGTCAAACTTTCAGCACTGAGGCTGCAGTTATATAGTGGCTGATAGTTACTTCTTCAAGCTATCCTACCCTCTGCTCTCTCCCAGAAGAGTATCTCAGGAGGGCTTCAACCAAAGAAGCAATGTACTCTTGTTCAATTAGTACAGCAAAACTGCACATGCCAAAGGCAGTTGCCACTGGGAGCAGTTATAAAGAGGTAATGGCTGCTAGCTCCTCCCCCAAGCAAGTCAGTTAGTCCCTCCCCCTTAGACTGTGTGCTCAGGAAGAGCACATGGCCAGAAACAAACAAACAAACAAACAACAAACAAACACACCCACAGGCCTGTAAAAACACCCAGTCAAGGATATCTTCTCAGATACAACTCACCTTCCACTCTCTCCTCTTGCTTACGAACTGGCAAAATGCCTGGTCTCTCATACCCTCCGGGCTCACTCCACTTGCACAGTCTCCTCTTCTGCAGCTGCCCTCCATGATCTCTCTCTTCAAGACGTTAGCCATGCCACCACCTGCTTTCAACTGTCAACATTCACCCGGCACTACCGCCTAGATTGCAAAACCCCGAAGGATGCTTGATTTGGCAAGGCTGTTCTGTCTTCAGTCATGCAGTTACCTGACCCTCCTTCCTCAGGTAAGCTGAGGCACAGAGACCATGATGAAGAAGAACAGGTTGCTTACCTGTAACTGTGATTCTTCGAGTGGTCATCTGTGTCCTTGCACAATCCCGCCCTTCCTCCGCTCTTCTCAGGTCCCTGCATAGCGGACTCGAAACTGAAAGGGAAGCTAGCTTCGTGGGCCTGGGCATGCGTGATACTCAGGAGGAGGCAGGACTTCCCACCAAGCTACTAAGTTCTGGAACATTCTGTAAGTGGCCCTGTGCAGGCACAAACCCATTGTGTGAGGGCACAGATGACCACTCGAAGAACCACAGCTACAGGTAAGCAACTTGTTCAAACGTGCAAGAAAATGATAATTTAGTTTTGCTTATTGGGAGATGGGAGCAAAATGTACCAGGGGAAAAGGTTGGGGGCTTGTTGCAAATCTCAGTCCGACTCCAGTTCCCACCTCCCTCTGTGGCTTCAACATGTTGTTGCTGTAGTAATAGTAATTAGAACACAGATGATCTTGTGGTAAATACATTGTTCTGGGCCATGCCAATATCTGGATGTTGTGGATTGAAAAATGTGTTGTGGAGAAGAAGGCAGGAGAAGGAAACTGAGGGCCTTTCCACACTACACAGTTATAGTGCTATTATTCCACTTTCAGTGTCCTATGGAATCCTGGGATTTGCAGTTTAGGGAGGGGCATTTAGAATTCTCAGCCAGAGAGCTTTTTGGCCTCAGTAAACTACAAACCCCAGAATTCTACAGGATGCTGAAAGCAGAACAATTGCAGTATAACAATGTAGTGCGGAAAGCTCCTTCGTGTCTGAATGTTCTGTGGTTCTGGTTTTGTATATGGACCAGTGATGCACATTTGCAAATCTTGCATCTTTATTAACAAAGTGTCTCAGTCCTTCAGTGTTTGTCCTAGAATCATAGAGTTGGGAGAGACCACAAGGACCATGGAGTCTAACCTCCTTCCAAGTAAGAATACACAATCAAACACTGCTGAGAGATGGCTGTACAGCCACTTTTTAAAAGTCTCCAGAGAAGGAGACTCAACTACACTCTGACACAGAAGTGTATTCCACTGACACAGAAGTGTATTCCACTGTATTCCACTCTTACTGTAAGGAAATTCTTCCCAATTTTTTGGTGGAATCTCTTTTCTGCAGCTTGAAGCCACTGCTTCATATCCTAGTCTCTGTAGCATCTTCCATATGACATCCTTTCAAATATTTAAACATAGCTATCATGTTGGCTCTTAATCTTCTCTTCTCCAGCTCCCAAAGCAGCTCCTCATAGGGCATGGTTTCCAGGCCTTTTACCATTTTGGTTGCTCTTCTCTGGACACATTCCAGCTTGTCAATATCCTCCTTGAACTGTGGTGCCCAGAACTGGACACAGAATTCCAGATGAAGTCTGACCAAAGCAGAATAGAGTGGTACTATTACTTCTCTTGGTCCTGTAGCTAGAGAGAGTAAGACAGCTACTGCCTCAGGAGGCTGTGACGTAGTATAGTGGGGACAACGCCCCCAGTTACTCACTTTTACTAGGAGACCTGTGTGGCCTCTACTATACCCCTCAGACAGCCATCTGCACTAGAGGACATTGTTGAGTCCCCACTTACAGACAGACAGTACAGTCACTGGTCAGGTTTGCCTCTGCATGTGGACTGATGGGGATGGAGGATGGAGACATTTTGTCTTTTACTTCAGATAGTAAAAGGTCTTAGGTTGGTCCTTCATTTCCTTCTCATTAAGAGGCATCAAGCTGCATATTTGGAATGCTGCTCCCTCATTTTCTCTAATTCTCTTGTACAACTAAGTTGTCATGAGTTTTCCATAATATCTTCTGATAAAACTCTAAGATTTGATCCTTCTTCTTCTTAATTAAAAACTGAACTAAAGCAGCACTTGGGGCCCTCATCCTTCATTCAAAGGCTATATCAATTTTCTCCAATTCATGCTATGTAATTATCTCAGTTTGGATTTTCATGACTTCAAAACTTCGAATTATTTCTGGCAGTATTCTGTTGCTTCCTCCTTGTTTTGAACTTGAACAGATATTTTTTTCACGCATCTGTTGAATTCTTGTAATTTCATCTGCCACATGTTGAAGATCTCCTGTCGCTCACTCTGTGAATGCATCAGAATATCATCCGCCTCAACTGTGTCCATTGTACTTTGATCGATGTTTTCCCAGATTGGAGCCTGGCAGAAGACCAACCAGCAAGCAGATGAACAAGGTTACCTTAAAATCCAGCCTTCATAATTCCAAGCACCGTAATCTTAAAATATCATTTAAATTCTGTTCAGTTAAATATATAAGCCATCTACCAATTCAATTAACCAAAGCTAATATAGCTATGACACATCATTCAGAAAGAAAAAAAAAGACGAATCATTACTCCAAAAATCCAGGCTGAAGGTCCACAAGTGTCTGCAGATCTCAATCTTGGCTGGTTCAGATTCTTTCAACTCTCTGTGTATTAGAGAATTCACAAATTTGTCAAGCATGATGTTTTTGGTTCACAATCTAGCAAGAACTTGCTAGATCACATCTTCTGTCAACCGAACTGGAAACTACTTTTTATTTTTCTTTCTTGTTGATATAAAGTGCAGCATTATTTTGACTACTATATTTCTGTTGTTGTTTTTTTTAATTTCTTGATTTTTGTTTTCATGTGCATATTAATACAGTTTTAAACAAAACAGAAGAAAGGTAGAGTATATTGTATTTTTTTGCAGTAAGATGAACCTGAGTGCTGGAGATTCCACTCACAAATCGTTACTCAGCACAATGCTTTGTGCATTCTCATTGAAGTGTGGAAGTAGGGAGGGAGCAGAGTCCCTGTTTTGCATGTAGAATATCCCAGATTCAATACTTGACATCTTCAGTTAGGGAGTAGACCCCTCCCTCAAGCTGTGTGGAGCTGCTGCCAGTTAATGTAGTAGTGATCTAGATGGGCCAATAATTCAATATGAAGCATCTTCCTGCATGTTAAGAGAAAAGCCAGAGCTCAGTGGTAAGGCCCTTTTTTCAGGCAGAGAAGGTAGTGGTTGATTAATTGCCATCAAGTTGCTTTCAATTTATGCCAATGCTATGAATGAGAGAGCTCTGAGATGTGCTGTTATTTACAGACCTGGCCAACTCTTGCATACTCAGAGCCATGGCTTCCTTGAATGAATCTACCATTTGCTTGTTATGCAGTCTTCTTCTTCCACTTTGCCAATCATTATTATCTTTTCTGATGAGTTATGGCATCTTATAATATGACCAAAGTAAAACAGGCTCAGTTTTGTCAGATTCAGCCCTAGAGGGAGTCCAGGCTTGCTTTGCTTTCAGATTTATTGTCTTTTTATTATTTATTTAAAGTATTTTTTTATCCCAGCCCACAAGGGTTCCCAATGAACAAATAAAAATCAGTTGAACAATACAAAGGTAAAAATTTTCTTGGGGAGAGAATTCCAAAGTCAAGGTGTTGCTATAAAACAAGCCCTGTTATGTGTACCCACCATGAGGTTCTGGGACAACAGGGCTTCCTCTGGAGATCTCAGATTTCTTGCAGGCTCATATGGGAGGAGACAGTCTGTCAGACATCTTGACTTGAAGACTTTGTGGGTCCACACCAGCACCATGAATTGAGCATGGAAGCAAACTGAAAGCCAGTGCAGTTCTTGTAAGATTGGCATTATATGGTCTCTAAAATGCACACCTGACACCAGTCTGGCTCCTGCATTTTGCACTAGCTGCAGCTTGCAACCACATTCAAAGACAGTCCCATGTAAAGCACATTGCCATGGCATTCCATGGTATCTGTAGAACTCTCCTTCAGCACTACATTTCACATGAACAGGCAGAGAAGGACCCAAGTTCAGTCCCTTGCATGTGTATGTGCTTTTGCCTCACCTGTTGATTTATAGCGCCCCCATAAATTTCATAGGGTTTCCTTAGGCAAAGAATACTCAGAGATGGTTTGCCAGTTCCTTCCTTTAAAATACAGCCTGCAGTATCTGGTATACATTGGCAGTCTCCCATGCAAGTATTAACCAGGGCTGACCTTGCTTAGATTCCAAGATCAGATTGGATCTGGTGCCTTTAGGCTCTAGGATTGTATGCTGAAATGGAAAAAATGGTAAATGGAAAAAATGAAAAAAATTACCATGCCATAGTAACTAGAATTTTACAGTTTGTATATGTAATGCTATCTAAGTCTGTTGATATAATTTATCCTGATTCTATTACCACTGGATGGGACCAAAAAGCTGACCAGAGCACTGATCACTTCACAGCTATCTTCTTCCAACCAGCATCTCAGCAGCCATTAGAGCTAAATTTTTTAAAAAAAACCAAACCTAAAATATCTAAATAGTGTAAACTTATCTATGCAACAAACTTTGAGCTTCTCTTTATTTTATGCAGCATGGTTAAATTCACATATTACAGCTACTCTACAGGGCTAGAAATTATAAGCTATAAATAATTATTTATGCTCGTCCACATGTTTAGCTTTTGTACAGTACCCTACATAGAAATATTGTAAAAAAAGAGGAGTACAAATATAGCAAGAACCAGTATGGTATTGTGATTTGAGTTGTGGACTGTGACCCTGGAGACCAGGGTGTGATTCCCTGCTGAAACCCACTGAATGACCTTGGGCATATCACATACTCTCAGCCCCAGAAACCCACCTGATGGGTTCACTTTAGTGTTGCCATAATTCAGAAATAACTTGAAGGAATAACAGCACGCAACTAGGTAGTAGCTGCAGTACAAACCTAAAATCAAGAATGCTCAAATGGGATCTATTATAGAGGTACAATGTTACAATATAATGTCAATTGAGTTTTTAAAATAATGCCATTACAGAATGACTAAATAATACTTTTAGAAACACAGGTTTCTCCAAGAGCCCTTTACAATGCCTAATACAATGCCGATACATAGTTTTAAGATATTCCTTGTTAAAAGGATCAAGTAGCAAGACCATTGCCAGAGAACCTGGATTGGTCTGTGAATCCATGTTGACAGTACTGAGCTAGATACATTGACAGTATCGCTTAGTATGGGACCATATTCTAGCCATAATTATCCACCGAAAGAGATGAGAGTGACAAGTTATTAAAAAAAAAAAGGTAATGCAGCAGCAAACAAGCTCCAGAGGTCCAGGGATTGTCTTCCAACTCCAAGACTTGTACTACATGGCTCTGTAACCCAGAAGTGACCAGAAGGGATGTATTTATAGCTAAACATAGTGGGGAGCAGGCACTCCTTGACTTGGAGGAGAATCTCTACTTCTAGAGAATTTTAAAAAAATATATTTTTATCAAACACATAGATATAAAACAACAAATAAGGATATGCAAAACAACACACAGGGAGAAAAAACACATTCAAAACTACAGATAAAGATAAAACTAAACACTAAGCAACTAAAACTATACAACATTACAAGGGTTAAGACTGGTTTGGCTTCCAGCCTCTCAGTTGGATGATGATAAGGCAAAATACTGATAAACTTCCTCTAAATTACTAACAAACATAATAGTGTAATGATATAGTAAGTGAAACTGTAATAAAACTAATATAGTTAGTATTATATAATTACAGTTCTCCCTCCACATTCATGAGTTTGACTCTTACGACTTTGATTATTTACGAGGTGTCTGTGTCCCCCACCCCTCCACAATTCTCCTTCTCCCATTCCCTTGATTTTGCTGGCAGGGAGAAAGAGGGCAAGTGTGCTGAGACAAAAGGTAAACAATGGTGGGGGAAGATGCACATGTGCTGTCCTTGTGCCCTCTGAAGCTCTTCCCTTTTCCATTCATTTGCCTCTGCCCTGGCACAGAGAACTCAGCAAAAGGTAAGGCAGTGGAGGGGGGACACACATGCTCCTTGCTACTCTCCTCTGGAGCCTCGGGCCTGGGTGTGAAGAAGGAAGAGTTCCGCACTAGAGCCCCAGAATGGAATGGGAGGGGGATCATGGGAGGAGTTATTTTTTCACTTTCATGAGGGTTCTGTGTCCTGAGCCCTCATGAATATGGAGGGGCCACTATAGTGTTAATAAAACTAATATAAAAATATTTCTATTAAAAATGATTGTGATCTATAATTACACCTTAAATCCAAAAACTTCCCCAATGCTTAGTAAGAATATCACGACTCTGTCCCAATCCTTTTTAAAATTACTCATCAGGTCCTCTTTCAACATCATAGTTGGTATATCCGTCTCAATCAAGTCAAGAAGCTTCAACATCCAGTCTTCCATCTTATTTCCATCTCTGCACCAAGAGTAATCTGGCTGCCATAGTCATATACTTATTACTACTGACAGCAGCTCTTGTTTGTGAGCAAGAAAATTGGGGTCAAGAAAGCCTGGGGGCAGCAGTAATGATCTTGTGGGGAGGGGGAAACTGCAGGATTTCTCACAGTTCCCACCCTTGCGCTAATGGCTTTCTCTTTCCATCACAGCTGGCAAGGCATTATGAAAAAAGTCAATGCCCAGATGGATGAGAATCAAACCCCTCCTTACCCACAAAGCCTTCCTAAGCAAGTAGTGGCCAATGGTATTCTGATGATGGCCAGTCAGCATGAAGGTGTCAAGCAGCAGCAGCCACCCAACTGGGCAGGTGGAAAAGGAGGCGTGGATGAGGAGAAGCTTCAAATGGGTATGGTTCTGGATTTTGGAGTAGTCTTTCAAAGTCACTGTGGGTTCAAAGTGGTTAAAAGGAGGACTCTAAGATATCTCCACAGGACGTAGCAGAATGTGATTGTGCATATCTGTGTTTTTGCATTGCTTGGTTAGAATAGGGAGCTCTGTCGGTGAGCAACAAAACAGGGATCAGTCTTCTGACAGTCTAAAGTCCACAAGTACAAAGTAGTAAAAAAGAAAAAAGCTCTTTTCAAAAAATTAACTATAAACCTGTTAATTATGTCCTTTAAATTTCAAAAAGAATAACAATACCAATAAAATCAGACTATTTCAAGCAAGAGGTCCAGTCTAAGGTTAGTGTAGTATCCATAAAAGAACCACTCATCCCTCGGTTCCACCAAATCATGTGATTACCTCTGCAGCCAGAGGATCTCCACTACAGCCTCTCTGTTCCCAATGTCTTCAGGTCCCAATTTCTGGACATGGCTGGTCCAGGGATCTTCGGGCTCTCCGTGTATCAGAAAGCCTACCTGCTTGACAGGAGGAGCCCCTCCTGTCAAACACGATGGTTCAGGCTTTGTGATCTGGCACACAATTGCTAGATCATGTCCCCCATTAACCTAGCCAAAAACTGGAATCCTGGAATCCTGGAGTTTATAGTTTGCTGAAGCAATAGAGCTCTCTGTCTGAGAATTCTAAATGCCCTTTCCTACTCTGCCAGTTTCAGAATTCTATGGGATGTTGCCATGGTAATTAAAAGTGGAATCATAGCACTGTAATTGTGTAGTGTGACTGATTTGCCCAGACTTCCTAGGGGCAATAGGAAGTGTTTGGCTGCTAGATGAGAGATTGTCTTATTTGCTGAAGCTGCTACTGGGTTCTGGTGCGTGTTTTGAAGGTTTTGGGATCTGAGTTTATATATGGATATGAATGAATGGGATCTGTGTATATTCAGATGCAAAGGGTACTGGGAATTTTCCCCAACTCTGTCCCCTCTACATGCAATAGTAAATATATTAAATAAAACCAGTCCTAATCACATTAGCAACACTTACAAACTTTCTATATGTTGAATATTTTATTTTTTGTTTTTGTTGTGTGCCTTCAAGTTGTTTCCAACTTGTGGTGACCAAAGGTGAACCTGTCATGAAGTTTTCTCCCCTCTGCTTTTCTTCTCTTTCTGTGCCTGTGTCCTCTTCAGACTCAGTCTGCTAGGTCTTTTTTAAAGATACTTTTGTGAAGGTAGAGGCCATCTACAAATTCTCCATTTTCAAACAAAATTATTAATACATTTTAAATAATTACCTTTTTAAGGCTACAATTCAAAACACACTTGTAAAGGATTCAGACCTATTGTGATCAAACAGGACTTACTTCTGAGTTATTTTAGGGTCACACTACAGATATGGTACTCTGCCAGATCATAAATAACAGCATAAACCAAGTCACATCATTTTAAGGCTGGAGCCAAGTATAATTGCTTAAGAATAAGAAAGGGTTTGACTGCCTTGGGCGGAGCTCATGGTATACCTGAGGAAATTGTGTGAACCCATCAGTTTCCAGCAGCCATTGCCAGTCCGGCCAATGATGAGGAAAGCTGGGAGTTTCAGCCCAACAATACCCAGGGGGCCCCATGATTCCCACCCCGGTATAGCAGCTGGAACTGCGTGATCAGAGATATGTCATACTAAGTTAAATGGGTTATGAGCATAAGTAAATGTGCAGAGCAAATGTATTTATGTATTTTTATGTATATATAGGTAGGTGTGTGTGTGTGTGCACATTGTAACTATATTATATAAATATGTGTATATAAGTGTACATATTTATATATTGATGTAAAGAATATGATTTCTTGTTCCCATGTGATTTGTTTCCCTGTTAATGTGTTACATTGTAGGGAATGTTGTTATGGAAGCAGGAGTCATAGAATCATAGAATCATAGAAATTCAGAGTTGGAAGAGACCACACAGGCCATCCAGTCCAACCCCCTGCCATGCAGGAACACCCTCAAATCAATCCCGACAGATGGCCATCAAGCCTCTGCTTAAAAACCTCCAAGGAAGGAGACTCCACTACACTCCAAGGCAGCAGATTCCACTGCCGGACAGCCCTGACTGTCAGGAAGTTCTTCCTGAGGTTCAGGTGGAATCTCCTTTCCTGCAGCTTGAATCCATTGCTCCTTGTCCTGGTCTCTGGAGCAGCAGAAAACAAGTCACCTCCTTCCTCTACGTGGCTTCCCTTCAAATATTTAAACATGGCTATCATGTCCCCTCTTAACCTCCTCTTCTGCAGACTAAACATACCCAGCTCTCTAAGTCTATCCTCATAGGGCATGGCTTCCAGGCCTCTCACCATTTTGGTCGCCCTTCTCTGGACTTGCTCCAGCTTGTCAATATCTAGTCTAGGTGGTATAGAAAATATTTATATCTAGAAGTGGAAGCAAAATACGTGTAGGTGATGTTAAGAGGGCAAAATCATGTATCCGACATAGTATTGACACTTCTGAAATATATATTCTTCTTTGTTTTGAAATATGTATTCTTTTTCCTTATACAAAGGAACCTTTCAGATCTAGTCATATAGTATATAGTGTGGTTACATAATATATCTCATTTTCACATCAATTTGCAAATAGGGCAACAAAAGAAGATTTTTAAGAGCACCAATTCAGACGTAAGAAGTGTCCCATTCGAAATCAGGCTATATTGCACCAGCAATATGCATGACCACATTTCTACTGGGAAATATGAGAGACTGTAGTGGATCTCTCAAGCAGAGCAACTAATGTGCTAGGCAGAAGCTGAAGAACTCACCAACCCACTTCACCCCACACAGAACAACTAGCAGAGAAAGAAATCACATTTAGTCTTCTTCATAAGGTATATAAAGTAGTTTTATTAATTAATATTTGTGTACAGTCAACACAGGTTCATCTTTTTGAGGAAAGTAAGAAAAAGAAAGAGTACTACATGATATCAGGAGAGTGAGAACATCTCATCTAGAGGGAGCTCTCATAGCACATGTTTCATGGAGGGCGGGAAAGGAAGGAGAGAGAGATAAAAGCAGATGGGACCCCAGAGGAAAAAGATATGCCTACATGGTACAGGAAGAGAATGGGTGTGAACACACAAACAACCAGGAAGTGACCGTAAACATGCTGTGCCTAAACTCCAAGAAAATGACATGCTATCTAACAACTAGTGACTATCGGCATGCAAAGGTTGCAAACTCCAACAATTACATAGTTCTCCTCTCTCCATTTATCCCTATACTAATGCTGTAAAGTAGATTTCATGAGAGTTAGTGACTGGCCAAAGACCACCAACTAACCATTGTGATCAGAGGGATATGGCTTGGGCTTTCTCATTCCCAGGTCCAGTCCTCTAACATTTACATTGTACCAGCTCTCATAGATCAGTGCAATTAGCTCCAGTGCTGAAACACAGAGCTAATTGTTGGAAAATTCTAGTATTCTTTCTCCTCCCCTTGTTCTAAGACAAGTAGGGCTTAGCTAGGATAGGGTTAATTTTTTCTTTTCATGTAAAAGCCCTTCTGGCCTTTCAGCTAAAGTCTCAACTGTTGCTCTGTGTTATTTTAAAATGATTGGCTCTGGTATCCAGATCATGTGACCCAGGATACACCTTGGAGTCAGTTATTTGCCTTACATAGAAGGCCATGGCTCTTCCCCCCACCCCTTTGCAATCTTGGTTCTAGCACTTTTTCTCTGCTAAGCTAGTCTTTCCACCAAAAAGTTGGTGAGTTAATAATGCAGCTACTATCTTCCCTACTCTTTTTGTTAGTTAGGATCTAGTTTCTCCAATGCATATGTAATTGTAAAGTTTATCAGTAAAACTTTTAAGTTGGAACTTGAAACTGCCCGCCTTGTTTTGCTTTCAAGTCAGCCTCCAGTTTAGGGAAGCCACACAGAGATTGGGACATGCTTTTTTCTGCAACTCTGCATAAAGAAGGCTAATCCCTAACAGTTTTAGCTTTCATAGAATTTCCCAAAGGGCTAACACCCTGGAAAACTCTAACTCTCAACACTAATATCTTCCAGTCAGAGAGATAATGCCACAATTAATGTGAACATCAAGAGGAATATGTATGTTATGCAAATCAGTTTGCATACAGGCTTCTCCCACTTATCTGACTGGTTAGGAATCAAAGCTCTGTCAGAAAATGAAATTGGTTGAAAAGAAGAATTCATGAGCTGTACTGTTGGGAGCATGAAGGACTTGCGTGACTATGTGTACATGCTGCTTGCGAAGTCTATCAGATGACTTAGCACCTTTCCCCTCACCACCCTCAGCTCATTCGTAAGCAGTGTGTGCATGTGAATGGTTCCAAGCCTTGCATAGACAAGAAGAATTGATGAAAGAGCAGAACCCCTGTGGAAGTAATAGAACTTGTCCTTAATTTGGAAGCATGAAAAGAGCAAGTTGTTAGATAATGGGGTGTCAAAAGGTGGGGGCTTCCTACATTTTTCAAAATAGGCTGCCTAGATTTGGAGAACTGGAATATGGCAACCCTAGCCAAATGAACAGTCTTTCTGTTGGGCAACTGATTTGCAGTAAAGATATCAGTGGATTAGATAACCAAGCTACCATGGAAGATAGAGAATAAGGGACGACAGAGATCAGTACAGCTTGATTATCCTCTGAGTTCAATGTTTTTGGCTGTGTGATAGGTTTGCCCATTTGGCATGCCCAGTGCAAAGAAAACAATCCAAGATCTGAAGTGGAAAAGCCACACAACAGAGGCCCAGTAAATAGCCAGCGGGTCAGTCTGTCCTTCTAGGATGGTGGGGCAAAACCTGTGACCTGCATGCAGCCTCTCAAGCATGACTCTCCATAGAATCCTACTCCCATGGCTAATTGGAATAATTGCTTTGTGAAAATAGCTGTCCCGATTGGGATTGTGACCCTGAAACCACCACAATCACTGATCGCACTCTGCTAATGGTGACACTGCAGCAGCAACACAGAATGGTTCTGAGGGTGGGACTAAACCCCCAGCAATTTTGAAGCAACTCCTCCCCAGCAATCTCATACAGTGGAAGTGGGGGTTTGGTTCCCCCACCCCCACACAGTGTGTATTAAGTTGAATGGATGCCTGCAGTATCATCTGGTTTGACCATTCCCTCAACACCAGATGAAGCCCTCACATGGTGTACTCCACCTCAAAAATTTCTCATCTGATTCAACAGCATGTTCCCATGTCCCCCAAGAACAAAGCCGTTGCCATGACAGTGGGAGAAGTAGCCAGGTTGTCCTGTGTCCTGCTACACATATCTGGGCCACATACAAACCATTTCAGGATTGAAATTAAAGGTTAAAAATATGAGATACTTATGTGTAAATATGTCAACTAAATTAGACAATGTTATACAAAGAAATTATAATCAACTGTGGAAAAAAATAAGTGATCAGATTTCTAAATGGCCTAGTAGAAATTTGAAAATGTTAACAAAAATCAGAATTCTTAAAATGATGTTGTTACCAAATTTTTTATATCTCTTTCAAACTGTCCCAGAAATAATCCCTATACATGTTATAAGGAAATGGGGTACTTCAATTATAAGGTGGATCCGGAAACAAAAGAACTAGATTACTTAAGGCATTATTATATGGACATCAAACAGGTGGAGGTTGGGGGGGTTCCTCTCTTAAGCTATATTTTGATGCAATTCAGTTGCTAAGAATTTTAGACATAGTATACAATCAACAAAAAAGTGGGTTAAAATAGAAAGACAAAGCAATAAAATAGATTATACATCTATTTTTCAAACGAGGATAAGGAGTAAGAAGGATAAAGAAAAAATAATTGGACTATGAGGGTGGGTTTAAAAACATGGGATAAATGGAGTAAAAAATTAGGTATTAAAGATGGGAAATGGTTACCGATAGAATATTTAAATAGTAATAATAATGAAGAGTTTGGGAAAATATTTAAAAAACTAAAAACAAATGGAATTAAAATTATTGGAGACTTATGCGATAGAGGAAGAATTATTGATTTCAGTGATCAGAGGTCAGCATTGGATTCAGATAAAAAGGATTATTAAATCTCTACAGGAAATAAAATTGAACATAGAAAATAATATGTTTTTAAATATGTTTTATATAATCAAAAGAAAAATAGAAGAAAGAAAGAGAGAGAAAATTAGAAGAAGAAGAAAGATTAATAGGGAAAATTTATAAAAAATTGTTGATAGCCCAGTATAGAATGATAAAGGGGTTGACAATTAGTTGGGGGAAAAGATATATCGATAGATAGAAAAGAAATTAAAATTTGGTTACAAGAAGATGCTAAAAATAAAAATACAAATGTAAAAGAACAACAAGTGAAAATGATTGGTAGATGGTACAGAGCACCCCATCAAATGGTATGTATAAATGGCAATTTCTCACCATGGCATGGACGTGGAACTAAAGGTATTTATATGGTGGGGGTGTCCATTTATTCAGGAGTTTTTGAAAGATGTTAAGAAACAAATAAATATAATAGTAGGGAGAGAGGTTCAATTAAATAAAGAAAATTGTTTAATCCTCAACTTAAGGACAATAGGTTTAAATAAGAATGAAAGTTATGTAACATTACAAATGTTAAAAGCTGCTCATGCTGTTATTGCTTTAGGGTGGAAAAAGAAGTCAATGTGGAATGAGTTTTATTTGATAAAACATATAAAAGAAGTTATCTTATTTGACTTCCTTAGGGAAAGAAGGTTAAAGGTATAGTAGACAATGTTGTAAAGAATCATGGACTGATAACTGGAAAGTAATGATTGAGAAAGTAAAAGAAAAATCAGGTTATGAGAATGTGATTAATTTGATTAAGATTATATCCCATATCTCTGAAAAAACTTTCTGACATAAATTGATACAAATGGGATCTGGATCCTCTGTTAGGTGTGTGGGGTGGGGTGGGGGGGTTGAATAGGTTGTTGTTGTTAATTTTTTTTCCTCTTGTAATAACATTGTAATACAGTATATATTAATCTATATTTAGTATGTGATTCATAATAAAAGGAAAAAATATCAAAAAAAACCCAACAACCATATCTGGACACCATTTTGAAAGGTAGTTCGTGTCTGTGGAGACATCCTAAGCTTCACTGTTGTTGTTAACTGCTGTCAAGTTGACTTCAACCCTATAGATGAGAGACCTCCAAGTCACCCTATCATCAACTACCACAGAATCATAGAGTTGGAAGAGATGAGAGGGGCCATCCAGTCCAACCCCCTGCTATGCAGGAATCCATATCAAAGCATTCCCAACAGATGGCCATTCAACCTCTGCTTAAAAACTTCCAAAGAAGGAGACTCCACCACACTCTGAGGCAGCATATTCCACTGCCAGACAGCTCTGACTGTCAGGAAGTTCTTCCTGGGGTTCAAGTTGAATCTCCTTTCCTGCAGCTTGAATCCATTGCTCCTTATCCTAGTCTCTTGACCATTGGAAAACAAGCCCCTTCCCTCTTTGCTATGACACCCTTTCAAATATTTAAATTTGGCTATCACATCCCCTCTTTACCTTCTCTTCTCCAGGTTAAATATACCGAGCTCCCCAAGCAGCTCCTCATAGGGCATGGCTTCCAGACCCTTCACCATTTTGGTTGCCCTCCTCTGGACATGTTCTAGCTTGTCCATATCCTTCTTGAAATGAGGTGCTCAGAACTGGACATAGTACTCCAGATGAGGTCTCACTAAAGCAGAATAGAGTGGTACTATTACTTTCCTCGATCTAGACACCATACTCCTACTGATGCGACCAAGAATCGTGTTACCCTGCTCAGGTCTTGCAGATTCAGGGAGGTGTCTTCCTTGATTGAGTCTATCCATCTGTAATGTAGTCTTCCTCTTTTCCTATTGCCTTCTACCTTACCAAGCATTCTTTCCTTTCCTTTCCTTTCCTTTCCTTTTCTATTGAGTCATGTCAAAGTACAACAGTCTCAGCTTAGTCATCTTGGCTTCTAGAGAGAGTTCAGGCTTGATTTGCTCTAGGATTCATTCATTTGTTTTTCAGCACTCTAGGATATTCATAGAACTCTTCTCCAGCAGCACATTTTGAATGAGTTGACTTTCTTTCTATCAACTTTCTTTACTGTCCAGCTTTCACAATCACACATAGAAATAGGAAATATGAAGTGAGAAATGGGAAAATGAACAGTCGTAACTTTAGCATTCAATCATGTATCTTTACACTTCAGAATCTTGTCTAGTTCCTTCATAGCTACCCTTCATAGCTACCCTAGTCTTTTTCTGATTTCTTGATTGCAGTCTCCACTGTGATTAATGACTGAGCCAAAGTATGGAAAATCTTGAACTGTTTCAATGTCTTCAGTGTCTGCCTCAAGGTTATGCAAATGTTCAGCTTTAAAACTGCTTTTGCTTCACTGTCACTCTAGTAAAGGTCGTCAATACCAACAACAAAATAAGGGGCTGTAACAGACTCCACTGTTGATAAGGAATTGGGATCATACAGATGCAGTGTCTTTAGGGTCAACCTGTGCTGTTCAAGCTTAAAAAAAAAATCACCTGTGGTACTTATTTAAATGCACTGCTGTTGGTTGTTCCTCTCCATAGCAGCTGCGACATGTTCCCAGTTTGGAAATCTTTGATGGAAATAAACAAAACTTTTATATCATATCATATCATATCTATATCTATATTTATATCATATTTATATCATATCTCAGCAGCTGTCTTTCATTCTGCTTTCCTTTCTTTTGCAGTCTCTTGTCATTTCAGTGTTGTGCTACTTCGTCATTCTAGAGATTTTTTGTGTTGTTCATAGTGTTTTATTAAGCCGCCTTGGGTACACACTTTGCAGAAAGCAGAGTATAAACTGTGATAATACTCCTAAAAATAAGTGAACCTAGCAATAAAATGTTGTGGTGTGGGGTCCAGGTACTGCTGTTTATTCCATTCCTGGCATCCATTTTCTAACTCCACCAAGAGCGAGTCTGTATTCTGTAGCTACCATGGTTCAGTTCTTACTTGGCTGCTTACCGTTCCCATTAATTTTCTTTCTTTCTTTCAAAGATAGCCCATGTTTCTGCAAATCTTGAGGCCCCCTGGCTGCTGTTGATTGCTTCTTGTTCAGTGTCGATGATGATTATGATGATGTGTGCTCTGTCAAAGCCAAGGAAACTCCCCTAGCCTGAGGGACAAATTCAGTTTAAGGAAGGCACCTATGGGTCCCATTCCGATGATGATTGGGGTTTAAAGCAAAAAAGTGAGACCAAAACCCCCAACACATTTTAGCTTAAAGCTCTTACAAACAATTGTAGGCAAGGCATTTCAGTTTTTTAAGAACAGAGGAAAATAATTAAGAAGTGGAAAAGTTTTTAATGGAGAAAGGGGTGTGGCCATGTGGGAAAGCCCAGGAAGCAAGATTGGGATCTCAGGTGAGCCAAGTTTGCTGCTGGGATCCTAGGCTTCTAACCTCTAGAAGATGCAAAGCATATCAGCAGGCATTAGCGTGTTCTGTTAGAGAGGAATGTATGGCTCTGTACATGCTGGGTGGAAATATTTGTCTATGTCGCCAGGTTAACAATAGTAAGATGGCAAGTTGGGATGAACTTGAATGCTAAACTCCTGATGTTAATTAAAATAGTGCATTATAAAGGTAGGGGGGAAATCAAAGGATGGGGGGGAAGTATGGAGATAGGCACTGCTTTGTTCACATTTCAACTTGTTTTCTTCAGATGCTGACATGATGGAGAGAAAAGAGAACCAACACTCTCATAAGGAGGCAATTGTCCAACACTCTGTGGTAAGAGGAAATAAGAAGAATCTTTGAATTAAGCACAGATAGTGGGCATGGAGTTGGCATTGGTGCACCATCTCCAGGGACTACAGAGCTATCCAAATGCTAGCACAAGGCTGAGGGATTGTCAATGTCAGTCTGGATTCACGATTCTCTGGTGTGGAGGTTTCTGGTACGGAAGTCTCAGGCCTTTGGGGGGTACCTGGCTCACCAGTGGTGCTGAGGCCTAGTTTCCCTGTTGGCACCACAGTCTGCTGAGTCTACTGGACATCTGAGTCATGACAACACCACACTGAACCTGGGGGAAAATGTATAGCTATCCCTGTGTAGTGAGTATGGCCTTTGTTATCAGGGAATGTGTTATGAATACCACAGAACACTATGGGACAGTCCAAAAGAAGCATTTTTTATCTAGAATAGACAACATTGTAGATAGACTCCACTGAACTATTTATTCCAGCATGGCATTCCAGTAGATGTGAGATCAGAACTTTGAGACCCTAACGGGCCTGTTTGCCCTTCCTTTTCAGCCTATCTCCAAAAGCAGTTTGTTACAGCCTCTTGGCTTCTCTATTCTTGGATCTTTTAGGAGAATGGGTAAACTTGCTTCTGAACAATAGAGATGTCTTCATCTAATCCTTTTGAGGTTGTATAAACTACTGATTTTGTCTCATAGGAAGGGGGACACATATTCAGGAGATTTGGTAGCTTCTAGCAGCATTCTTTTTGTGGCCTTAGTGAGTCCCCCAGAAGTCTAGGAGATGAAATTGCTCTAAAATACCTGCTACATTCATAAAACACCCACCAATTTTCTTTTGTACAGTTCTCTGGTTCATTCCGACCATCTTCTAGTCTCTTCTGGTGTGGTGACCTTGATCAATTCCTAGATTAAAATACCCATCTCTAGGAGTTGAAGAGGATGGGATACTGTCCTAAATCTGGGGTCTTTAGAGTGTTTCACAGTATACCACACTATTTGGTCCCTTTTGCTTTCTTGGGCCCTATGGGTTCCCACAACAAGCCAAAAACATATGTAGATTTAGGATCCAGCCTGTCATACTGATGAAGACTTACATTCACAAGAAACACTCAGAATTAGAGCAGAAGCATTTATTTGGAGCAAACACAGCAACTTTCCCAGAATTAGCTGAGACTATTGTGTACCGGATGGTTACAGGTTTTAGAGAATCATAGAATCATAGAGTTGGAAGAGAGTGCAGGCGCCATTGAGTCCAACCCCCTGCTATGCAAAAACACCATCAAAGCATTCCCAGCAGATGGCAATCCAGCCTCTGCTTAAAAACCTCCAAAGAAGGAGACTCCACCACACTCTGAGGCAGCATATTCCACTGCTGGACAGCTCTGACTGTCAGGAAGTTCTTCCTGGGGTTCAAGTGGAATCTCTTTTCCTGCAACTTGAATCCATTACTCCTTGTCCTAGTCTCTGGAGCAGCAGAGAATGAGCCCGTTCCCTCTTCAACATGGCATCCCTTCAAATATTTAAACATGACTCTCATGTCCCCTCTTAACCTTCTCTTCTGCAGACTAAACATACCCAGCTCCCTAAGCCATTCTTCATACGGCATGACTTCCAGATCCTTCACCATTGTGGTCGCCCTCTTCTGGACACATTCCAGTTTGTCGACATCTTTCTTGACTTGAGGTGCCCAGAACTGGACCCAGTATTCCAAATGAGGCTTAACCAATGCAGAATAGAGTGGTACCATTACCTCCCTCGATCTAGATATCATACTCCTATTGATGCAACCAAGAATTGTGTTGGCTTTCTTGGCTGCCGCATCACACAGCTGACTCATGTTCAACTTGTGATCTACCAAGACTCCTAGATCCTTTTCACATGGACTGTTATCCAGCCATGTGTCCCCCATCCTATATTTGTGCATTCCATTTTTTCTGCCTAAATGCAGGACCTTACATTTCTCGCTGTTGAAATTCATTTTGTTAGCTTTGGCCCAGCTCTCCAATCTGTCCAAGTCGTTTTGAAATTTGATCCTGTCCTCTGGTGTATTAGCAACCCCTCCCAATTTGGTGTCATCTGTAAATTTGATCAGCATGCCTTCCACTCCTTCATCCAAGTCATTGATGAAGATGTTGAATAGCACTGGGCCCAGGACAGAACCCTATGGCCCGCACAGTCACTTCTCTCCAGGATGAAAAGCAGCCATTGGTGATCACCCTTTGGGTTCGGTCGGTCAACCAATGATAAATCCAACTAACAGTAGCCCTGTCGAACCTGCATTTTACTAGCTTCTTTGCAAGAATATCATGTGGAACTTTGTCAAGATATGGTCACGATATGCTACGTCTACAGCATTATAACTAGTCATACAAATTTAAGTGCTCATTGAAATGATTAGTGAAGGTCATCAATGTCACATCACCCCATCAGCAACAGATTTTCTCAGACCCATTTGTTGTTTGCATAACTTTCACCCTGGGAGCCAGGACTCCTTATCTTTTCTGTGCCCATTCCCATACACTTTCCCGCTAGTTTCACATTCCCTCATTCTGATATTTCCCCTCCTTGCTGGGAGCAAAGTGCCATCAAACATTGTAGCAATTACTCATCTGGCACCTTGGTATGCTTTCAAACCCTCAACCACATACATAGTTGCAAGCATCAATTCATAATTGATACATTGTAGCATAGCAACCCTTTCATCTATTACCTATTCTATACATCTACTATTACACTGCCAGTATACTTATGACAGGAGCCAGGCATCCTGACATTCCATCCCTGCCCGCAAAATCTGGTTCCTCTCTTCCCTGGTTTATATGGTTATGTGTAATGAAATTTCTTTTATTAATATGGGTGCCTTGATGTGGTATATATCGTATACCCATTTTGTTTCACTGACAGGCAAGTGTTTCCAGTGGACTAAATACTGTAGTTGTCCTTGGGGCTTTCTGGAACCTAAAATGTCAGTGATTTCAAAATCATAGAATCATAGAATCATAGAAATCTAGAGTTGGAAGAGACCATAGAGGCCATCCAGTCCAACCCCCTGCCATGCAGGAACACCCTCAAATCAATCCCGACAGATGGCCATCAAGCCTCTACTTAAAAACCTCCAAGGAAGGAGACTCCACTACACTCCGAGGCAACAGATTCCACTGCCGGACAGCCCTGACTGTCAGGAAGTTCTTCCTGAGGTTCAGGTGGAATCTCCTTTCCTGCAGCTTGAATCCATTGCTCCTTGTCCTGGTCTCTGGAGCAGCAGAAAACAAGTCCCCTCCTTCCTCTACGTGGCATCCCTTCAAATATTTAAACATGGCTATCATGTCCCCTCTTAACCTCCTCTTCTGCAGACTAAACATACCCAGTTCTCTAAGTCTATCCTCATAGGGCATGTCTTCCAGGCCTCTCACCATTTTGGTCGGCCTCCTTTGGACTTGCTCCAGCTTGTCAATATCCTTCTTAATTGGGGTGCCCAGAACTGGACACAGTATTCAAGATGGGGTCTAACCAAAGCAGAGTAGAGTGGTACCAGTACCTCCCTCGATCTAGACACCATACTCCTATTGATGCAGCCAAGAATTGCATTGGCTTTCTTGGCTGCTGCATCACACTGCTGACTCATGTTCAGCTTGTGGTCTATGAAGACTCCTAGATCCCTTTCACACGTACTGCTATCCAGCCACGTGTCCCCCATCCTATATTTGTGGATTCCATTATTTCTGCCTAAGTGTAGGACCTTACATTTCTCTCTGTTGAATTTCATTTTGTTCGCCCTGGCCCAGCTCTCCAATCTATCCAGGTCATTTTGAATTTTGATCCTGTCCTCTGGCGTATTAGCAACCCCTCCCAATTTGGTGTCATCTGCAAATTTGATCAGCATGCCCTCTATTCCTTCATCCAAGTCGTTGATAAAAATATTGAACAGCACTGGGCCTAGGACAGAACCCTGTGGCACCCCGCTAGTCACTTCTCTCCAGGACGAAAAGCAGCCATTCGTGATCACCCTTTGGGTTCGGTCGGTCAACCAATTACAAATCCAACTAACGGTAGCCCTGTCCAGCCCACATTTTACTAGCTTCGTTGCAAGAATGTCATGGGGAACTTTGTCAAAGGCCTTGCTGAAATCGAGATATGCTACATCCACAGCATTCCCTTCATCTATCAAGCTAGTAACTCTATCATAAAAAGAGATAAGATTAGTCTGGCATGACTTATTTTTGAAAAATCCATGTTGACTTCTCATGATTACCGCGTTGCTTTCTAAATGATTAGAAACTGACTGCTTAATGATCTGCTCCAGGATCTTTCCGGGTACTGATGTCAGGCTGACTGGGCGATAATTATTTGGGTCCTCTTTTTTTCCCCTTCTTGAAGATGGGGATAACATTTGCTCTCCTCCAATCTGCTGGAACTTCTCCTGTCCTCCAAGATTTCTCAAAAATTATAGCAAGCGGTTCCGAAATGACCTCTGCCAGCTCTTTTAATATCCTAGGATGCAATTCATCTGGCCCTGGAGATTTGAATTCATCCAATGCGGCCAGGTATTCCTGTACCACCTCTCTACTTATTATGTGCCTCTTTTCCCTTTCTGCTTCCTCCCCTGCTCCCCAACCGCCAGGTTGAGTGCTTGTATCCTTCGGGGAAAAAAACGGAGGCAAAGAAGGTTTTTAAGAGCTCTGCCTTTTCTCCCCCCCCTGTGAGTAATTCGCCATCTTCTCTGCGTAGCGCCCCCTCTGTCTCCTTTTTCCCTTTTTGCTGCGGACATTTTTAAAAAAACCCTTTTTATTGTTTTTAATGCTCTGGCCAGCCTAAGCTCGTTCTGTACTTTACCCTTTTTTCTGACTTCCTCCCTACATCCCCCAGCTACTTGCTTAAATTTTTTTGGGGGTTTTCCCCCCTTCTTCCATTTCCTATACATGTTTCTCTTAACTCTTAGCTCAGCTAGAGTTTTTTTAAGTAAACCATTCGGGTTTTCCCAATGCCTTCCATTTTTCCTCCTTAATGGCACTGTTTTAGACTGTGCCTTCAGTATTTTTTTTAAGGAACTCCCAAGCCTCCTGAACCCCTTTTCCCCTTTTCACTATTCCTGACCACAAAATTTCCAGCCAGCAGCTCCCTAAGTTTACAGAAGTCCGTTTTTTTAAAATCTAAGATGAGTGTCTGGCTACCCTTATCTTCTCCTTCCCACTGAATGCTAAATTCCAACAGGGATGGTCACTCCCCCCTAAAGATCCAACCACTTCTACCTCATTCACAAGGTCATCCCTGTTGGTCAAGACCAGATCTAGAATATTTGATCCCCTTGTGGCCTCTTCCACCTTCTGGACCATGAAGTTGTCTGCAAGACAAGCAAGAAAATTGCTGGACCTTGCTGTCTTGGCAGAGTTCGACTGCCAGCATATATCCGGGTAATTGAAAACTCCCTTTATTACCCGTATCCCTCCTCTTTGAATGTGCAGTCATTTGGTTGAGGAAGGCGTCATCCAAGTCCTCAGCCTGGGTTGGAGGTCTGTAGTAAACCCCCACCAGAATATCCCTATTGTTTTTCGCTGCCTTAATTCTTACCCAAATGCTCTCTACCTGGCTTTCTGGGTTTAAGTCCTGGATCTCTTCACAGGTGAAAACATCCTTGACATACAAGGCTACTCCTCCTCCTTTCTTGTTTGGTCTATTTTTACAAAAAAGGCTATCCCCCCTATTCCTTTTTCCAAATGGACTATCCCCCCCAGGTCTCAGTTATGCCTATCAAATCGTATTTATTTTCTTGTACTAGGAGTACAAGCTCATCCTGCTTGTTTCCCATCTCCTTGCATTAGTGTAGAGACACTTAAGTCCCTGGGCCCTTCCTGCAAGTCCTGTACTATTGATTCTACTCCTCCTGCCATTGGCCACTTTGGAAATACTTGTCCAGTATCATTTGGGCCTTTTACCCCTGTGCTCTCCAGTCCTTGCCCTGAATAATATTGTCCCCCTCCCCCGTGGAACTTAGTTTAAAGACCTCTTTTAAACTTCCTTGCAATACTGTTAGCAAAAACATTCCTTTCCAAGTTTTGTGAGGTGCAGCCCATCCCCCCGCCAGAAGCCCATGTTCATGGAAATTCAGGCCTGTTCCCAAAAACCCCCCAAAACCCTTGTTGGCAGCACCATGTGCGGAGCCAGTTGTTGACCTCTACTATTGCCCTTTCCCCCACGTGCGCCGTATCCTTGAACAGGGAGGAGAGACGAAATACCACCTGCACACCAAGGTCCTTTAAACTTTGTCCCCATACGTTCGTAGTCCTTTGCAATGTGGTTTAAGCTGCTCCTCGCAAAGGGCATTGGTTTCCCACATAAAACCAAAAAGAGGGGCTTATAGTCAGTGGGTTTGACTAGCCTGGTTAGCCTCTCCGTTACGTGGTTTATCCTGGCCCCCGGAAGACAACAGACCTCTCGATTAGCTTGTCCGTTTTGCAGATTGCTGTTTCAGTTCCTCTTACAAAGATTTTCCCCCAAAAACCAGAACTCGCCTCTTCTGAGGCTTCCCCTGGGCTCCTCGATAACGTTTTTCTGGACTGCCTGAGCATTCTGTTGAGGCTGGGAGCTTTGATCTGGGTTCCCCGTTCCCATGTTGGATTCTTTCTTGTTGACATTCTGTTCCCTCTGCCGTACTTCCCCTTTTTTCTGTAAGTCCAAGTACATCAAAGCGATTTGTAGGTTAATAGTCTCTGTTACCTTTTTGGTCCTTTTACTCCTCCGTGTAACATTTGCCCAAGCCTCCGTTTCCTGGCGCTGTGTACTGGCTTCCTGATCTGGCAGCTCCTCCTTGTATTTGGAGTTCCGGTAGGTCTTCTCTACCCTATCCAAAAACTCCTCCCCTTCCCTGATAAGGTGGAGATCAGAAACTCGTGCCTCCAGCTGGCGAACCTTCTCCTCCAAGAAGGTGACCAGCTTGCACTTGGTGCAGGTGTATCCAAGAACCTCTTGTGGCAAGAAAAGGAACATGCCACAAGTATTACAGGTGACAACAGCAGCTCCCTCTCCTTCCATCCTTGAAACTACAGAGAGTAGTACAGGAGAAGCTTGAGAAAGTAAAGGAGTTCAAGTGCGCGCGCCAAAGGCACGCGCCGTTGGTAGCTCCTAATAAAGCTCCTCCCCGCTAGCTGCCTCCTCCCCCTTGTTAGTCGACCGTGTGATCAGGCAGAGCCCACGGCCAGGACAATAGCCAGCAATCAATAGCAAGCAATTAACAAGCAAGGCCCCTCAAGCACAGCAAAAACAAGCAAGGCCCCACAAGCACAGCAAAAACAAGCACAGCAAAAAAAAAACAAAAAACAAGCCTGTAAAACACACCTGGTCTAGAATGTCTTCACAGGCCCAGCTCTCCTCTGCTCTTTCCTCTGGGAAATGAGCTAGAGGCCCGTTGGTAGCTCCTAATAAAGCTCCTCCCTGCTAGCTGCCTCCTCCCGCTTGTTAGTCGACCGTGTGATCAGGCAGAGCCCACGGCCAGGACAATAGCCAGCAATCAATAGCAAGCAATTAACAAGCAAGGCCCCTCAAGCACAGCAAAAACAAGCAAGGCCCCACAAGCACAGCAAAAACAAGCACAGCAAAAAAAAAAAAAAACAAGCCTGTAAAACACACCTGGTCTAGGATGTCTTCACAGGCCCAGCTCTCCTCTGCTCTTTCCTCTGGGAAATGTTGATCTTATCCCAACATGAGTTGCAGGGGAGGTGGCTCTTCCTTTGCATACCAGTTGCTGGCTTCAGGAAACTGAAATAAAACATAGGGTGTATTTGTTTATAGTTCTTTGGGAGTTCCAACTCAGCAGTGACAGCATTAATTAATCTGCACACTTGGAATGGTCTGGTTTATTTGAGTCCTAGTTTTTTTGGAAGGCTATGGGCATTTCAAGAACTTGGTGGGCAGGTATACTTTGTTGCCTGGTTTGATGTGCCACCCTTTGCCTCTCTTTTGATTGACTTCTTTTTAATAACTTTTCTTAGCATAGTCCAGAACAGTTATGATGGTGACCAAGGCGGCTTTCACTTTAATAACTCTTTCAGTTACTTAAGGGGGTCCATCTGGATGACCTCAAGGGGTGGTTAGTGTTTCAAAGTTTGACTATATATGATCTCAAAGGGCATGTGCCTAGTATTTTGATGTACTGCGTTGTTGTAAGCCATCTCTCCAAAGAGCAACAAAGTGTCACAGTCATTTTGCTGATACGATAAGTGCTGTTCCAACACTTGATCCACCCTTTCTGTTTCATTTGCCCATGCATTTCAGGGTGGTGGGCAGTCCTCGCTCCACACCAACAATCTCATGAAAGCATTCCAAAATTGAGAAGTGAATTGGGTGCTGCAATCTTGACCACCTTCTCATCTGTATACATGCCGCACAAATATCTTGGGGAGCAGAGTAGGGGCAGGAAAAGTTTTCCATGGAACAAAATGTGCTTGTTTGGAAAACAAATTGGTGACCACCCAGATTATGTTATTTTGATTATTTTCAGGCAAATCAGTTATAAAATCCTTACTGATGTGAGCCCATGGGTGTGGAGGTGTTGGCAATGGTTGTTAACACTCCTCTGGGTTTCCCCCCACCTGTTTGTTCTGTGTGCATCCCAGGCATCTGGACATGTAGGTTTCTAGATCTTCCTGGAGTCTGGCCTGCCAGTGATCCCTGAGCACTGGGTGTTTTGACAAATCTAAACTGACGCACTAACTTGGCATTGTGCAGCATTGTTAACATCTAGGCACACATTGTTACCTTTACACCAAACCTCTCCCCATCAGTCAATTCCACTTTTAGAAACTCTTCAGATAAAACTTATGAGTTTCTCTGATTTCAGTTTTGCCCTTGGTTTGTCTGCATGTGATGACTGCCAACCCCACTTACTGGGGGCATGTTGTGGCAATCAGGAAAGGGCATCAGCTAAAAAAATTCCTTTCTTCCCGCTAAGTGTTTAACTATGAATTTAAAGTCATAGAAGAATTTCACCTAGCATTCCTGCCTGAGGCTTAGTCTGCATGGAGTTTAGAGGGATGCCACATTTCTGTGGTCTGTCCAAATCTCAAAGGGGTGGGTGGCTCCTTCCAATAAATGTCTTTAAGCTTCTAGTGCCTTTTTGATGGCAGCCACCTCTTTTTCCCAAATCAGCCAATTAAGTCCATCTGTGGAAAAAATTTGGGCAGGTAGGTGTACGGTCTTAACTTGCCTGCCTTGTTCCTTTGCAGCAAGACAGCCCCCACAGTGGAGTTGCTAGCATTGACTGGGACTATGAAGGGACTGGTGGGGTCAGGATTTTTCAAGATGGGTTCTGAATGAAACAATTTTGTCATTTTCTCAAAGGCTTGTAGGCACTCCAGAATCCATTGGCACTGGGTTTGTATTTTTCTGAAGCTTCCTCCTCCTTATCCTTCTTTTCGTTTTTCTTGGGTTCTAGCAGATCTGTCAGGGGCAGGGCTACCCGTGGGAAATCGGGGATGAATTGGGAAACTTCAGGAAACTTTGCCACTGCCTATGGGGGTTCCCACCCTAATACCCCCTGTACTTTGGCTGGGTCCCTTTCTGTGCCTTGATCAGAGATTTGGTACTGCAAGTAATCTAACTTGATAGTGTGAAATTCATACAATTTGACATAAAGACTGTTTGCCAACACTTTGGTTAGGACTTTATGCACTCATAGGTGCTGCTGTAAATTAGCACATAGTCTAGGTATACCAGTACCGTGTTCATGTAAAACTTTATTGATAACATGTGTAAAGACCTCCAGAGCTCCAGACAATCCAAAAGGCATCATGAGAAATTCAAATGCCCCTGGGGAGTATTGAATGCTGTCTTCCACTCATCCCCCTCCCTGATGCACACCCAGTATGCATCTCTCAAATCCAATTTGGGGAAGATTTTACCAGTAGCCAGTTGAACTAACAAATCTTTCTTGGAAGGTATGCAATATTGGTTTGAAGTACTGACAGCATTTAACCCCCTAAAACCCATCACCAGCCTCAGTGATCCATCCTTCTTTTCACAAAAGAAGACTGGTACAGCCATGGTGGATTGCACTGGTCGAATGAAGCCTCAGTTCAAATTTTTATCTATGAATTCTCTCAACACTTCCATCTCCTTTAGGAAACATCACATACCATTTATTCCTGGGTAAGGTGGCCCCTGGCTCCAGTGCAGTGTTGAGAGAGTAGAACAGGTTGGTGCTTCTTTTAGGTTCTCATGGGATGGACCAGGCTCTTGCCTTTACTCACTCTACTCAGGACAGGATGGTTCCTTTTTTTTTTATAAGAGTTGATACTGAACCTTAACTTTTATAAGAATCATCTTCTTCTCTGATTAGACTGGGAAAAGGCCTTTTTGAATGCTTGGGTGGAAGAATGATGGTGGTGGCCAGGGGCAGCTGGCCCCCTAAGCCAGTACTGGCAGTTTCCCCTCTCCATGGAATGAGCCTTAGCTTATCCACAGGTCATATAAAATCCATAATTTTGACCCCCAAACTTGTCCTCAACTTATACATCAAGTTGACATGTACACAATATATATGTTACCTTGGAAGAGGGAGGAATAAAAAACCTTTCTGAAGTACCGGTAGTAGGAGTTCACTGGAAATAAAACAAGCAAAATATGATGGGGATAACAGAAATAAATTGGTTTGTACAGGAACAAAACTAGGCATTTTCAGAAATTTTAATCAATCTGGAGGTAGCCTTAGGTATAATGGGGACACTTGGGGGAGGGTTTTGTAGTGGAGTGATCTCAGATTAACACTGTCATCACTAAGTCCCTGGTGGCAGGCTGCCACTTGGCATTTGGATGCTGTGTGAGTGCCATCTATACCTTGCTTTCTACTCAGGTGCCTGACGGTGCTGCTGACCCCGCCCAGGACCCCAACAATCAAGGGGAAGAAGAGTTTGAGGAGGCGGAGCTGGAACACCCAGACTTTGAAGAGAACATGAATCAGGCGAATGATGGACTTGACCAGACCAATGATCTAGCTAAAGATTCAACCAAGGAAAATATCCAAAAAGTTGTACGTGTGTGACTGTGTGTGTGTGTTGGGCATTATTGCTTCGTGTCTGATGGAGATAGCTGTAAGACAGTGCTACTCAAAGCAATGGTCCATGGACTAGTGCTGACCCCCAAACTATTGATTATCAGGCCCTGGCAAGTTTCCTCAGAACACAACATTGTAGTCAAGGGGCACAAATATGATACCAGTCACATTGGAGAGAAAAAAATTGCTGCTCCCCTAATGAGAAGCACTGTTGTAAGGGATTTGGAACTGGAGAATCTACAGTAGGGGTGGGCAGTTTTGACCCCCCCCCCAAATCCTTTGGAGGCTGCACTGCCAATGGATGGTAGTTTTTTTTAAAAAAAAAATGTTTGTTTCTTAAAATCTGCATTTGATTGTAAGCAAAAGAGATGAACTGGTCAGTGGCATGGAAATAGTGGGATCTTTGGATAGGAACTATAGATTTGTTACCCAGAGGGAAAAGGAAGCCAAAGTTAATCATATTCTGGACTTCAAGAAAACTGGTTTCAGTAAGCTTAGGGAAATACTGGGTGAGAGCCCATGGTCAGAAATACTGAAAGCAAAGAGGTTTCATGCTGAATTGGAGTTTCTTAAAGCTGGTGTATTGAAGGCACAGTTGCAAATAATTCCAGTGAGGAGGAAAAGTGGAAGGTAACTAAAACCAAGGTAGATAGACAAAGTATTTTCAGATGAGCGGAGATTTAAAAGAGATGTGAATAAGAAATGGAAGAAGGGGGTCACCACCAAAGAGAAATATAAACCAATAGTCATTAGTTTTGCAGGGAAAGTCACACAAGCTAGAGCTTAGAATGAGCACAAGCTCATTAGAGAAGTTAAAAATAATTTTTTAAAAAAGGTTTTCTTGCTATGTTTGGAGCAAGAGGAAGAACAAGAAAATGATAGGTTTGCTGCATAGAGAAGATGGTGAAATCCAAACAAGGGATAGAGAGAAGGCCAAACTGTTTGTTTGTTTGTTTGTTTGTTTATTTTACTGCTGTCTTCATTCAAAAGGAAAAGATTGCTGTAAATGGTGAAAATCGGATAACTCATGCAGTAAGGGAACTACAGCTTAGAATAGGTAAAGAAGAAATAAAGAGATGCCTAACTAATTTAAATAAATTCAAGTCTTCAGGGAATGATGAACTGCATCCAACAGTACTAAAGGAACTTTCAGATACAGTGTCAGACAATTGTCAATAAACTTTAATTCTTGGGGAACAAGAGAGGGCCTAGCAGATTGGAAGAGGGCAAATGTTGTCCTCATCTTCAAAAAGGGCAAAAAAGAGAACTCTAGCATCTACCAACCAGTCAGATCGAAGGTGATACCAGACAAGATTCTAGAACAGATCATTAAACAATCAGTCTGTGCATACTTGGAAAGGAATGTTGTGATTATTAAGAGCCAACATGGCTTTCTCAAAAACAAGTAATGCCAAACTACTCTTATCTCTTTCTTTAATAGAGTTACAGGCTTGGTAGATTGGGGAGTGTTTTGGATGTAGTATATCTCAGCAAGGCATTTGACATAGTCCCCCATGAAATTCTTGCAAGCTACCTCATGAACTGTGGGCTAGACAATGTTACAGTTAGGGGGATCTGTAACTGGGTGACTGACAAAACCCAGAGAGTACTCACCATTGTTTGCTCTTCATCCTGGAGAGGATTGACTGGCGGGACGCCTCAGGGTCCTGTCATGGGCCTGGTGTTGTTTAACATCTTTATAAATTACTTAGATTATGGAATAGAAAGCATGTTTATCAAATTTTAAGATGACACCAAATGAAAGGTGTAGCTAATATTCCAGAGAGCAGGAACAGGATTAAAAATGACATTGAAAGATCAGAGAACTGGGCCAAAAATGAATTTCAGCCAGGCTAAACATAAAGTACTGCCTCTAGGCAGGAAAAATGAAATGCACAAGTGTAAGATGGGTGGCACCTGGTTTGAAAGCAGTATATGTGAAAAGGATCGATGGTTCTTAGGCCCTTTTCACACGCGGGCGGTGGAACGGGGCAAGCCATGCCAAAACAGGGCTTACCTTGTTCCGTCGCAGCGCGGAGCAGCGCATTTCGCTGCTCTACACGCAGCAGCGTCCCGCAGCGTCCTTGGCGCCCTGCAGCGCCCAAAATGGCGGATTTTGACTGGCGGAGCCTCTCCACCAATCGGAGAAGCTCGCCAGCCGGAAATCCCACCCCCTGCCCAATCTGCGGGGATGCCCTTTCGCGCATCCGTAAATCCATACAGGCACTGCGACGGGGCTGGACACCCTGTGCCTTTGAAAAACCACATAAAATGTGGTTTTTCAAAAGCACGCAGCGGCGCCACTTGTGGGCGCCCGACCACGGGTTGGCATGTGGATTTACTCGCGAGTAATTCACCCCAATTCACGTAACAGTGTAGACGACCTCCGTGGAGGTCGATCTACACGGTTTTTTTAACCCCATGTGAAAAGGGCCTTAGTAAATCACAAGTGAAACATAAATCAACAGTGTGAGGCAGCAGCCAAGAAAACCAATTCAATTCTGTGCTGCATCTGTGAATCAATCAAGGGAAGTAGTAATATTCTGCTTTGATCAGATCTTCCTTGGAACACTGAGTCCAGTTCTAGGCACCACAGTTTAAGAAAAATATAGGCAAGTTGTAACATGTACAGAGAAGAATGTCTGTCCTATGCCAGCAGCCTGCCAAGGTTCACAGCACTTACAGCAGCCAACAGGCAAGGTTTACAGCTTCCACAGACAAGGTTGTCAGCCATTTACCATTTGATGTTTCAGCAGTCTGAGTCAATAAGAGAGTCTGAGTCTCAGTCCAAAGGAGTATCCAGCAGTGTAGTCAGCACACAAAGCGAGGGTCC